>JACYFF010031952.1:72200879-72261283 GCA_017589665.1 Selenicereus undatus | reverse complement strand
TATTATTATTATTATTATTATTATTATTATTATTATTATTATTATTAGAGACAATAATATTCTTTTTAACAAAATTATCGTTAAAACAAGCACATCAATAATAATTTAACATATATAGTTAATAAAATATAATTTTACAACGAAATAAGGCAAGACAGTCAACGTAACGTAAAAATGAAGAATGCGGGTATTACAAAAGATGTAGGCATTGTGGACTTCATTGTTGATGTTATCTCTGCTTGTGATACTTCCATTGTTTCACTAGATTCGAAACCCCTACATAAGTCCCCTAAGTATGCTTTTCTAGGTCCTAATGAGTCATTACCAATGATTATTTCTTTTGATTTAGACCTGGACCAAGAGGGAAAATTGCTTAATTTACTTAGGGGGAATAAAGAGGCCTTAGGATAGAGCCTAAGAGACATCAAGGGTATTACAAAACAATTTACTAGCATAGGATCCATTTAGAGGATGGTGCTACACCTTATCGAGATGGTCAGAAGAGTTTAAATCCAACTCTACGGAAGGTAGTCAGTATGGAAGTGTTAAACTAGTTGGACCATAGCATCACATACCACATGTCTAATGTTAAATCAGTTAGTCCTATTCAGGCTGTTCCTAAGAAGAGCAGTATTACTGTGATTAGGAATGATAAGAATGAGCCCGTCTAACCTCAAGTCTAATTTTGGTGGAGGGTTTGCAATGATTATAGAAAACTTAATGCTACCAACCGTAAAGACTATTTTCTCCTTCTTTTCATAGACTAGATGTTAGAGTGGTTAGTTGGAGATTTATACTACTGTTTTCTTAATGGTTACGCAAGCGATACTTAGATCTTTATTGCTCTTGAGGATAAAAACAAGACTAACTTTACTTGTCCATTGAACACCTATGCCTTTAGGAGGATGCCATTCAGTACATGTAATGCCCCTACTACATTCCGCACATGCATGGTTTCTATATTCTCTTATTTGGTTAAACATTGTACGGATATTTTTATATATGACTTTTCTGTGTTTGTGACTTCTTTTTATGATTGTTTGACCAATTTGAAAAGCTGTAGCGAAAACATTTGACCTTGAATTAGCAAAATTATCACTTTATGGTGAAAAAGGGATTATCTTAAGCCATGCTATTTCTAGTGATGATATTAAGGTTGACGAGGCCAACATTGATTTACTTTCTAATCTTCCCCCTCTCACTTGTGTGAAAGATCTTAGGTCTTTTCCTAGAAATGTAGGATTTTATTATAGATTTATTATTAACTTTAGAAAGATTGCTAAGGCATTGTGTAACCTTCTAGCTAAGGATGTGCCCGTCCACTTCTTTGAGGAGTGTTTGGAGTCATTGATATTGGATGCTTCTGACTATGCTGTTTGGGTTAATTTAGGACAACACTTTGATAAGGAACCCCATGTGATCTATTGTGTTGGTCACACATTAAATGATGCCCAAAAGAATTATATCGTGACTGAGATGGAGAGACAATTCTAAGCTGCGGTCTTTGGTTTTGAAAAGTTTAGATCTTACTTGATTGGTTCTTATGTCTCTGTTTCTACTAATCAAGTTGTATTAAGCCCCTTCTTTCAAAGAAGGATGCTAAGCCTAGGCTTTTGTGATGGATGCTGCTTCTGTAAGAGTTTGACTGTGAGATTAAGGACACAAAGGCTTCTGAAAACCCTGTTCCTAATCACCTGCCAACAATTGTTTGCCCCAAGGGTACTGAGGCCCCTATTTCTGAGTTTTTTCCTGATGGGCAGTTATTTGTGGTTCAGTCTGACCTATCCTGATATTATGGACTATATTATTACTAGGGATGGGCGTAGGGTGGGCACGGGGCGGGTGGAGTTATACCCACACAGGTATCCATTTTTCAAAAGTCATAACCATACCCAATGGGTTTTCAAAATCTATCCCTGTACCCATACCCATCCAGTATTTTGGGTATTTCAAGTTTTATTCAATATATACAAATATTAAAATATAACACTTATTGGGTATGATAATTTCTTTTATCTAAAGAATTCATACTTAGAACATAAACAAAAACTACATCCTAGAAATGATTGGAATGAGGGAGGGAGGGAAACAACAAATGGGATAGGATTTTAGGTTTGTGAATCGTTACTTATGTGACTTCATCTATCAGCACAGTAAATGAGCGACACAAGAGGATTCATCGCATAGTTAGGGACAGGTTGTGGTATGGGGCCTTTTTCTTAAACAAATTACCAACATTCAAAGCTGAAAAACGCTACTCAACACTTTATTTTACCCCCTAAAAAAATCAAGCACAGGCCAGGTATGGGTATGGGCGTGTGATGCCTATACCCGAACACCTGCTTATACTAATTCCCATTTCCAATGTACCTACCCTATTCCTATTTCTTTTTAATTTTTGTACTCATACCCACTATGAAGTGTGCAGGTTCAAGGCAGGTTTTTTAGGTTTAGGTGTAGCTACCATCCTTAATTATTACTGGTATGATTCTTGAGGGTCAGAATATGTATGACAAGGGCAAATTTCTACACTTGGTGAAGTTTTATGTTTAGGATGATCTTTACTTGTTCAAGTATTGTTCAGATCAGATTGTTAGGATGTGTCCCATACCTTGAGTTTAGGAGTATCTTGTGTTTAGGCCTTGACCAAGCCTGTAGAGGGAAATTTAGCGAGAAAACACTAGCGGCTTAAGTTCTTTAGTGTGGTTTTTATTGACCTACTTTGTTTAAAGATGCCCATGAATATTGCAGGTGATGCCCTAGTTGTCAACAAGTTATAGTATTACTAGGAGGGACATGATGCCCCTCAACCCCATTATTATGCTAGAGATCTTTGATGTCTGGGGTATAGATTTCATGGCACCATTCGGGGAGTTCTTTTGGGAATGAGTATGTTTTGCTAGTTGTTGATTATGTGTCTAAATAGGTTGAGGCTATCTCGATAAGGACAAATGAGACTACCATTGTGGTGAAGTTTTTCAAGGAGGAAATCTTTTCTAGGTATAGATGCCTTGTGCTACGTAGTGACTAGGGTGCGTATTTCAGTAGCTAATAATTTGATTCATTGCTAAGATAAAACTCCATTACCCATAGGCAACCCACTCCTTGTCATCCCCAGTGTGCACATTAAGGTTTCTAACGGGAAGATTAAACAAATAGAAAAAACAACAAACAGGAATCGGAACGATTGGGTTGACAAGCTTATTGATGTTCTATGGGTCCACAGGACGGCTTACAAAACACACTTAGCTATGTCACCCTATAGGGTGGTTTATAGAAAGCCTTGTCACCTCCCATTTGAGCTTAAGCATCGAGCATGATGGGCTACTAGCACCCTCAACTATGATCTTACTACAGCAAGCGAGAAGAGGAGACTGTAACTAAGTGAATTAGAGGAGATTCAAGCTGAGGCATACGGGAGTGCTAGATTGTCTAAGTAGAGGGCGAAGTTGGTTCATGATGGCATGATTCTTAGCAAGGACTTTGCCCCAGGCATGAAAGTGTCGTTGTATGATTCGAGACTGCATTTATTTTCAAGTAAGGTTAGGTCCTGCTGGACAGGTCCTTTTGTTATTACTCACATACTTTCTTATGATGCAGTTGAGGTACAATATCATGTTTTTGGAGCTAAGAATAATGTTAATGGCCAAAGATTGAAGAAGTTTCGGGAACTTTCTGCAAAGGAGGATGTGGAATGTCTTATGCTCCATGAACTACCCAGTGATTTCTAATGCGTGATGAGGTTGCTATGGTAATTTAGTATCCGACCTGGTATTATCATTCTATCCCTTGTATACTCAATATATCATTTCTTTTATTTTTATCTATTCTTGTATTTTGAATCCTAAATGCTCTTTTTCCTAAAATGTGGACATTATGTGATCTTATTATGGCGGAGAGGAAGCCTTACTTTAAAAGAATTTTTTTTAAGAAAAAAAGGGAGAATTTTTTTGAAAAATCAAAAGATCTTTTATTTTTGAATGATTTTGGGGAAATTTACTATCTTAATTAACTTTGACCCCTTGTAACTTATTATTTGGTTGTGTATAACTATAATACGCATGACTTTGTAGGTTCAAAGTGTGTCATTTTATATCCCAGTTCTAATCCTATCATTCCAATATAATGTTGAGTCCATTTCTTATTTATATATCACCTTATGTTAGGGTGTTCGGCTTTCAAGGTTTGATTTTCCCACTTGTCTTTTGTATTTAGCCAATTAAAGTTGAAAATAGAAAAATAAAAATAAAATGTTATAAAGAGGGGAATGACAATTGTCTCTTTGAGGTTTGCACTACCACGTACTACCCTTTAAGGCAATACTGCTTCTACGAAGGCTTGTTTCTCAAGTTAATAAGTCAATAAAATAGTCTAGTGGGATTGATTCAAACCCTGGTAAGCGTAGCTCCTAGGGTCACACCTTGCATTGGGACGAACTCACTATTTTGATGGTTTGTGGGGTGAAAATTTGGAATATGGGTGTCACCCTAAAGATTAAGACTCTTCACATGTACATTGTGTATGTATATAATTTGGTACTTAACTGGGGTAATTTGTTCACCAAGTGTGTATAGTTTTTCCTTTTTATATCCTCACATATATTCAAAAAATTCAAAAAGATTTTCTATTTTTCTATTTTTCTTTCTCTTTTCATCTTTGAAGATTTTGTGGGTACCCTAGCAAGACCACACTCATCCACTAGGACAAACCCAGGTGTTTAAAAGGCTTGTTATACGTGCTAAGTGCAATTTCTGTTCCTTCAAAAGTGATTACGTATCAAGTATAGATTTTTCCTTCATTTCACTTGAGGACGAGCAAAATCTAGTTGTGTAGTGTCTCTTTAGGCACCAAATGTTTCTATTTAAATACATCTAATCACGTAATTTTTTTTATCATAATTGAGGTTATTTGGGGGGGGGGGGGTTCTGACAGTGTAGGATAATGACAATCTGAAGGAATGATGTCAAATGAGTGATAAAAATATAAGGAATGGAGTGAAAAAAAATCGTCAAAAATCTTATGCATGACCCTTGTGTGAATGTACTAGCCTAGTGCATCATGTATCTTGATCAAAAGAAAAAGGGGTAATTAGGAGGGCCTGCTATTTGCCTTCTAGGGCCCAATGCCTCAACCATGTCCCTCTTGGCCCATCTATGCAGTAGTCTCCAAGTCAAGCTGGACACCTCCTAGTCAACACCAATGGTTGGCCAGGCTTGGTTGTATCTTAATAATCCAACATGAAGCCAATTCCTCCTTAGTGCAGCAAATGAAAAATGAAGCCCAACGCAAGCATATGCATGCCTAGACTTGGCAAAACTGACCCGAGACCCAAAATCGAACCGAACAACCTGAACCCATACCCAACCTGACATCATAAATATGCTCACCCGAAAGTCGACCCGAAACCTGAATTGACCAGAAACAAACCACATCGGACCCGAAATTTTCTACCGAGTTGCTTGTTTTGGCATGATGAGCATATTCGACTGAAAATTGGTTGACCCAAAATCGATCCAACTCGAACCATACCCAACCCAAACCAAAGCGACCTGAAATGTCGTTTAACCCGAATATGACCTGACCCAAACTAGACCCGATCCGTACCCGAACCGAATGACCCATTTGTTGGGTCTATGCGTGCCTGCCCAAAACCCATTATCCAAATCTGCCGAAATTGCGAAGGGAAGCCAGCACCGATTATTAACCTTTATGTGCTCTTGAAGATTTTGTTGGCAGTGAGCTTAATGTAAAAGAAGAAAATTAGCAACTAAAGAGTTGGATGTTGGAAATAGTTATAAATTAAGAAAAGCTATTACTGTTAGGAAAGTGGATTTACTCATTGGGCATTAGGAAATCCAGCATAATTAGGAAAGGTTGGGGGCTGATACTACTATAACTAGTGTTTCTTAGGTGTTATGTAAATCAACTTCCCTCCCTTTCTCTTATAGCATTAGTTTATAGAGTTAGAAAGATTATTATGATTTTAGAAATTCCTTCGAGTTGAGTTTAATTTCAATTTCTTGTTCTAGTTTCAATTTTTGTAGTTCTAGTTTTAGTTTAATTTCTCTAATCCTAGTTTCAATTTAAGTTTTCTTCCTTTAGTAATTTCAGCTTTATGGTTTCAGTTTTGGTTCACTTTTTTATCTTCCAAAAATTCTGTAATTCAAAGTTTTTATTTTTATTACTCCTTTGGGTTGATGGTGGATATTGAAGTTTCATGGTAATGAACAGTTCAAGGTTCAAGTTTTTCTATATTGGTTTAATAATTATGCTTCAGAATTTTCTCTATTAAGTTGCTAATGTAATCTATTTCTTCCCTTCTTAATCACGCTAGTTTTAATCACGATCGTTTCATGCTCCATTTTTGGGTTAGATTTTTGTAATATTTATTGTTATCATTTCTAATTAATTTTAGTTTGGCTATTGAGCCTAGTTTATTTTAGCAAATTGATACTAGTAATTGAATTCAACCCGACTCTATGGACAACCTGTATAGTGCTAGAACTATGGTTGTACACTAGCAGCTTATTTTCGTAGTTCATGAGAAACAACAACTTTTTACAAAAACTTGTTATGATCAAAAAAGCACATAAAACTTCACCACAAGTGTATGGTTGTTAGCCGTAGTACTTGACGGTCAAATCTACAAGGACAAGTTTGAACCTAGGCCACTAACAACTACTAAACGCAACTAGATTGTAAACAGTAAATATGTAAACAAAAATCATTCAACTTGTAGTAATTAAGGGTAGCCTAAACATTATTGGAGTTAACAACTGCTAACATACAATTAGCACAACGATTCAAAAAGTATTAAACATGAATATAGAAGGGAGGGAAAGAGGGCAGGAGAGAGAGGAAAGAAATTACCAACTAATTAAAACCAGAAACTGAAAGCTGAATCGAATAGATTGCTAAAAATTTTAACCCAAATTAAATCTAAATAGTTGAATCAAGGTTTTGAGAAAGAATTAAACTAACTAATCTACTCCTAAAATCTAAACTAAAACCTAAGCTAACATGATGAAGATTGATGGATGAATTATAGTGCCCAGGACCTCCTTTTAAAGTGGTGATAGCCTTCCTTTACTTTTCAAAATCTAATTAGAGTAGGTTTCTTATTCTTCACTCTTTTTGATCAATATTAAAAGAGTCACTATAATAAGAATACTGCTTGGAATCCACTTGATTTCCAATTTTCACTTTGCTACAAGTGTCCAAAATTAGCTCTAACTAGTCTCGCATGCCAATCAAATGACTTCAATATTTTATCATGTATAAACATGTAAAATCCAAATAAAACCCAAAAATAATCTCGATTATGGGTAAAAGGTAAGTAATTAGAAGCATCTATCTAATCACTTTTGGTGATTGAACAAATACCCTCATACCTACATTTTGCATGTCCCCAAGTAAAATAAAAGGAAAGAAAAGTTAGCCTGAAACACCTAACTCACTTTCGTAGGAATCACAGTTTCAATTAGCTTGTGCAACATGCTCTTTAAAACCCCAATGTTCCCCCTAGTGGATAACCGTCGTCTTATGAGAGTTTGCAGAAGATATCCACACAAAATCTTTGAAAAAGAAAAAGATAAGATAAACAAAAATAGAAGATCTTCTTAAAATTTTCAACTATAATCAAATATAGATGAGGGAAAACTATAAACAGTTGACCTACGAATCATCCTTGTAATTTAATATCAGATTGTACAAGCACAATGTATATATGAAGACTCATGGACCCATTCATGTCGCCCATACAACAAATATTTTTCACCCCATAAATGTAACAGTCGAGGAATTTCAATTAGAGCTAATTATAAAGGTTATACTTTTATTAACTATGCTTTAGTATATATGTCATATTAGATAAATATTGCGTATTAATTGAGTGTAAATATTAGTGTGAATCAGCTTCTGAAATTTTCTTGATTTATTGCATGATTTCATGAAGTTAGTTAGTTAGCTAAAATTAAGTCACAGTGGGAGTAACATAGTAGATTGGGCTATTAGTTGTTCAAACTAGGTTGTGATTTAGTTGATTTAGGCCTAAACTCATCTTTTTGGTTAATAAGTTAAAAAAAAGGGAAAAAGAAGTGACATTTTTCTTTCAAGCCCTAAGCAAGACACTCATTTCTAGGATTGAAGACCCTATCTGTCATCTTTTCCATTCTCATCACCTCCTTCCACCATGAGAAAGAGAGAGATGGACAGAGAGAAAGAGAGAAGTTTGGTGAGCGGGAGAGGCGACAGCAGTGACTAGGGTCGACAACGACCCGTCTCATGGTAGTCACCCCCAACAAACCTAAGCCATTACCCCACACCACCACTATCCTACTGTAGGGAGAGGGTCAGAGTGTGAGATAGAGAGAGAAAGGGAGACAGAGCGAAGGAGGAAAGTAAAACAAGGACGTAGCAGCAACGTCGAAGGGAGAAGGGACCAAAACAACAGCAACATACAAAAAAGGGGTGAAATGGAGGAATTAAAGTAGGGGAAGATAAGGCAGTGGCTAGGGGAAGATGAGAAGGCTGGAACACAGTTCTAAAATTGCTCAGTTGTCCCTAAAATTGGGTCCCTAAGTTTAGATTAAGGTGGTTGGTTTTTTGCTTCCTAAATTGGTATTAATTTCGAAATTAAAGTGAATTTTTGTGTTGGTACAATTAGTTGGATGATATGTGGGTAATTCTTAATCCTTCAAATTAGTATTAATTTTCAAGTTTTCCTAAGTTTGACCGTGGATGAGGTTGAGAGGTATTCAATGAAATTATGTGATTGTAGTGTTGGATGAGAAAGTGGATTGTACAAGTTTTGGGCTGAAACTTTTATGAATTCGAGGTGTAATTTGGGGAGATGTTGTAATGAGGGAGATCAGCCTATGGATATTGAGATCGATATGATAGATTACAGAGTTGTTCTTGAATGTTAATTTGGCATTTAAATTGCTTAGCTAGATGTTTAATAATATCGTCAATTGTTAAACCGTCTTTGGAAGTTTTGCTGGGAAATATAATTGTCCTTACTTGGTCGTATATGTGTGAACGTCTTGTTGGAGGCAGAGCTAGAAACTGGGGAAGCTGATGGCCAGTTTGACTGAACGGTTCAGTGATGAGTTGGCTCGGTGAACCGGGTAGTGCCTGCCTCAGTTCAACCTTGCCTTCCTTTTGCTTGGCTCATATGTTGTGTGCATGTGCTTCATAGCCTGAGTTTCATGCCTCATTATTGCGACCTTAATTGTTCAAGGTTGTATCTGCGTTTAAAGGCATCTTATTAAATTGTCTATGAACCATGAGCGTTTTTTAGTCAAATCTTGCTTGATTTGCCTTAAACATGCCCAATTGTTTTTACAATGTGGTTAGGTGTGTTTCTTAAGTGTCTTGCTTATGAGTCCCTTAATTTGCTACGTGATAAAAGCAATGTTTTCCTTTTTTTCTACTAGTTTTTTTGAGCTTAGAATGTTTCCTTAATTGTTTCCAGCGGCCACTTAAATGAGTTGTCGAGTTGGAAAGCAACTTAGGTTACAAATAAATACGTTTCAATGTGTTTAAAAGCGTTTGTTGGCAAGTGTGTATGGCCTTGCTTTCATATGGCATGTTCCTATGAGTTTTTTTATGTTGGCCTATGTATGGGGCATGTGTTTGGTGGTTACCATTCTAAACTGTTGTGACTTGATTACATAAGGGGGTCTTATTGTTTTCTTTGAATGTGGTTAGAGAATCAAAACATTATTGTTTTCTTTGAATGTGGTTAGAGAATCAAAGCATTGTTTTGGATGAGTTAGAAAATATTTTTGAATGGTAAACAGTTCTTGTTTTTGAGCAACTGTGCATCATCATCACCTAAAGTATTATTTTGACCTCAGTTTGGAGCTTGAACTGTGAGAACCATTTGATCTTTAATATTCTAGTTTGATCAATGTATATTTTCATGAATTAGGCCTTGCGTGGCCTTGATTTTGAACTTGAATTTGTGCTAAATGAATTGAATGCGGGTGATTTAGTTTGCGAAGGAATTAAGTGGAAGTTTTGATTTGGAAAGGGTCAATCCTGTAATGGAAAAGCCAGTATCAAAAGGGAGCCGAGGCCCTTGTATGGAATTTTTCCATACAAGGGTCAATCCATTGGACATAGATCCCATTTTTCCAATTTTTTGATTTCTTGGAATTTGTCTTTCCTCGTGGTATCAAAATGCTACTGTGTCGGGATATCTTATCTGTCTCCCCAGGAAAATTAATATCTCCAGAAAAAATTCGAAGTTCAATCTTTTTTTTTTCCTCTTCACTCGGACCACTCCGCCTACTCGGCTTCTTATATTTAAAGTGATTTGCGTATGTACTCCAATGATACTGTTGTTCCGTACCATTATGGGAGAAGATCTGGGGAAGGGTCACTATTTAAGAACCAATGCTCTTGTAGGGAAGAGTTATTGAAATATGCGGGAATATTGTTGCTTTTATGGACCCTAACAAGGGTGTTGTAACTCTTCCATCTTTAGTTTGCTGGGATCTATGGGCATTAGGTGTATGTGACACCTAGATGATTTAGTCATTGGCTTTATAAATTCTACTTTACCAACAGCTCTTGGGATCTAAAAGGTAGTTTCCTCCTTGGTATTGTGAAGAGAAGAAGGATTATTCAATAAGAAGGAAATACTCTTTTCTAGTCCTCAGGAACATTAATCTGGATCTTTCATTCCTTTTACACAAGTTTAACTCTAACTGCACTTACTTAACCATAAATATCTTTGATTTTGGTCCTTTATAACTCTTTTATAGATGGTCTTATTTTTATGAAACTAACTTTATGCTAGCCTGATTTGATTTGAATTAATTTTTAAGGCCTTTTGATTGCTATTACCATTTACTTTGAACAAGGACTAAAGTTAGTAACTAAAATGAACCTTTTGTATCTTAAATGTAATTTGTTGTTTATCACTACCTTCAGGCTTGAATATTATCAATGATGGCCTCAGTAAAATTTTGAGGATCGACTGGTAAGTTGGGAGTTAGATTGAACCATTACTTTGACAGTTTGACCTCTCTGTGTTGCTAATGAGAAGATGGGGATTGATTGATCGTTGCTTGGTTAATATGTTAGTATTAACTAAAACATACAATGTGGCTACTACTTATTGTACTGTGTGCAATTGTTTTGGCTTCTTGGAGACAAGAACTTCCCACTGAATGGTGGTTGCTCATCCCCTATGGTTTTTTCCTTTTCTAAGTTCCAAGCACTAATAACATCTAAAGTTGGTCTGGAAAGTAGGTGGTTTACATTAAATGGCTTCTTGTTTATGTTATAGTTTGTAAGACGAGCATGAATGTGGATGGATAAGATCTAAAGTCAACAATGTAATTTTAAGGATTTGATTTACATTAGGGTATTATAAAGGTATCTCGAGTGCATCAAGTGATTCATGTAGCCTAGTCGCTCTGAATGGCCATTTACGCCAACCATCTAAGTAGATAATCATCATCTAGCTATTATACTTGAAACATTTTGGGATGTAAACCCTATGACTCCATATGAGTGATCCATCGAGTTGTATTTATTCTTTAGTTTTTCTTTCCTTCTATTTAATTCCACAGTTTATGTACTTTGGGCATGTGACCCGTAGAGTTTATTCTCCGATGTGTTGAGTTTATTTAGCTTTTATACCTTTATTTAGTAATTTGTATTATAAGTATAAGTACAAGGCTATAAGCCTAAAACCATGGTCGGTTTTAGGCAAAACTCTGCCCATTTCATTCTAAAATTATAAAAATCGCTAACATCACTTACCCTAGGTGGGCCGAGATGTTGCAATAAACCACCAAAATAATGAGTCCATCCTAGTATGTAGTATGTAAGTTTACCATCACTCTAGGAGTTAATATCACCAACGTTTGACTTAATCCGACTTGACCACTTCATTAACTTATTATATGGGGATGCAAATTTTTCCATTAGCAGTATTGCCTCAAAGGGTTGCATCTAGCAGCGCATAGTTCAGAGGAATACTTGTCATTACCATTCTTGGTTTTTTTTTTTTGCTAAATAAAAGTGAGAACAAAAGAAAAAACAAGTCGGATAATCAACCATGAAAGCTTAAGATCCTAAGATGATGGTGATATATAAATAAGAATTACGCACAAAATTAAAATTAAATGATAGGGTTAGAATTGGGATATAGAACGATATACTTCGGACTAAGATTTATCATGCACACTATACTTATATACAACGTAATACTAAGTCAAAAGGGATCAAAGTCAATCAGGATAGCATAATTCCTCAAAATCACACAAAAATATAAAATCTTTTTTAGTTTTTTTTTTTTAAATATCTTTTCTTCAAACAAAATTGAAGCATGGCGCTCCTTCTCCCACACCAAGATCACACAATGTCTGCATTTCTAGAAAATGCGCCTGTAAGACACAAAAGAAAAGAAAATACTAAAACAAAAGACATGATATACATAGTAAGGGATAGAACGATAACATTGGGTCAGATACTAAATGTGTCTGAGCTATCTAATCACCCATCAGAAATCACCAGGTGGCTGGCAAGGCATCAAATACCCCATCTTATTCAAGATTGCCACCCTCTTCGTTAGATGAAGTTAGAGCACGAAAGAGCGTATCCTAAGCCTCTACATGCACCTCGAACAAGTGCAGGTAAGAGAACATAAATATCAACAAAACAATAATGTATAATAGCCCATTTAGCTTATTAAATACCTTCGAGTAATCAACAGAATAATAAGATAGGGTTGGCTGAATAGTACTCCTAGGCATGTCCTCTAGGTAAAAGTAGTAAGGTTCAATGGAGGGATTATACCCTATACAATTAGCTAGAGACCTATCAAACTCATTGACCCTCCCCTAAGTCATGCTTTCTTAATATCCTCAAGGCCCAAATCATCATTGAGGTCAACTGTCACATAATCATCCATGGGCTTTAGCAAAGAGTACTTCAGGGATATGGAGGATGATAAACAAGCAAAGGGAGCAGGGACTAGCTCAACTAAGGTGTGGCTTATAAGACTAATAAGCTCAAGACTAGTAGGTAACATCTCTACTACAACCTCCTCGTATGACTCCCCTAAAGCAGTCTCCTCAAACATATGATCCTCCACGTCAAAACTGCACTCATTCTTTTTCTGAACCAATTCTGAAAACCAGTTAAACATATTATCCATCATATGCTCTATTGAGTAAGTTGCAGTTTCTATGTTGTTCTCAATTTCAACTCTCAATCAAACATGTTGGATGCATGAGTCAAAGTTATAACTAAATACAGATCCACACATGGGAGGGACACATTAAGAAGTCAAAGGAGAACAAGGAGTCATAAATTCTTACTCACAAATTGATCTAGCATAAAAGGCACATGGGTGGAGAAAGGACATCCCAGAAGCACAATTAATCTATTTGAACTCATAAGTATGCGTAGCCACCCACCGAAGGAAGTCCACAATAGCCTTATCAACATTTTTGGACAACAATAACAACAACACCTCCCAGTGTATGCCCCGCTTTCGCAGGATCTAGGGAGATCCAGCTGTAAGCAACCTTACCTCTACCGGCATTCCTATATTTTTGGAATGAAACCCAAAATACTCTATAAGAGTTCGAGTCTCACCATTCACCCCCTCGTTACTCACACTCAAAATTTCCCATTTCCCTGCATAGTGACCATATTGAGTGATGAAATTATTCAAGCGGTCAAAATACATCTAAAGCAATTCATGATCATGTTGGTGGAAGAGGAAAATGGCCATCTCTGTTTTTTCTTCCCTAAACAATTTTTAAGTTTCATGGGTTTTTAATTTTTTTCCAAAAAACATAGAGGTGAGATTATAATCTACAAATAAAAGCTATGCAACTAATCTACTGATAAAAGTAAAGGAAATAATCACGATAAACAAACAAAAAGAAAAATGGTGACCTCAATTCAAATCACCGTTCTTGGCAATTGGACAAAAAACTTGATGCGACCCAAAAAGGATATAAAATTTAACCTCAAGCATATGGTTGTTAGCTATAGTACTTAAGGGTCGAATCCGTAGGTACAGGGTCAAACCTGGGCCACTAAACAACTACTAACGCATAGCAACTAGATTGTACACATTAAATATGAAAACTGAATCATTCAACCAGCAGAAATTAATGGTAACCTAAACATGCTTGGATTTAACAATTACTAACATGCAATCAGTAGAACAATTCAACAAGCAACAAACTTAAATATAGAAGGGAAGCAAAGAGAGAGGGGGCGAGAGAGGAAAGAAATAACCATATAATTGAAAGTAGAAACTAAAAGCTGAATCAAATAGACTAATAAAATTTAAACCTGAATTGAATCTCAATACTTGAATCAAAGGCTTTGAGAGAAAACTAAACTAACTAATGTACTCCTAAAATATAAACTAAAAGCTATGCTAAGATGATAAAGAATTGATTGATGAATTGTAGTCCCCCAGACATCCTTTTATAATGCTGATAGCCTTCTTTTACTTTCCAAATTCTAGGTAGTGTAGGTTTCTCATTCTTCACTCCCCATCAATATTAGGAAAGTCATTGAACGAAAGAAGTTTGCCTGAAATTTACTTGATTTCCTTTTTCACTTGGCTACAAGTTTCCAAAATTAGATCTAATTAGTCTAGTATGCCAAGCAAAATGAATTCAATATTTTCATCCCCCCTCAAACTCACAAAATCCAAATAAAATCCAAAAATAATCTTTGTTATGAGTAAAACATAAGTAATTAGAAGCAATTATTCAATCATTTTTGGTCATTGAGCCATATCCAATTTGTTGATGCCCTGGCAAAGCTAGCTTTAATAGTCAATATTCCAAGTGGCATCCATTCGATACCATCACCAGTTAAAAGAAAAGATATGCCAACTTAATGTTATACCATTGAGGCATGCAACATTGACTTTACTGCTTGGTATTATGACATTTACTAGTATTTAATGAAGAAAGAATACATGTTAAGGTCCTCTCTAAAAGCTCAATGAGCATTAAGGTCGTTAGCTTCACAATATTTTAAGGATGAAGGGGAGCTATACAAGAAGACAAATATTGCATAAACTTACTATATGTGATTAACACTACTGCAAACACATGGGTCTTGTAGTTTAGTTTTAATATTATTCCCATAGAGACCAAATGTAATGTATCTAGTTTTGACCTATTATAAAAGGCTAAGCAAACAAATTCCAATAGGTTGTTCGAATTAAGCTAATTAACTAATCAGCAAACTCATTCGAATTAAAATATCTAGGGAATTGTTTTGCCTAGTAAAGAGTTGGGTCAATGGATTAAATCATGCACCTTACATAGACTGGATAACTTAAAGGACGACAATCAAACTAAAATACAGTCTATTCTTTTGAAGTAAACTGGATTGCCTAGACTAATCCAATTAACATTCTTTTGAATGTCCTTGTTTTAGTCTAAGTTGTAGATTTTTTGTTGGCTAAAGTTTCCCCTTAAAAAATAAATCTCTTTTAAGTATTGCTAAATCAAGTCCCATCTTGTCGATCAAATAGCAAGTTTCTCCTTTCGGTACTTCACTTAACTGTCTAGCATAAGCAAGCAAATTTGGCCAAAATTGACTCACAACACTTCGATCAAAAGGTAGAATTCAATCATTCCAACATAGAATAAGCAGAAGCAATAAAGATTAAGAATCCAACATCAATACTTTGGCTAACAATTCCCTATATTAAATAAACTGCTCACGCGTGTTCAAAAATTAACATCTAAAACAAGAGTTCAAGAAAATACTAAAGGGAAAGAAGGCTCAGCAACAGTGGTGATTCTCTAATGGTGTCCCAATCTTCAAACGTCCAAAAGCCAAAGCTTTTCTTCAATGTCTTTTTTTACTCTAAAATATAAAATAAGAATTTTAATTCTAATGAAAATTATGAGAAAGATGAGTAAGAACTGAGATCCATTCTCTCCTCTTTCTATAGCCGAACAACCCTTTGTAAGCATAAACTCGAGCATCCTCAGCCACAAGACGAAGAAAGACGAAGACGCGAGCAGTTTAAGGATCACCATGGACCGCCTGTGGTGACCTCTGTCTTGACATTCTCTGGCTCTTCGTTTCCTCCACGGGGATAGTGACTTGGGGACATACATAAAGAGTCAAACTATATTCAATTGGGGTCGAAGTTGGGGAAAAAAGGTCCAAAAACCTGCGAAACAAAGAAAAGAACCATACCCAAGCGTAAAATGGGAATAGGAGTGTAGATTATAACATAAAGTTCATAAATATTCCTAAACATGCAACAAAATGCCACATTTTCTTTCTTGACTTCCCTTAATGGAATTGCTTCCGCACATTTAGGGAAGTAATCAGTGGCAGCCAAGATGTAGGAGTGACCAGCAGAAGATTTAGGCATGATTGGTCCAACGACATCAAACCCCCATGCTTCAAAAGGCCAAGATGCAACTGTTGGGGTGGAGAGGTTCAAGAGGTTGATGTATGAAGTTAGCGTAGAACTAACAAGCATCACACCTCTTTGCATAATTTATGCAATCCTGCACTATAGTGGGCCAATAGTAACACATCCTTTTAATGCAATCATGTAGCCTTGGCCCTGATTGGTGTGCTCTACACACACCTGAATGAGTTTCCGCCATCGCTTGCTTTGCTTCTTCCATATCCAAGCATCATAACCAAATGCCAAGAAAAGAGCATCGATCAAGCGTTCCGTTGTAGCAAAGGAAGCTTGAAGCTGTCCGCTATATTTTCGTCTTATGCCTTGGGTCACTAGGCAGTTTTCCATGCCCTAAGTACTCAATTATAGGTTGATGTTAGTCTTCTGCTTCTGTTTCAAGAACACGGATCATGTTGACGTCTTCCTCTGAGACTTCATCATCCGGCGGAACAACCCAGCGGCTACATACTAGAATAGTCATTCTTTCTACTGCCCCTAGTGCCAAAGTGGCTGCGAGGCTTGCAAGTGGGTTAGCCATCTTGTTGGCACTCCTTGGCACGTGCTCTAACTTGACTATGTCCAACTTGTTTAGAAGTCATAATGTGAGCTTGTGATATGGGACAAGGTCTTCTTTCTTAACCTCATACTCATTAAGTAGTTGATTGATGACCAACTGTGAGTCACCATATATATTGAGGTCTCTAATCCCCATCTCAATAGCCATTTGAAGACCTAAGTTGAGCGCTTGGTACTCTGCCATATTATTATAGCATAATTGAGTAAGCACAAATGAATACGGGAGAATGTGCTGTTCGAGGGAGATAAAAACCACTCCTACACCAGTGCCATCTCGCCTTGCTGCTCCATCGAAATACATTTCCCATGAAGAGAGGATATTAATGAAGAACACATATTCCCTTGGCAAATCATCATTTAGCTCCCAATCATCAAGAATTGGATGATCTGCTAAGAAATCTACCCATGCTTGCCCCTTAACCACTCCTTGTGGTACATAGACCAGGTTGTACTGCTTTAAGATTACAAACCATTTTGCCAGTCGCCCATTTACGATTGGCGTGGATAAGATGTACCTAATAGGATCAGTTGTAGGCCTGCATGTAATGTCTAAGTTTCTGAATGGCAAAGATGAGCGATAAGCAGATCTTTTCGATAGGGGAATACTTCAATTCAGCGCCGACCAACGTATGGCTTAAGTAGTACACGACCACTTCTTTCCGTTCCTCATTTTTCTGCACACATAATGCTCCTAAGGATTTTTCCTGAGCTACAATGTATAGTATGAGAGGTTTGCCAGGAATAAGGGCCTCCAACACTGGAGGATGGGACAAGTACTCCTTTATTTTCCCAAATGTCATACAACATGATTCGTCCCACTTAAACGGCGCACCCTTTTTCATAAGGTGGCTGAAGGGATGGCAGTGTCCTCCAAGATTTGAGATGAATCTTCGGATATATGCCAAGCGACCTTGAAGTTCGCAAAGCTCCCAGAGATTCTTAGGCTCACGCATCTCCTGGATTGCCTTGATCTTCGATTGGTTGATCTCAATCCCTCTGTGATGAACGACAAAACCCAAGAACTTTCAAGATGTAACACTAAACGCACACTTGAGTGGATTCATCTTTAGTTGACACCTCTGTAATCGCTCAAAGATCAGACGGAGATCCTGCATGTGGTCCGGCCCCTTTTTGGACTTAAACACCAAATCATCAACGTAACACTCAACTGTTTTGTGGAGCATATCGTCAAAGATTGTTTGCATTGCCCTCTGGTAAGTTGCTCCTGCATTCTTAAGTCTCAAGGGCATCACCTTATAGCAAAGAATGCCTTTAGGTGTACGAAAAGCTGTGGCATCTTGATCTTCTGGTGCCATCAGAGTTTGATTGTATCCTACTGTACAATCTATGAATAACAACGCTTCATGCCCTGTAGTTGAGTAGATCTTGAATTATATGACCGACAGTAAGAAATCATCTCTTGGACAAGCATCATTGAGATCCCAAAAGTCCACACAAATACGAAGTTGCCCATTTTTCTTCCTGACAGGCACGATGTCTGCGATCCATGTTGGGTACTTGACCTCGCAAATGAATCCTACCTCTATGAGTTTGTTGACCTTATTTTCAATTTTCGGCACCAACTCTTGGCAAAAACATCGACGAGGCTACTTCTTAGGCGAAATACCCCTTTTTGTAGATAGGCGGTGGACTGCGACCTTTGGATCCAACCCGAGCATTTCTTTATAGCTCCAGGCAAATACTTCCTTGTACTCTAATAGGAGTTCCAAGTACTGCTTTTCCTCTTTGAGTGAAAGTGATGAGCTTACGTAGATAGGGTAAGGCTCTTCATTGGTTCCAATATTCAACTTTTTCAAATCATCAACTATAGCCTACCCCCCATCTTCGAAGGTCTCAGGAGTTTTTGCTAACTCTATCTCTGAGTATGAGTCATCACATTCGTGGATTGTGATATGATTAGAAGAAACAACTTCTTCTTTCTCCGCCTCCTCGTTAGAGTCGGAGTTTTTTCATTGACATGTGAAGACCACAGTACCCCTCTTTACTCTTAATGAACCGTCTGTCTTAGCATCTAGACTAGAGAAACGCTTTATACAAGAAGGGATAGAGCTCTGAAGTTCATTTATCACTCCCAAGCGGCTAAATGCATAACTTTTCTCGTGCTAAAGTTGTGAGTTTGAGGACTTTTCACCAACTCCTATTCTGGCAAAAACCAAAGGCTTTAGCTCGGGATCATCTTTGATTCTGTTGAAAACAAAGATTATGTGATCTTTCCCTTTCCCTATACGGTGAATACTGATAGAGGTTTTTTTCGAAGTGGATGATTATAGCCTGTCAAACACAGAGGGCTTTGGGTTGGGTGAAGCCTTTTCATTTTCACTCACATCTACTTCTTTAGCTTAGATGTGTTGAATCACCAACGACTTGTCCTTTCGTTGCCCAAAGATTCTGATTGGTGACGGTGGCGTGAAACCCAATCTAACTTTAGAGACAGTTACTAAACCTCCCTGCTCGTAAATCTTTCTCTGAGTTTTAGTAAGGCCATAGGGCTTGGCTTCGACAACCTTTCCTAAGGCAGCTGAATTTTGAAAGTCATAACTAGCCCTCTTCATAAGCTTGTATGCGTTGGGATCAAATCCCTCCTTAGCCCGTGCACTTGGCAAGTCGTCGCCTTCTTTAGAAGAAATGACAAACCCCGAGAGAGGGGGCCTACTCACCTTAGCCTGCCACATCTTAAGGGTTGGAATTGTTATACTCCCTTTTAGGGTGGTTATGCTAGCTCCATCATCCTTAGTACCTTTGGTCTCGATGCTGCTGCTTGTGCATTCGCTGAAGGGCGATTCGCCCTCCTTACGGCGAGACTTAGGTATGTACCTTAAAATTGGTGGCTTTGATCCTGTTGAAGCAATAGCTGGTTTAGCAACTTCTTCAATAAGAGAAGTAGCATTGCCTTGCTTACTTGCTTCTATCTCGGGTTGTTGCTTAGGAGCATCATCTTTTCTTACTTGAGGGACATTCTTTGCGCCACCTTTGCCTGTGGAAGAAATGGTTGGCGGCATTTCCTTAGGTGCAGCACCTTCTTCGAAGAACCTCGCGTCCGTAAAATGAGACTCAGCTTTAGTGAATGGCTTAACATCCCCATTCATTTTCTTCTCTCCATCTCGATAGTACTTGAGGCACTAGTGTAAAGTGGAAACCACAATCCCATGTTTATGAAGCCATGGTCGCCCAAGTAATAACCTGTAAGAAGTCTTAGCATCGACTACATGGAAGATTGAGGATGTTGACAAGTCCCCCATTATCAGTTCAATGCGGATCATGCCGATTGCACGCTGGCCCTCGAGGTTCAACCCTTGAATCATTGTTCGGCTCTTAGAAAGTTCTTTCACTGTGATGCCTAGATCGTTCATTGTAGATTTGGGCATGATGTTGACAACTAACCCTCTATCTACGAGAATGCGCTTGACATTCTACTCCCTAATGTAGCCAGTCACAAATAAAGGACGATTGTGAGGCTAGGATCCTAAGAATAAGTCATCGTCGGAGAAAGTGACAACGGTGTTGCAAGAGGCACACTGAACAGGGCTTTCTGTTGATCCTCCCACATCCTTGACTTTGTCAGCGTAAAGCTCTAGGTGTTGTAAGGCAACAACAACATGTTGGCGTATCTCGTCAGGCAAATAAAAGATTTGTCTCCAGTCCATGCGAGTTGGTAAAGCCTCTAGGACGGCCAAGGTCTTTTCAGCTACTCTTGGAGACTTCTCTTCTTTGTTCCTTCATCTTCCTCTTCTTCAAGCTCAGGACAAGAGGTCATGTTGACTGTAACTTTCTCAAAGAAGCCCACTGGGAAGAACTCCTCAAGAGTGACAAGGACAAGTGGCTCCTGTTCAAGTAGGTCAATAAGTAGAATTTCATGCCTTTTGATGTTCCTGGACTTCTTTTTACCTTTTGAATGACGAGGGCTCTTCTTTCTTCATTGTCTCTTTTCACGGTGGAGAGGTGGCGGCTGGACGTGATTTTGCTTCCTTGGCCTCCGGCAACTGACAGGAGTCTATCCCTCTTCATCATCATCAACCATATCAAATATATCCACAAAAAGATCAGTCTCTATCAAAGGTCCTTTGGATTCAATCGGAACTACAACCAGCTCCAAACTTTCGAATTAAATTGTAATTAATTTCTCTCCATGGGAGGAAATCAATTTAGTGTTTACCATGAGGTGGAGTAAGTTTTTGCTTCCAGGGCGATGAAAAACATTCCAGTTAGGTGGAAAGATGATTTGTTTCGACAGTGTCATCCAAATCCAATATTATTTTTCCATCCCTGGCAATTTGTATAATACGCTCCTTGAGCATAATGCATTTCTCAAGAGGGTGACTAACCACCCTGTGATACCGACAATATTTTGGGTCAGTAACTCTTCCAGCTTCTTCGAGCCGTTTTGGCTTTGGAAGTTCGATAACCCCTTTTTCAAGGAGATAATCAAGCATTCCTAACAAGTCTGAGTCAGGGAATGGGTATTTCTTCTCTTGCTCAATGTAGGACGCTTCTTTCCAGTATCCTTGGAGAATCCACCTTTCTTGTTTTCATACTTGGGCTTTCCGGAGATTCGAACTGACTCCCTAGTCGAAACAGTCATCGATTCTTTATTTGAGGACTTTGTGCATTTGGGATTTTTCTTGAATTCACCCTTGTCCTTTCTAGCGTCAGATGAGGAAGAAGACCTACCTCGGTGACTTGCGATTGTCATCTCTACATCATGAGCTTTCATTGCCAATTCTCGGAATGTCCTTGGCTTACTCATCTGCAAGACGTATAGTAAATCCCACCCCATGCCCTGAGCACACATTTCAACAGCTGAAGCTTCTGATAGACGATCCTTACACTCGAGACTTAGGGATCTCCAGCGATTAACATAGTCAAGAACCGGCTCGTCCTTCCATTGTCTAGTGTTTGTTATCTCTGTCATGCTAACAACATGTTAAGTGCTGTAGAACCAATTTAGGAACTCCTGCTCCATTTGTTCCCAGCTATCAATGGACTCTAGCTCCGAGTCTGTGTACTAGGCGAACGCAATCCCTTTTAGAGTACGAACAAACTTCTTCACCAGCCAGTCCCCCTCTATGCTAGCATTACTGCACGTCTCAATGAAGTGAGCAATATGCTGTTTGGGGCTACCCTTGCCATCGAACTGGTTGAACTTGGGAGGCTAATAGCCATGCGGCATGCGAAAAGCATCAATCCTCTTCATATAAGGCTTTGTATACATGTGGGTCTTGTGAGAACCTCCTCATAACTGAGCCTTGACTGCATTTGCTATTAAGCTCTGAATCTGCTCAACAAACATCGCGCCTAAAGAGCAGTCCTTTCTCGCCTTGCGTTCGTCATCAGATTCTTCGCTGTGGTTAGACTCTTTATCAAAGTCTTCGGTGCCTGAACCTTTGTTGGAAGCTTCAGAGGACTTCTTTTCTAGCTTCTTCCTCAGCTCAGCAATCTGATTGCTCTGGCATTTGATTTGGACGTCCTTATCAACACTCTCTTTAGAGAGCCTATCCAAGGTAGCCTTCATGCTTGCCAATTGTTCTTCAAAGTTAGTAGCCACTGTCACCATAACTGGCATGATGACAGTGTCAGAGGATTCAACTTCAGTACGCGAGGAAAGTGATCCCTTTGAGGAAGTTAAAGAGGAATCACTGCTTGAATAACCATCATCTTCAATATTCAAGGGCTGGAAAGCAGGGTTGGTGTGGGTTTGGAGTTCATCCATCCCACGCAAAATTGTTTGTTGTATGATGAAGCCAACAACAGATCTTTGCTTCAGAACATTTGAAGTGATTTAATTGACTCCATCAGATACCTTGGAGTCGACGTTTTGGATCTTATGTGACTGTGATGGTGCACCCACAATTGATTACTCTCCGGTGATAACGGTAGCAGCTTTTGTCATACTTCTAGTCATGACACCATCAGATGCAGCACTAGCAGTTGTTGATCCCTAAGATGCAGATCAAACAGCTTTCCTTGAAGATTGGGTAATAGTGTTCTTAAGGGCCATGTTATCTTTGAGAGAGTGTAGAGTTTGTATTTTGGAGAAAGAGATGAGAGGTAGAGATGTCCCACCGAGCGTGCCAAAAATTTGTAAACACAAATTTCGCGCCTAAAATAAATTAGATAGGAAATTCAGAAAACAAATTAAATCTTTGTGTTGATGTAATATGTGCAGGTACAATCTCTAAATTTAATACAATGAAATAATCCTCTGATTTGATCTCCTAATGACTTGAGTATTCTGAGTGCATAATGCTTGATCTCGATTGATGCAAATTAGCTGCAGAACTTTGTTGACTGTTCTTGATTTTGATTTGCAAGTGGCTGATTGTAGTTTCTTAAGCTCTGCAAGTTTTGATCCTTCTCACTTAGTAGCTGGACGCTCCTTGGCATCTAAACTCTGAATTCTGCAAATGCTGAATGATCAAAATGAAGAGGAAGAATCCCTATTTATACGCTCTACCAGCTAGGGTTATAGTCGAATTTTGGGCCTAGGCCTAATAATTATTTCCTTGTTTTTAAATAAAGAAAATAATGACTAATTTCTGCATCATTAAAGACACGTGGCAGCTTTTAATTGGCTGAACTTAATTTTGACCAAGCAGGTCCACCAAAGTAAACGTGACTCATGGCAATCTGTAATTGATCGATTTTTTACATGTGGCACCATTTGATTTGTCGTAGAATTTTTGTCTTCTACAATAGTCCTAACATAAAACATGGATTAGGGTGGATCCACGGGGACAAAAGGAGGCCACTGAAGCAACTCACTCATCCAAGTGCCAAACAAAATTGTATGGTCCTTCCATAAGGGCCCAGTGCTAGGTGTAAAACTGAGCAGCTTCAACTTTGAAAGTTAAGATGTGATTCGCCCAAGGGTACAAGTTAGCCTGTGAAGGAAGAACATCCGAAAAATGAGAAGCCAGACTCAAGGCGATTTTAAAGAAGACAATATTATCATTTTTAAAGCATTGATTGCTGCAGGAAGCCACTGAAGATCTCCTGATCGAAACCCTCATCAAATATGATTTTTCTTAGTCCAAAAGACACAATTGGGAAACTCATAGGTGCTCTTGACATTGGCCAAAAAGCGAGGAAATATTTGTAAAACTAAAGCTGCAAAAACCAGCTAATGAAAAACGCTATAAACCAAAATGGGAAATAGAAGGAGAAAGGTTTACTACCTTGATTACTCTCCACAAACCCCCAAGGGGTATGCTCATGTGATGATCTCTATAAGTTTGTTTAGTCTTTCTGACCCCTTAGCCTATTCCATAAATAATAGTTGAATACACAGGATCCCCCCAGTTTAGGTTTCTCAGCCTATTTAGATCAATGTAGTTGAATAAATAGTGAAAATAATAATGATTACCTAGATCAGCAAAAATGGTCATGCTAAAAAGAAAAGCTAAAATAATACGATCTTATTAATCAAGTAGATGATGTGCCCAGTATTAATCATTATTCATTAAGTCAATAAGTATACTATAAGAAAAAGGCCCTCTTACGAGAATAGACTCCATAACAGGGCCAAAGAGGTTGGAAAAGTTTGTCACAATGCGTGTGAAAGTCTTGCCGATATACTAGTGGTTCCGCTGCAAATCCCAGGTTCATTAGCATTTTAAAGCCATAAGGGATTTCCCCAAATGGGAAGAGAAATGTGTTAATAGGACCCCAAAATCTCTCAACCATGCTGCAAGTAACACAATAGTTAGTTAAATATGCTGCACCATTTAGTCCCAAGTAGAAACAACCGAGGCCAGCATGGTTCAACATGGATTGGATTTGGATCTCTAGAGTTCCAAGCTCTCTCATAAATTTTCTAGGGGCACGTGCACCCCCAACATAGTCTTATTGAAAAGAAGGAAAACAAAAACAACAATAGACTCACATCCATAGCAAATGGTAACGAAGAGGAAAGAGGGTGAGCACTTACTGCTTTGAGTGCTCGACATCCAATAAAAGGTCATGACCACCCCAACCCTCGATAGGTCTCTATTCCTTCCCAACGAAGGAATCTTTAGGGAGTCGTTCTTCTCTACTAGGACCTTGAGCTCTTCTCACACTTATGGTCTTTTATAACACAACAACGCTTCTAATAAAGAAGAGGAAATGGAACGAAGAAAGATAATAGGTGAATTATTGTGCACAAAATAACAAGTACCAAGCAAAAGAAGAAGCGACAGAAAGTAAGGAAGTGGAACCTGATCGGGTTCCACATTGTGCATGCCTTGTTAAAAGGCTAACACAAGTCACAACAGCAAGTTAAAGAAAAGGTAAAGAGCCAAAGTGAAGGGGACCTAGCTGGGATTCTAGGCAAGCACATTCAAGGGACAAAATCCAAAGGTCCTTAATCCCATATGCATGCAAACAAAAAGAAAAAAAAGCGAAGCGACGACTAGGGAATTGGCTGGTCTCCTTCATAATTAATTTCGCATGTGCGCATTGTTAATGAAATGAACTAAACAGCAAAAGAACAAGAAGAAAAGAGGGAACTGATTACTAAGGGACCCGACCAGTTCCTTATGAGTGAATCTCACAAGTATACAATAAAATAACGACGAAAACAACAAGAAAGAAAAGAAGGAAGTGATGGCATAGGGTACATGGTCGGTTCCTAGGGAAATCAACCCTACTACCACTAGAATCATCATGCACCAAAACAAGTAATAAGTAGCAAATAAGAAGAGCCAAGGGGGGACCAGGTCGGATTCCCTAAGACATGCCAAACAATTGAGCAAGTCCAAGCTTGTCAATCCAACGTGCATACAAATAAGAAAGAAAAGAGGAGTGATGGAAATGTGGGACCCAACCAAATTATCAAAGCACCTAAAATCATCACATCTAAATTATGCACTAGTTTTGGCAATAATGTAAGAAAGAAGATGTCGGCAAAAGATGCTAATGAGCAAATAAGGAAAAAGTCCCTAGTTGATCAAGAAGGAAAAATTACACAAAATTTAAAAATTTGCTAGACCACTAAGAGGTCCACTGAACCGGGGAAAGGTTAAAACAAAATTTGCTAGACTGAAAAAGGTCTAGTGAACTGGCAAAAGTTTAACACAAAATTTAGTAGACCGATGAAAAGTCTTCTAAACTTGCGAAAGGTTAACATGATTCTCTAGCCTCATGAAAGGTCCGCTAAACTCACTAAAGGTTAACAAAAAAATGGCTGGATCAGTGAAAGGACTACTAAACCGGCAGACGATTAACAAAAAAGTCTACTAGACCAATGAAAGGTCTAAATTCAAAATTGTTGGCTCACAACACAATGAAACATCACGAGCCACTATCATAATGAGAGTTTGTAGGCTCAAATCTTAGGACCCTTAATAGCTAGGTTCGGATTTTACCTATCAGCCACGCCACAGTGAAAGAGGGTGAACGCAGAATCTCAGGACCCTTTGCGGCCATTCGGGTATCACATCATTTCTGCCAAACAGAAAACTACAAATGATGATCATTACAAGGGATAATAAAAAGCGGGAGAGGTTGGCCCAATGGGCTTGATCTAGGCAAAACTCAAATAGTTTCCGTAACAGGGAACCCAGCCAGGTTCGTTCTTTTTATTTGCCCCACGAACCCTTATCTCTCTTAATGGTGAGTAGTTAATCAAAATCTTAGTTGGATTAATTCGCCGTGTTTAATTAATTAGACTCCTAGCTAGATTCTTATTTAGATTAAGTATAATGGGACTAAGCATAGGCCCTTTTTTCCTAAATCAATTTAGACTATTCCCTTAATCACTATAAAAAGGGGGCTACCCCTTAGGGTTAGGGACATTGAATTAGCATTAGATTTCAGGAAGAGTATTGAAAAATTAAAGAGAGGAGAGCATCAAAATTTATGGTAGAAAAACTTTACACAATGAAAGCATTAAGAGAGATAATTAGGTCACTCTTTAAAAGGAGCCACTCTGCTGGGCTCACAGATAAATTAGATGGGTTTTCCTGATAGAATAATCAAAACCTTCTTTCTTACTTTTTTCTTCTTTCCTATGACTCTATTTGATCTCGTATTTTGAAAAGATGTAATCATTAATTAGCCTAGTCCCTCTCTGCTGTAATTGCTTACTTTATTTAATTGAATTTTTTGGATATGACATTTTACTTTTGGTTTATATTATTTGATATCATTGATGGTAATATATTGTATAACTATTTGATAGTATAATTAGGATCTAATTTCCTGTATTGATTAGTAAAGAAGGTCAGTAATGACAGGAGGTGATGTGATGCATTCCATCATGTCAAAATGATACCCACACTAGGGATTACTCGGGGAGACCTTTTGAAAACATCTTTGAAATGAACCAGGTATCCTATTGAGTGTCTCTATTGTTGTCCCATTCGGTTGTCCCTCTCGATTTATGGTTCGCTTCGAAGAGTAGATCTGGTTTGTAAGTTTACCCTAAAAACTCACTTGAGACTCTAAAGTTTTGTACTTATTTTCTTTTTCCTTTACTTTTTTTTCCTAAATTAGGCAAATTAGTTCGGTATCCCTTAGTAAAATTGTTTGTACTAGTATCCAGGGCTCAGTGCTAGCTTAGGAAGATTATCGAGTTCTTGGTTCAGACCTATATGCCAGATTCATGGACCAAGCAGTAATTACTACCAGGATCCCACCAAGGAGCTGGAATAGGCTTTGGTCGAGTTCCAAGATCTGATCTAGGGTCCAACTCACTTGGTAGGACTAGTAGTCTGGTTGAAATCTGCCCCTTTTCTTGAAAATTTTAAAAAAATTCTGATTTTATCTAAAACACCAAACAAATGAGTCCGACCATTCATGGGAGACCGCATCTGAGATAGGTTTTCTAGAGATGTGGGTCCTGACACTGAGTAAAATAATCCATCTCCAACATGCAATTATGAAAGAAGCCAAAAAGGTCCTCTGACCTAAAGTGCCCCATCATAATTTCCCCATTGGTTGTTCCTAGTTGATTGACACTGATACCAACTCAAAGGGGGAATAGGACGAGGTTGAAGATAATGTGAATGAAATAGAAGGGTAAGGCATTGTGTACGGTGTACAAAGTAGTCCACTCAACCATGTCCTATTGTTAAAGTTCCATGTCCAGTTGCATAGATTTCAGGGCCATGAGTACTCGCTTTGCAAGCACGAGTACCTCGACTGCCCTTTGCTCCCCTGCCCCCTGTCCCTCTCCTCTAGCTTTATGTCATCTTTCTTAATGTGCTCTATTCCTCCTCTTTATTTGGTATGAATGAAGTTCAATTTTTTATGATAGCATTATTTTAGTTAATAGGATAGGAAATGAAAAATATTCCAGCTATCAGGCGTTGCATGATTGATCGGCCAATCTCAACATTCTGATGACCACTAGTTTTTTGGCGTGTGGGTTTTGAGTATCTACATCTTTGTGTCTTTTCATCAAATGGTGGTTGGAAGTTTTCTACTTTGTTTACTATTTTCTTCTTCTAAGCATTGGTTGCGTTTGAGAAAATTACAGCGGCATCGTGACTGCCCTGTCGCTGCATTATAGCTGGCTATGGCTGGGGTTGTGACTGCGTGAACAAATTAGTTTACTATTTGCTATTTAACTAGATGTTTCATTCACCTCATTACATCAATTAAATAAATTTTGTTTATTTCATTCATTATGTTTACATTAAAAATTAAAATTATTAACATTTTTTTATTTGAGGCACTTTTATTTTGTATTTATTTTTTTGAATAGTAGGGTTTTTTTTTTAGTTAGAGGTGTACATGTATTCGAACCATCTGAAACATTGTGCAAGTTACTTAGAGAGTCCCTAAGAACCAAACTAGCTATTTAAACCTTTTTTACTATCAAGAAGTATTCTACCAAAGTTTTTAATCACCATGAAAACATCAAGAGTTCCATTTTGAAATATTGTTCTATTTCTTTCTATCCAATAAAGAACACGCAATAATTGTTAAAGTAATATAGTCTGTTAATAACAATACACAATGAACATAGTCTTTTTGTTAACAAACAATACACAATAATTAGGTAGGTAGCACACTTAGTTTCTGTATTGCAGAATAACAGTAGGTCATTTGCAAAGCTTAGCATACATAAGTCGAAACTCTTATGGCCATGATGTGCTTGAACCCCTCTTGAGTCATCGCAATCCTCAGGGTTCTATTTAGGAATTGCATAACTAAGACAAAAATCAATGTAGACATTAAGCCTTCTTTTCTTAAACCCTTTTACTCTCAAAGCAGTCTAAAGATGACGCATTAACTCTGATAGAAAACTTTGTTGTGCATATGCAAGTCCTTATTCTATGAACAAATATGGCCGGGAAACCACAAGTCTACAGCTCAACAATACATACAAGGTTGGTAGGATATTTATTCATAACTTACTCATCCAAATAAAACAAGATTAACAAAGTTTAGGAAAAGCTTATGAAAAAAGATATAGCAAACTAAACCATTATGTACTACTAGTTCAGTGGAGTTTTGAGGCCATGGATTGAAATTAAAGGGTTCTAGGATTCATGATTATGTAAATTATTAGGATTCAAATATAATTTCTAAAAGCAAATAATTCATGTCTTCCTATTAAGTCTAACTCTTGAACACATTTGCATGTTTAAGAAGAGCATCCACAATAGTATTTCATATATTTATTCCTAGTAACTCCACATCATTAAACTTAATAATTAAAAAATAAAACTATAATTAGGATCAAAAATAAGACACAACACAATAATAAGGACGACAATAAATAGTATAGCTAATGGCCTCACAATGATGAAAACAAATGACAAAACTCTTATATATATCACAGATGGGGCAGGGTAGAGTGAGGAGCCCACTTTTCATTATTCTACTCGTTAAAGACACTACCCAACCAACCTTTTGTCCTTGTTGGATCCGCTTGATTGATAGGCCTTCAACTTTGGTCCCATATATAGTTCCCTTGTCATATTTTTGGCCTCTACAATAAGCACTCAGTGCTAATTTCAATCCCAAAATAAATGGAAGTACAAAGTGGGGCTTATTTTGGATGATCTTAGAGCCTTCGTTACTTGTCCAATACATTACATTACATTGCATATTGTATTATATCTCCCTTTCGTTAAGCAATATCTAGAATTCTTTCACTTACCAAAAGTACTACATACTATTTCTTTGTATATATATATTATTTTTATAAATTATTACTTTCTAGAGGGATTTAAACAAAACAATAATGTTGTGATAATAGGATGTACACAAAAGATTGTGGCAAGCTTTGATGATCTTTTTATATTCCCTTTTATGAAATTTTAATTATGATCACATTTGACTGAAAAGTCTATGTCAAATTTTATGAAGTTTTGCTACCCCATTCCTGAATGATGTTTTTTTGCTTAGATGCATTAGGAGAGTAATTTACCAAGTGGTCACGGTATTTAGGGTGTTCTTTTAGTTACTAATCTTTTTAGGTTGAAAATGATGATGAGTTAACTTGACAACAGTAATGATAACAAAGTAGTTTGTAGTTATTATTTAAAACCTTGCCACAAAATCTTTTTAATGACATTTTAGTTAATTATATGCATTTGTCATATGAAATGATGTGATATTCTCTTCCATTCCCCTGCAACAAACATATTTCCGCAATCTCTCTATCTTTAACAAAATCAATAGAGACGAATACAATACAACCATACATAAGCAAGTAATCGTAGCGGTATCTTGTTTTGAATTCTAGGTAATTGTTAGTTAGCCCAACTAGTAGTTGACGTGGGCATGAATCGAAGTAATTGTCTTAAAATTATACAATCCTTTAATTTCAGGTATTTTGCTATTTTTTTCTTGAAATTTGTATCTCTTAAATTCAATATTACATGTCTTGTTCTAATTTTTAGTGATTAATTAGGAAAAGAACATGTAATTTTCTTTACACAACTTTGCATTATCTCAATCTATAAGTGATGATCTCAAAACTTATTGAAATGACTTCCTGGTCAAAACTACAATACATGGCAAAAATCTATTCATCATCTTATCAGTCACCTGTTTGTGCATAGCATGAATTTGTCTATTTTGTTATATTTTAAATATTACAAAGCCCAAAAATGAATAATTTGGTTTTTTAGGGGGGGGAAGAATGAAGTAACCATAGCCTCTTCAAATCCATGTGTTAAAGCTGAAGTAAAAGACTCATGTTGTATTACATGTAGAGACCTAATGATTCACATTTCATAATATAAGCAAATTTTAGATACATAGATCTGTAGACAATTCATCAGTTTTGAACTATATTGTAAGTTATAGTGCTTTATTGCATTGTTATCTTATCTTTATATGGCGCAAGCTAGGCTACAACCACTCAACTTCTTGTTCTTTAATGTATGGGAGAGCTTAAAAAACAAAATTTGTATTTTTGGATTTTGATAGCTCTGATCGACTAAAATGAACCAGAAACAATTCAAATGGTTGGGCTCTGGAATGCCTTTTATGTTCAACCGCAACTTTAAGAAACTAAAGAGGGTAATAATCTTTTCAAAGATTGTGTTCGGGAACCATCTCAAACAAAAGTTTAAGCTAATGGTTGAAGGCCCATAAATAGGTTTATATTCTCTAACACTCCCCCTCACATGAATGCCCTTCGGACTTGAAGCGTGGATGCTACAAAGGCTCCCCTATCTTGCGCAATAAATCGATATGGGGGCGGCTGAGATTCGAACTCGAGACCTCTCACCCAGAAAGGCTCTGATACCATGCTCAAGAACCATGTCAATCGAAAGCTTAAGCTGATGATTGAAGGCCCAGAAATAGGTTTATACTCTTTAACAGATCGGAACTCCATTCAAGACAAGGTCAATTTTTGAATGTCAAGAGGAGTGCAAGAACTAAACGACCTGAACATAAAATAGAAAGACAACAAAAGAAATGAAATGGAAGGAAAACATCTCAATTTGTTTATATAAAGAATAGGTCTCCAATGGATTATATAAGAAGTTGCTCCATTCAATGAAGTCAAGAAAGCCTCTCAAGCATTCTATATAAAGGACAATCCACCAATGGAATAAGAACACTAACTCATTTTGTCCTTTTTATCAAAAAATGAGAATGTAAAGAGACAAAAGGATATGAGTTAAGATATAACACATTCAACATAGGATAGGATATTATTTGAGATATAACACATTCAATTCTAAGATTTCACCATCACAACTATTCTTAAAGGCAAAACCACCCAATAGGTGACTACAAGGCCACTCAACCTCACTACCCATCCTGAAATAAAAAGAAAGATATTTTAAAGATGATTATTAGTTTGTAATGCATGTGTAAAAAGTAAAAAAGTGAGACCTTCATTCAAGCCCATAAAAATAGTTTTAACCTTAAGGCCCCTTGAATTGTTGCATATGGATTTGTATGGTCCTATTAGATTGAGAAGTCTTTGTTGCAGCAAATATGTATTTGCTATTGTTGATGATTGCTTAGAATTACTTGTGTGTTATTTCTGAAAGATAAAATATATACTTTAAAATGTTTGCTAAGCATTGTAGACTAGTGCATCACACTTAATGGTTTGCCAATTCAAACAGTGAAAAGTGATCATGGAACTAAGTTCAAAGAAGAATTTTTTGAATTGAGCTCAAATCAGTGAATACAAAGCCACTCAACCTCACTACACATCCTGAAATAAAAAGAAAGATATTTTAAAGATGATTATTGGTTTGCAGTGCATGTGTAAAAAGTAAAAAAGTGAGAGCTTCATTCAAGCCCATAAAAACAGTTTTAACCTCAAGGCCCCTTGAATTATTGGATATGGATTTGTATGGTCCTATTAGATTGAGAAGCCTTTGTTGCAGCGAATATGTATTTGCTATTGTTGATGATTACATGGATTTACTTGTGTGTTATTTCTAAAAGATAAAATATATACTTTAAAATGTTTACTAAGCATTGTAGACTGGTACAACACACTCAATGGTTTGTCAACTCAAATAGTGAAAAGTGATCATGAAACTGAGTTCAAAGAAGAATTTATTAAATTTTGTAATCAACTTGAAACATTACATAATTTCTCACCACCAAGAATCCCATATTGGAATGAGATCCTTAAAAGAAAAAAAGAACCTTAGAGGAGATGACTAGAATAGTATTGATATGTGAGAATGATCTTTCAAAGTGTTTTTGAGCTGAAGTTGTGCATTGCTTGTTATGTTCTGAACAGATGCTCAATAGACTAATCATGAAAATAACTCGCTATACACTATATAAAGGAAGAAGTTAAAGATTTCATATTTCAAGGCAATTGGCTACAAGTGCATTAATCACCACAATGTAAGGGAAAATGATGAATGTCATATTTGCATAGGATTTTATAAGTGTTTGGGAGTCATTTTAGGGATTACTATGCTTAATTGTATGATTAATGCCCTTGTTTCTACTAGTACGCTTGGTTTCACTTGTTTCGAGAGTTTTTGCAGATTTTTTACTTTATGAGCCAAGTTATGTGAGTAGAATGAATATTTTTTAGGCCTTTTAGATCAAAGAAGATAGCAAAAGAGGCCCAAAGACACCTAACATGGATCAACCGTGGCCAATATTATGGTCTAGGAGATTCCAGGAAAAAGCAGCAGAAGGAGCAAGTGAGAACCACTAAGGTAGAGGGCACCACAGCCTGCCCGTGGTGGGGGCTATGGTCCGTGGTGGCCCTGTTTCCCCAAGTTTACTAGATTTTATCGTGGTTGTTCGTGTTTCGAGTGTTTGGACGGTTTTGCATACTTCATTTCCGCCATAAAAAGCCATTTTACTGCTTCATTCATCTTGGTGTTCCATTCCACTCTTCAACATCCATTATCTAGATTAGGATTTAGATTAGATTATAGGCAGAGAAAGTGAACTCAAGTGAAAATTTGCAAGGATTTCATCCTGGGTTTGCAACAACGGTTCAAGCACAATCTTGGCTGGACATTTCTCTTCTCTTCTCTTCTCTTATCTTTTCTCGTTTTAGATTTATATTTTGTAATTTTGATTACAATTTTGGTGTTTTGATTTTGGATTTATGCAAGTAACAATTAATTTCTCGATTCGCTATTTATGTCTTTGAGTATTTTAGAATTGTTGAATTATTTTATTAAATCTTAGATGTTTATTATCTTCTAAGGAATTTGATCACTTTCTTGCATATTTTGGGTATTGAGTGAAGGATTGAAAGGTGAAATTCAATACTAGAATCCTAGGATTTAACTTGATTGTGTGGAGTCAAAAGAAAGTCACACCAATTGAGAAACTACAAATTTGATAATCGCATGCTTAATGGACCTAAAGAAATCAAGAGTCCTTGAGAAATTGTAATTGGTTAGATTTAGATATTTCTCTTCACCTTGAAAGATGGATGTGATGCTTTTTATTATTGGTTTTAAAACAATCAATTGAGGAAGAAGTGCTTGATTGATGCGTAGGTCGGGTGATTGCTTGTTTTGCTTAATTTCATAATTATTTATTTATTAGATTAGTTAATAGATTAGTTTAGTTTTAAATCTCAAATCTAGATTTACTTAGCCTATCTTAAGGGGATAAAACCCAATAGATTGACCTAGTCATTGTGGGAGATGACCTTGATTTGCTACAATGCCACCGTGCGCTTGTAGTTTTATCATATTTTTTGCACCACAGCCGAGGATTAGAGTCGCATATTAGGTTTTCGTTGATAGGTTTGACCAAGCATTTTCTTTTTCTTAGATGAAGAAAAAAACCACAAAAAATTCAAAATTGAAGAAAATCCAAAAAAGAATTTAAAACATTGGCAATTTTCCATTTCCCCCAATTCGAGCATGAATTATTTTGGAGGTATTTTAAGTGTTTGCTTGCTTTTCTTGCTCAATGTAGTTATTATGTTGGTAAATGGGAAATTTTCAACATTGTTGATGAGGGTGTGAATAGTGAAACCCTGAACTCTTTTAGAGTATTAAGGTTTTCTTGCTAATAATGTTGAATGAGGCACGGAACTTGCTTGAGTGGATTGCTTAGGATTCATTTGGCTTTGAGAAGGATAGTCTTATTTTTGGATATTTATTCCGTCATCCTTGTGCATCCTATACTAGATCTTATTGTGCCCCTTTTTTGGTATAACTTGTGTAATTCTTCTGACCATGAAATTAATTTGTGTCCTTATTATACATGCTATGCTCAGCCTGACTTTGCATCATGCATAGATAATACTGATATTGTGCTGACCTTACCTAACTCATCATTCCCTTTAGCTTAGTGCCCAGGACTCAAAATGGGTTAGTCTTTTGGGTTGGGTGCTAGGTTTAGTGTTATTGATGCATGTTTTGAGTTAGAATACATTTTTGATAAGATGCATGATCTAGTTGAAACTCCTTTAGAGGGGTCATGTGATGTGTTTATGCATGAAGACTTTCCTCACCTTGGTTTTGATGATAGTGCTATCCCCAATCTTCTTGATCATCCCATGTTTCCCTTCTTTTTTCATTACCCTCTCCCTTAACAGAGTATTACATTGACACACCCATTGATAATCTCATGATTTATGATGCTAATGTTGACTTGCTATGAGGATAACATTTTTACTATGCTTGGTGGAAGTGTTGATGATTATGTGTCACTAGGTTACTTTAGAGGGTACAATCCCTCTATTGATCGTTATTATATATGCCTAAAGGATTTACCTAGGAAAGTTATGTGGACTACATTCTTTAGTCCTTCCTATGATTTTTCTAGGGATTTTCTAACGTTAAGAAGATAATTATTGTCTTTGGTGTGATTTTGGTTATTGCCTCTTACCTTGTGTTTTCTATATTATAGTCTTAGGACTTTGATAAGCTCTTGTGTGTTTTGCCGGCATCTAATTTGATCAGCCAAGTCTTGAAGCTGTGATGGGGTGGATGATGCTCCATTTGCCCCGTTTATAAAGAGGTCTTAGCTTAGGTGTATCTAGCACCTAATCTGGTGATAGCGTTATATTTTGTTCCCTTACTTCGATTGCTTTGAATAAAAATGTTTTGTCTAAGCATGGGGGAAGGGTAGTTTTGTAATTTCAATTTTGGTTTTTAGTTTGCATACTTGTTTGAGCATGTAGGCTCATGTTTCCTTTTTTTGCATCAGTGAGTTGCAATTAGTTGTATTTAGATTTACATATAGGATTGCGCAGAGTGATGGTGTGGATTGGTTTGAGATGCCCTCAAATGCTGTTTTTGCTAAGCATGATAGTTGCATGAGCTTGAATAACTTTTGATGTGTAATCCCTTTTGGTGCTAAAATTTGTGAAGGTTTTGTAAATATTTCTTGTTTTGACCCTTGTCTTAATTGAGAATTTTGTTATCCCTTGGAGTCTTTAGCACTAATGTTGGTTCATGATAGTCATTTTATAAGCTAATTGAGACTATGTAGATATCCCATGAGACTGTTAACCTTTTTTAGACTAATCGTTATATTTAATCTCATGTTTCTTTCATGTGTCCGACTCTTCCATGATGCATCTCTAGAACTTGCCTCCACTCTTGTTCAAAACCACATTAGTATGTGCGTAGTTGATGATATGATATAGGCATTTTTTTTCTTTAGTCATTTTATCCAAATAGCCAAATAGCTCATCCTTTGTATCACATGTTTTTCCCATTTGTTATCTGCTTTGAGCTATAGTTCTTTCTTATTGTGATCCCTTCATCTTAGGCCTCGGCCAAACACAAGTTCCTAACGTTTAAGCCAAGCCTACAGAGCATCACTTCATCTACGTAGCGGATGATTTTAGGGATAATTGAGTTTGAGGTGGCTTTGGTATGTTGGTTTGTTGGGGGATTGATGTTATTTAGCAATTAGATGTATTCCTCTCTTGTTTGGGTTGTATACGCACATATAAATTAGTTTATAAGTTGATAATTTGTGAATATGCCTTTCAATAATTGAAAATTTCATTTCATTTCCCAAAGAAGAATAAAATAAAAAAATATGTTAAGAAAAAACAAAAACAAACAAATAGAAAAACTAAGTAATTGGCATTGGATACCTACATAGATTGAGTTCCTTTTTTTGTCAACTCATTTCCTACATGATTCATTGGGGTATGTTCATTGTATTCTTGAGGTCTGGAATGTTGGTGAACTTCATGGTCACTTGGTGCCTTGTTGGTTTCTCCCTAATCATTTGATTGCATAGCTCCACACTACCCAAATTCATTAGTTGACTCCTTTCCTTTAATCCTTTTAACCCATGTTACAACCCAAGTTAAGTCCTCTTGATTGTCTTGTGCACATCGCATTTTTAGTCGTGGAGAATTTGAGAATCTTGACAAGTATATGGTAGATTGCATCTTTAGAATGAGTCTTGAGTGAACCCATGCTATATTTCAAACACATGAGTGGGAGATATTAACATTTCCCAAAAGTAAGGGTCTACTGGTCGATTTGGCCCTAATCAATTCCATGTGCTTGCATAATGTGCTTTGTGGTTCTTTGGGGTGATCCAGTCTGATGTCGAGCGTGTATCATATACTTCTTTGAAAACATTTACCTTCCCCTTATTTTAAAATGTATTGCGCACTACTTAGGGTTATCGTTGATTGTCATTCTTGCTTGTGATGTGCTATCTGTTGCCTATTTTAAGGAGGTTGTTATGTATTTAAGTCATAGATGCATCTCCTCCTGTTAGTTTTCTATAGTATTTGCTTGAGGACAAATAGAGGTTTAATCAAGGAGAAGTGATGAATGTCATATTTGGAAAGGATTTCATAACTGTTTGGGAGTCATTTTAAGGGATTAATATGCATAGTTGTACAATTTAAGCCTTTGTTTCTACTACTATGCTTGGTTTCGCTTGTTTTGAGAGTTTTTGCAGACTTTGACTTTGTGAGACAAGTTATGTGAGCAAAATGAAGATTTTTGAGGCGCAAAGACACCCAACACAGATAAACCACGGCCAATACGACGGTCTAGGAGGTTCCAGGAAGAAGCAGCAGAAGGAGCAAGTGAGAATGATCGACGTAGAGGGCATCATGGCTTGTTTGTGGTGGGTGCCACAGTCTGTGTTGGCCCCTGTTTCCCCGAGTCTGCTAGATTTTGTCGCAGCTGTTCGTGTTCCAAGTGTTTGGACGGTTTTGCATACTTTATTTCCGCCATAAAAAGGCCCTTGACAGCTTCATTCATATGGATATTCCATTCTAGTCTTCAATGTCCATTATCTATATTAGGATTTAGATTATATCAGAGGAAGAGCGAGTGAATTGAAGTGAAGATTTGCAAGGATTCCATCCCCGGTTTGCAACGATAGTTCAAGCGCGATCTTGGCTGAGCATTTCTCTTCTCTTCTCTTCTCTTTTCTCACTTTAGATTTATGTTTTGTAATTTTGATTGTGATTTTGTTGTTTTGATTTGGACTTATGCAAATAACAGTTAATTTCTCAATTTATTCTTCATCTCTTTGAGTATTTTGGAATTGTTGGATTGCTTTATCAAATCTTAGTTGTTTGTTATCTTGTGAGGAATTTGATCATTTTATTACATGTTTTGGGGATTGAGTGAAGAACTGAAAGGTGAAATTTTGTATTAGAATCCTAGGATTTGACTTGATTATGTAGAGTCTTAAGAAAGTCACACCAATTGAGAAACCAAAAATTTAATAAGCATGCTTAATGAACCTAAACAAATTGAGAGCCCTTGAGAAATGACAATTGCTTGGATTTAGGTTTTTCACTTCACCTTGAAAAATGGATGTGATACGTTGATTGTCAGTTTTAAAACAATCAATTAAGGAAGAAGTGCTTGATTGGTGTGGGTGACTGCTTGTTTTGCTTAATTCTATGATTGTTTATTTGTTAGATTACATAGTATATTAGTTTAATTTTAAATCTCAAATTTGGATTCGCTTAGCCTATCTTAAGAGGACAAAACCCAATAGATCGACCTAGTCCTTGGGGGAGATGACCTTGATTTGCTATAATGCCACTGTACGCTTGTGGTCTTATCAGAAAACCTTGGAAAATTTGATGTATAAAGTGGTGAAGGCATATTTGTTGGACATTTCCAATAAAGCAAAGCATACAAAGTATATAATAAGAGAGCTAAGGTAGTTGACAAAAGAATCCATGAAGTGTTTGATGAGAATAATGATGGGCACATTAACTCAACCTTTTCCTGATATCCCAAGCTCAGTAGATATGATAATGAAGAAGAAGAAAGAGTTAACTCTAACAAAGCAATCTCATAAAGTTTTGCTCAAAGTACCTTGAAACAACCTAAATATACTATTAGTGTGCCTGAAGTTGAAAACATTGAAGACTCTGAAGCAAAGCAAAGACAAACACTAGGGGCAAGGCAGGAAACAAGTATTGATCAAAATCTTCAAGAACTAAGGAGATGATATAGGTTCCTCGTACACCATCCAATGAATAACATCATTTCAGATATTACCTCAGGTGTAAGGACTTGTTCTTCTCTTTCAAATTTATGTGTACTCTATGCATTTGTTTCTATCATAGAACCAAAGATCCCTCATGAAACCCTTGTAGATCCTAATTGGTCCTTAGTTATATAAGAACTCAACCAATTTAAAACAAACCAAGTTTTGTCCTTGACCATCCAATCTAAGAACCATCCGGTCATTGGAAGTAAATGGGTGTTTACAAACAAGCTAGATGAGTCTAGAAAGAGGGGTAATGAATAAAGCTAGGCTTGTGGGCACGGGTCACAACTAAAAAGAAGGTATTGATTGTGAGATGTTTGCCTTATTACTAGACTTGAAGTCATCAGAATGTTTCCTTCATTTGCATTTTTTATGGGCATTAAGTTATATCAAATGCATATGAACTGTGTGTTTTTAAGTCGTTACTTGCAACAAGAAGTTTATGTGGGATAACCCACTAGTTTTGAAAATGTAAAGTATCCTAATCATATTTTCAAGTTATATAAAGCTTTATATGGGTTGCAACAAGCTCCTGGTGCATAGTATGAGAGATTCAACAAATTCTTGGTCGAAAATGATTTTAAAAGAGGAAAAATTGACAAGACTTAGTTTATTTAAAAAATAGGGAAGGACTTTTTACTTTTGTAATTTTATGTTGATGATATTTTTACTAGTAACGAATCCTTATGCAAAGAATGAGCTCATGAGCAAGAAACTTGTTATGGGTACAAATCAAGCAATGCGAAGATGACAGCCTCATCAACCAAAGAATGTATGCCAATGAGCTTCTAAAGAAATATAGACTTGGCAGTTCAAAGCATGCCAAAAGTTCGATGGCTTCAAACTGTAAGCTTGACATGGATACAAGAGGTAGGCCAGGCCTCAAAAAAGGTATACATAGGTATGATTAGATCATTACTATATTTAATTAGAAGCAGACATGACATCATATTTAGTGTTTACTTATGTCCAAGATCCCAATTAGACCCTAAGGATCCACACATCAAAATTGTAAAAAGAATCTTCAAATGTCTTGCTAGAACTAAGGACTTTGGTAGATGGTATCCAAGAGGTGGTGATCTTTAACTTACATGGTATTTTAATGTCAACTATACTGGTCAAATGGTTGATATGCTCATGCCTATTCCTAGGATAGTCCCCAAACTCGTTGCATTTAAAGAAGCAAAATTTTAATTGCCTTGTCCCCTACTAAGGATGAATATATATATTGCTTTTTGATATGAAGTATTTACGTTTTATATTTATAACCTCAAGTGCAAGGTTTATCACCGAGTACTTAGGGTTTCGTGCATTGGGAGTACCGTGGTTAACTCAAGCGTTTCAGGCTGGGCTAAGTGAAAAAGAAACGAAAGACAAGCTAATTGAAGCTAATAAATACAAAGGAAAGGCTAAGGATTGTGATTTGACCGATCGACAAACCAAATGATCAAGGTAAGCCCTAACCTGCCTAACCTATTCCTACAATGAGAAATGGTCGGTTGCACCATTGAAGACCACCCAGGCCCTCTCTCACGGATCATAGGCTACTCTAATTAGTCTAACCACCTATATTCAGGGGATTAGTCCTAATCAAATCACGAGATTAGCAATTCTCGAACATAGCTAAGATCGTGGACTATTTTCATGTCCAAATCCTGGCTGTTCTCTCTCCCACGCTAGCTAATTGACCTCATCTCTTGGCATAAGTCAATCGCGTAAAAATATGGATGAAAACTCTTTCAAGTATTTCATCGAACATTTAGTGGGCATGAGGTAAAACTCTAATTTGAAAGCATAAATTAGGTATGGTTAGGCCTAATCCAAGACTAATTAGTCATCAAGAGGCTAATCACAATTCAAGCCAATAAAAACAAGCTACTAATCATCACAAAACACAATTAAACCAAAAATAAACTAAGCTAATAACTTAAATAATCAAGCATGAAATAGAGAAATAAACTCTATCTAACATGGATTAAGACAACTACTAAACACAAAATCATAATAAAAACTAAACATTCAAACTAAACATAATCTTAACTAACATGCTCAAATAAAAGAAACAAGTTCAAAGTATGAAACAGAGAGAAAAAAGGAGAAGAAAACTTGGTCATGATTTCTTGAATGGACTTGAAAATCTACAAGCTTGAATCCAAAACCACCCCCCAAAATAAATCCCAATCTACCTAATTTATTACCCCCTAATGGGGTTTTTAGTGACTAAAGCTAAGTTAAAACCTCTCCAAAAAGTCTCCAAAAAGCCCCTAAAAAGGTCCTAAAAGGTCCCTTTAAATAGAATTGAGCTGAGAGAAAAGGGGCGAGAAAAGCGCGGGAGGCGACGGGTGGCGCCACAACCCCCGCCACCTACAAGGTGTCGATGGCTGGGAGGTGGTGGCCATGGCTGCATGTCTTCACCTCTTTCTTTGTGATCTTCTTGCTTTTGTTGCTCCATCTTTGCTCCTTTTTGCAGCATTTATTCGATTAAACTTATTACCTGCAAAACTAAACACAAAAAATAAAAATCCTGAAGATCATATTATTACAAAAACTAAAGTTAGGCGTGAAAGGCGTGACAAATGCGACAATTTGGTACTGAACAAATACTGCACACCTATCTTTTGCTCGTCCTCGAGCAAAACAAAAGAAAAACTAACCTAGGAACCTTTCACTTTTGTAGGAATCACGGTTGCATTTTGTGTATACAACAAGTCTTTTAAATCTTTTGGTTTCCCCAAGTGGATGAATAAGGTCTCATGAGGCTTTGTAGAAGATATACACACAAAATCTTTGAAATAGTTTTTAGATTTTTTTCAAAAGCAAAGCATATATATAAGGTAAAGGGAAAAATATACACATTTAGATTGATTTTATCACCCTAATGACCTCACTACTAAGCCATATACAAGTAAAACATACATTCAATACGCGCATAGGCTATAAATGCATCACGACTCTCATTTTTCACCCTACGGAACACAATGACACGATTTGACTCCTTGGTGCTTCTTATAAAGTGTATTGACTCTTAATGGTTGGCTAAAACTGGGCCAAAAGGTCATTTTCACTGGGTTAATAGACTTCCCTTTTTTAGGTCTCATTTTTGCTCTTTTTCTTCCCACTTTTCTCCTTATGCTCCTTCGCCCAGGTAGGTAGTTCTTTGCTTATCAGACCTTGAACTCCCGGAGGAACAACTTAGTGCATACTTGGCCTTAATTAGAGGTTTTATTTGGATGTGCAAAGCACTTATTCAAGCCCAAATAGAGGTACCGAAAAGTTAAGTTTACTTCCCCTTTTTTTGTCCTCATTTTTTTTTTCTGGTGACAAAGCCGGAAGTTAATTAACCAAGTAGAATATCCCAGAACTCGAGTTTTAACAACTATCACCAAAGTCAAGGGTCAAGTGAATAAAGTAGGCACAACACTACCATATGAAATAGAGTTATTATGAAAAATCAGAAATTACATTGTAGACAAATGTTCCACCATGCATATTCGACCGATACATAAGTTAGCAACCAAGCTATTAAAGATCAAAAACCACTCACAAAGGCACAAAAATCACCAAAGCTAAGAAGAAAATCTATACAAAGAGCAAAAAATTTGAAAATTTTTCACAAAAATATGCACAAAAGGGGCATACGACTTCCTTGCCGCACACCTAAATCTCACAATGTTCTCATTGGGAGTCGAGAAGTTACTACCAACCACAAGACACACAAAGCACAAAACAAAATCAAACAAAACACACAAGAACGCTCAGCGAACACACATATGTACAAGTTAACGCACTCACTCAAAAACACAACCTCCCCCAATTGACAATAAGAATACACATATATACAAAGCCGACACCACCAACAACACATATATACAAATCCAACAACGCCACCCAAAAAAAAAACCACAACTATGCACAAAATGCATATAAAACTAATCATAGCCATCAATGGACTTCACAACATCCCAAGTTTCACCTCAATATTGATTACCAACAAAAACACAACCTAATATCCACTGCTAAACGAAAAGAAAAAGATTGAAAATAAAAATAACAGACAACAGCTAGAATTATTATACCAGGTCGGATACTGGTTGTACCTGAACTATGCCTCTCGAAGATAGTGCTATGTAGGCTTAAGGAACATCACTCACTCCTTCTCATCTCTCAAGACTCGAGTCTTCAACTCGAATGCAGTCAAAGCTCGCAAGAGCTTATCATACGTCATTGCATACATCTCAAAATGATGTGAATAAGAGAACACTTATAAGATCATAGCAAAGATAGTCAGTGTTCTCTTAAACTTATCAAATGCCATAGAAAAATCAGTAGCATGATAAAATAAAGCGCTCTACATGATCTTCCTAGGAACGTGTTCTCGGTGTGCACAATAAGGCTCCAAGGATGGAATATACCCTACCTAGGGAATCATGGACTACATGCAAATCAGAGGTGGTGGTGAAAAGCAAAGGGGGTTTAAATAGGGGCTAAGTCAAGTGACCAGGTGCTAATGGGGTCTATATGCTCAATGTTAGGAGTGATGCCAACCACCACACCATCACAACAATACTCCTCAAAAGGAGCCTCCTTAAGAAATGGCTCAATCAAGGTAGGCTCTTTCAACCAATCAAGCAAATCACCCTCAACAAAACTAGCATCATCCTTAGAAGACTCAACCATCTCGAACCCCATGCACTGAGCTAAAGGAAGGGGAGAAGCAAGTAAGGTCAAGTCATCAACGGTAGTGTAACGCTCCCAAAATGCTAATGACATGATTTATGGAAAACTGCAGCGGAAAACTTAATAATAGAAGGTACTACCGCTGTCCTGATAAGGACAAGGCTCACTGAAACCATTTAATCTTACAACTCATGTTCACAATCACAAAATCTATTAAACTTAAACACTTCAAGACCAAAGTTCATAATAGTTCAACTTCAACACCATTGACTTGATCATACCATGTACTAACTCGCACTCCACACTACACAAGTACATTGAATATAGACCCAATTTGACGCTGAGGTCGATCCCAACACTCATGCTATGCTGAATCCATTGTGAGAATCTGATGACTTTCAAAAGGCTTACTAAAAGGAGAAACATGTGATACTTCATCACCTAAAATGGAATACATGAAAACAATTTGAAAATGTGAGCAAAAACTCAGTACATGCATTCCCGTATTGTAAAATAAGCATAGAAACACTGTTGTTGGGTACTCGCCTTTGCAATTCATTTAGTTGGCAATAACAACGAAAATGAGAGTAATATGAAACTGAATTGCTCATTATTATCTGGATGTGAACCCCTTATAATGATATGATCTATACATAGGTGTACACCTGCCAATCCGATCAAGAGTTGGCCTAAAGCCACGCGAGTAAATGATGGGCTGACGCCCTATAGATGATAACTAACGGAGTCATAAGTTACTGTATAAACTGATTCATTGATAAACTCATTAACAGTTGTAACTTGATAAACATGTTCTACTTTCTGAAGGTACAGACAATGGACGTACTTTGAATCTTTAAAAAATGTCATCTGACTTGATAAATATGTTTTGACTTAATAACAATTATGTATAACGGGAAACGATACCTAGGCATCGACTATGTTTCATAAATGCCATTGTAGGTATGTGTTGTCAGCAAATGATCCTTACTCACATAATTGAGTAAGTAAAAGTATGTGTAATAGAAGTTGAGTAATTAAACGGTATACATAACTTGGGTATTTCAATATAACTTCAAAACTGAATTAATGAAAGTAATTAAATCCGATATGAAGTAAATGAAAGTAAAATAGACCCCAATGAGATAAATTAAATTACACAGGAGAAGGCATTGATGGTGACAAATGGAAGAGTGGTTTTGGCCTTTTCTGAGATAGATTGCTGATACGAGTTTAAGGCTCGCTGAGTATAGTTTGGTTTAAGATAACAGTGAGTACACTAGATTGGCTCGATAAATACATTAGATACATTCTAAATTGAGTAAGTAATAAAAGTTTGATGCCAACAGAGATATACATTGAATCAAAATAGCATAAATGGCAATAACTTGGTCTGAAAAATATGATTTCTGAGTCACAACTCTCCCCACTTCTCATATTTCATTCATAAATCCATTAGATACAGAATTTCACCCAAAATGAATCATTGAACTCAATAGAAGCTATTAAGCTCACTAAACGTGGTATTTTCTTTGTAAAATCCATAATTGATTCAAAGCTCATAAACAAACTTTCAAATTGTATACTTGTCTCCTTTCTCATTAATAAAACTAAAAGCTCCATGAAAGTCCATGAATATTCATTTCCGCCTTAAATGAACTTAGTTTGCCCAAAACACACAAAATGAGTGCATGATCTATCTCACTCAATCTTTATTATTGTTATTTACACAATTACTCAAAATGCTTCCAAAAATCACCAAACTCAAAATGCTCAACCAAAATTCATGAAATCTCATATAAAATTTGAAAATAATATGGAAAATCTACAGTAAAAGTTTCAGAATTTTCCTCCAAGTATACGTTGCACAGAAATTGCAATAACGACCCAATTTACACTAAAGCAGGTCAGTTCACTTTAATACTTCATAACTTTCACCCTTGACCTGAAATCGAGACCTAAAACCCCAATATGAAAACATTAATTAGTCCCGAAAAACTTTCATTTGCAACATAAAAAACGATTCCCACAATAGGGTTCCCAAAATGGGGTAACACAAGTGAGTCAGTTTTGGTCCATTCTGCACAGTTTTGGCAAAACGACCATAACCTTTTCCACAGACCTCGGATTAAGGTAATTAAAAATCCATTTATAAGCTAACACACTGAACTATCTACCTACCAAAAATCATAATTTTTTCATTTGCCAATCATTACCAGTTTAATCCCGAAGTCTGCCCTATTTTCCTAAAATTTCGAGCCTTCACTGTTTCAACTTTTCCTTCTCTTTTCTCACAAATCCTCAATTTAAACCATTCACTAACAGCATGTAAACAAGATTTGGTCCTTGTCATCACCAAAAAAGACATTATAAACATCAATAGGTAAAAGATGACCAAATCAAAGATAAAACCATCAAAATCCAACATTTTTACATTAAGCTTGCATGAAGAATACCCTTAAACCCTAGCATGCTCCAAGCTTATTTCAATCAATAAAAACATCAAAACAACCTTTGATTCTATCAATCCAACATGATCAACAACCATAAATAGCAAAACAAGCATCAGAACCAAAAATCCAAAGAGATAAGTATAGGGTTACTCACTTTGATCTTGAAAGAAGTAGAGATGGAGGTGATATTTGATGGTTTGAGGATGAAGGATGGTGGCTAGAGGTGTTAGGGGGAGGTCAGAGGTGACCGGAAACTAGTTGAAAGCTGGCTGGAATAGTGTTGGCCGTGTAAAGGGAGAGAGAGGGGAGAGAGATGAGAGAGAAGACGGGTTTGGAGTTTTTGTTGTGAATTTTGACTTATCAAACACTTGGCTAAAATTTTATCTAGAAAAGTGACTATTTAGCTAACCATGGTTAAGCTTAATCATGATAATTAGTTAGGTTAAAGAATGCAAACTTGTTGGGCTTCAAATTGGGTCGAAATAAGTTGGGTTCGGAAATAAAATGATTCGTAGCGATAACGTTTTTATATCACTTGAAATTAAATTTTTGTGACGATATGAAAAAATAAATTAAATCACTTGGATTATAATTATTAGGGCCTACTATCAATTTTTCCGAAATTTTCTTTAATGAGTAAATAAATAAATAAACCGAATTGTAAAGTGAGGGCCCAAATAAATTTTTCTCCACCGGGATGATTAAATTTAATCCCTTAATAATCGCTAAATCATACTTACTGAGGCCTAATATCGATTCACTCGATATTTAATCAATCAAAGAAACTTGAATTGACAATCAATGAAACTTGAATTGTAAAGTGGGACCCAAAATAAGATATCTCCTAACCGGGACTATTAAATACGATAAATGAAGGTGAAAATTTTGAATAACATAATGGAATTCATTAGATAAATAAATTGGGTGTAATTGAATTAATAAACATGATTTGATTAAATAGATAACCATGACCAATTAAATCAGTAAACATGATTAATTAAATAAATAAATATGATTTATTAAATAAATAAATATGATTTAAATAAATTGTAACGCCCCCAAAATACTAATGACATGACTACTGAAAATTGCAGCGGAAGACTCAGTAAACGAAGGCGCTACCACCATCCTGAAAAGGACAAGGCTAACTGAACCATTTAATCCTGCCGCTCACGATCACAATCATAAACTCTATTAAACTGATAGACTTTAAGACCAAAGTCCATAATAGCTCAGTTCAATACCATTTACTTAATCATACCATATGCTAACTCGCACTCCAGACTACACACATGTATATTGAATATAGACCTTGATATTGATCCCAACACTCGTGTTATGCTGAATCCACTGTGAGCACCTGATGACTTTCAAAATGGTTTGCTAAAAGGAGAAATATGTGATGCTTCTTCACCTAAAATGGAAAACATGAAAACAATTCGAAAACATGAACAAAAACTCAGTACATGCATTCATATATTGTAAAATGAGCATAGAAATACTATTGATGGGTACCCGTCTTTGCATATTATTTAGTTGGCAATAACAATGAAAACGAAAGTAATATGAAATTGAATTGCTCATTATTATCTGGATGTGAACCCCTTGTATTGATATGATCTATACATAGGTGTACACCTGCCAATCCGATCAAGAGTTGGCCTGAAGCCGCGCGGTAAATGATGGGCTGATGCTCTATAGATGATAACTGATGGGGTCACAAGTTAAATGACAAATCACTGTATAAACTGATTCATTGAGAAACTCATTAAGAGTTGTAACTTGAAAAACATGATCTATTTTCTGAAGATACAGGCAATGGACGTACCTTGAGTTTTTAAAAATGTCATCTGACTTGATACAAGTAAATTGTTTCATAAATGTCATACGACTTGATAAATATATTCTGACTTGATAACACTTATGCATAACGGGGAACGATAACTAGGCCTCAACTCTATTTCATAAATGTCATTGTAGATATGTGTAGTTAGTAAATGATCCTTACAAAGGAAAATAGAAGTAAAATAGAAGTAAGTAAATCCAATATCGGGTAAATAGAAGTAAAATAGTCCACAATGAGCTGAATGATATTACAAAGGAAAAGGCCTTCATGGTGATAATTAAGAGAGTGGTTATGGCCTTTTCTGAAATAGGTTACTGATACGGGTTTAAGGCTTGCTGATATATAACTTGGTTCAAGATAACAGCAAGTATACTAGATTGGCTTGATAAATACATTTGATACGAGCTGAAGTGAGTAAGTAATAAAGGTTTTAGGCAAAGAGAGATATATCTTGGTTCAAAATAGCATAAACTGCAATAACTTGGTCTGATAAATATGGTTTCTAAGTTATAAATCTCCCCACTTCTCATATTTCATTCATAAATCCATTAGATAAATAATTCCACCCACAAATGAGTCATTGAACTCAATAGAAGCTATTAAGCTCACTAAGCTTGGTATTTTCTTTGTAAAATCCATAAATGATTCACAGCTCATAAACAAACTCCCAATTTGTATATTTGTCTTCTTATTTCTCATTAACCAGGCTAAAAGCTCTATGAAAGTCCTTAAATATTCGTGTCTCCCTTTAATAACCGTGCTTGGACAAAAGTACACAAAATGAGTGCCTGATCGAAAGGAGTGCATGCTCTTTACACATTTATTCAAAATGCTTTCAAAAATCACCAAATTCCAATTACTCAACCAAAATTCATGAAATCTAATTGGAAATTCAAAAATAATATGAACAATCTACAGTACAATTTTCAAAAGTTTCCTCCAAGTATACACTGCACAGAAATTGCAACAACATCCCAATTTACACCAAAGTAGGTCAGTTCACTTCGACAGTTCATAAATTTCACCCTAGACCTCAAATAGAGACTTAAAACCCCAATATGTAAAGATTACGAAGTATTCTAAGACTTTCATTAAGGACACAAAGCATTATTCCCACAATAGGGTTCCCAAAATAGTTCTAAAACACAAGTGTGTCAGTTTTTTGGTCCATCATGCATAGTTTTGGTAAAAAAACCCATAACCTTTTCCACAGACCTCGAATTGAGGCGATTCAAGAAGAATTTTAAAGCTAACACACTGAACTATATATCCACAACAGTTTAATCTCAAAGTCAACCCTAATTTCCTGAAATTCCAGCCCTTCACTGATTTAACTTTCTCTTCTTTTTTTCACATAAAACTCACTTGAAATCATTTCAAATCACCACAATCAGATACAAAAAGATCATTTAAGGCCTCATATACATATCCAAACTCTAAACAACTTCATTAATACATGATTCGTATCCAAAACAGGGCAGTTTTCTTCAAAATTCCATAACTCACTGATTACACCTCCACAATTCATGAAATTTTCTGTTTCCCAGAAAATTCCAAATAATGTACATAATCTACAGTACAAAATTTAGAATTTTGGACAATCCCATAATCGCCAGAATTTTCAATAGTGGCAATTCAACAATTACAAGATCATGAAATCAAGCTCTTCATCAAATAGCCACAACTCCAAACATCTCCAAACTCAATAAAAATTGCACAATAACAATCAATTTGATCATCCAAACATAATCCATAAAGAAAATAACGATAAAACTCAAGATAAAATAAATTAGGATTTTGGGATGTACCTCACTTTAGGCTTGAATTAGAGCGAGGAGGAGGTTGTTTTGAGTGATTTGAGGGGTTGGACATGATATCTAGCAGCAAGGCGAACTCGAGGGAGCTAGGAGGTGGCCAGAAAGTAGCCAGAACCACCAGAACTGGCGACACAAAGGGACAACAGCTACTGCCCCTATTTTCTACCTAAAGACCATGGAGAGGAGAGAGGAAATGGAGAGATGGGCTTGTGATTTTTGCTGAATTCTTTATGGATGGAAATTCCCAAGTATTAGAAACATGTGGCTAAAACTTTCCACCCAAAAAGTAGCTTTTTGCTAATTAAAATTAGGTGCTAAACTGAGTACTTAGTGAAATAACAATGTTAGAAAGGTTTTAGGCTTTTGTTTTGGGCCCAACAAAATGACAAGTAACTGAGCTTCAACTAGGTGACTTTATTGCCACAAGGAACAAGATAAGTGCAGTAGATAGATGGGACAAGCAATGTGCAATAAATAGATACATAGATTGTATACACAAAGTGCAATAGATAGACAACTAGATTGGACAAGCAAAGTGTAATGGATAGAGAACTAGATTGGATAAATAAGCAAGGTCCAATGAATAGATAAATGGATTGAATAGACTGCAGTGGAAACATGCATTTGCCCATATGGAGCCAAGTCAAGTACGGCAATAAGATTAAATAAGGATTACTGAAGTTCACTTATGCGAATATAAGATATAGGTGTGAGAATTTCAAGTGCCATAAATAGATCAATAGATTGAACCGATAAAATTCAATGGATAGATCAATAGATTGAACGAGCAAAGTACCAATGGATAAGTAAATAGATTGAACAAGTTACATGAGAAACGTGCCTTTGCTCATATAAAACCAATTCAAGTCCAGTAATAAGATTCAACAGAAAAGCTAGAGTTTACTTATGAGCATGTCAGATATATGTGTGGGAGTTGAAGTTCAAAATAAGGAGAGTAAGGGAATGCTGGCAACCATAGAGGGTTGAACAAGAATGTATTACACATTTAACAATGGGTTTGCAAAGACATGGATGATCACGCTAATAGGAACATCGGGTTGAAATGCAAGGGAGCTTAAACAACATTAGATAGTATCAGGTTTTGCAGATGAGACAGGCAACAAGAATTTCTACAAATGGGTAGTCTTACAAAAGATGAACTGTGGTTACATGGTTTAGGTGTGATATTCGAACCTTAAATCATTCCTGGAAAAGACATCTGTTGTTGGCAGTTAATCCCATAAATCATTTGTTCAAGGTATAGAGCACTTATTTTGATAGTGATCATGTGCAACTCTCTGTGCATAGTACACAACCATAAGATTCTGTCTTTCTTCTTCGTATAAACCTGAGGTTCCCCACGAGGACACACCTGGGCAAACAAATCCTTTACAACTCATCCATTGAATCTTTAATTCTTTGAACTCTATTGGGGGTCATATGATAGGGGTTTTGAAAATGGATTGAGCACCTTGAACTAGGCTAATCTGAAAATCAATGTTTCTTGGGGCAAAACAGTCCTGAAAATCCTCAAATGAAACATCTCTAAATCCACCAACTCTAAATATGGATACGGACATACCGAGTGTGGTTGACAAATCACTAATATTCAATGCATTACTGACATGATAACTCAGTTGCTTGCACAATGTAATTGAGGGGATAAATAGGGCTTTTCTTCCATCGGCCTGTAGATATGCACGTTTAGCCAATCATCCTCTCTCAGGCTAACCTTAAGATCCTTACCAATCATCGTAGTCCTGTAAGTACACAGTCAGTTCCCCCCATAATGATACCAGATCTGCCAATCAAACTGGATTGAATGTCCAGTGAATATGGTTCCAACAATACTACTAGAGGCTTGTATATAAAAGATGAACATTCAACTGCCTACTAGTCTCAATAAATTGAAATGACATGGGGTAACCCAAAATGTAAAGAGAAGTAACCACAACATAAACTCTTGCAAAGATATTTCTTTACTGGCTAGAAACGACCGACATGTAAGCTGAATGAATGAAAGGACGAAGAATCGAAATGAAAGAGGTAAGGCATAGAAATGACCTGCAGCATATACAAGATATACAGTTTATTCATGATGGCCATGATAGTAAAGTAAATGATCGATGTTATGAAGTTGAGAGAGAGTATTAACCAAACAAGGTGAAGAAATGTAATAGGTTACCAAAGCGGCTTTTGAAAAGTCATACGGTATCCTTATGTGAGAAAAACAACGAAGATAAGGGTGTCAACACTATCTGAAGGAAAATTTTATCCATCTGATGTTCGAAAGGAGAATACGTCAAGATGAAGGAGTCAATCTTATGACTAAACATGACAACATCCATCTATAAAATAATTTGCAATAAATGGAAGTCTTAGGTAGGCATATAAACTTCAAAACGGCTGGCAGATGAAAATACCACCAATTGTTGTTTATCATTAACAAGATAGGCTATATTAGTAAAGAAGGGATTACCAAAATAACTTGAGTAACGACATGCAATTAGGACCATGGAGTAGTATGCCAACATGACGTTACGGTGCTATAGAAACATGAACAATATGGATACATTCAATTGCTGCAAGGGCACTCAATGACTGGGTTTGAAGCAACCAAAGGCTTTGCAAGCAATAAATGAATAGTGCCCAAATAGAAGCAATGAGTTCAAGTAGGTGACAGTAAAAATATGAACATAGTGATGACTGAGTTGCAAGTAGAATGAGTCAAATATGCTTAGGAAGAACTGCAAATCACAAAGGAATGCACACCGAGGGTCATTATAGGCTCCATTATCGAAATAGAGAATTAAACAGTTGTAATTGTCAGGGTTTGAATCGCCTATAAGAAAGGTTGCTCAAATGTGTTTCAAAAAGTCCCCACAGACCACATATGAGAATTTTCATAAACACCCCATTACAAATCAAGAGGGTGTTCGCAGCAAAGAAATAATGCATTTGAACAATTCAAGGTAACTAGGGCAGAAATAAGTCAATTACAGGAAGTAATGGGAGCATTCCTGATGTAAGGTCTTAGTGTCAAGACCAGATAATTCCTATACATGGCAGCTTAATCTTACTTGTCCCACACACATATATATATGCTAAGTAGCACACCATAAGCTACTAATTGCTATCACCATATATAAGCAATCATTGTAGTGTTCATCTCATACTGGTTCAGCTCAAGGCTATTACCCCGCAAGGCATTTCTTCATCTAGAGGTTTAAATCTAACTTGACACTATATTAATCCCTTAAGAAGTTGCAAATGGGATCCCCACATTGGGTTTCAACCATCACTGTACCAAAGAGTAGGGATATTAACACACCTCAATAAGACTCTCAAATCCTGGGCCAAAACAAACAGAGTTCCACCTAAAAACTGATTAAAACACAGGCTTAAAGCCTTACAACAGATACCTGAAATGGAGATAAATACTTTAATAGCTCAACGACCACACGCCGGAGTTCATAACTCAACGGGTTACACACCCGGAGTGCACGATTAAAGAAGTTTAAACAAATAAGAGAAATGAAACATGCAATAAAACTCCCAGATAGATGAGAACATGCCTCACTAACAAATGACGCAAATGGTTCCACAGTCCACTTTGCTCATGCTTGAATCTCATGATATTAACAAATGATTGAGTCACCCAAATGAAAATGGTTTCTCCATATATGCCCATATATATGAACTTATAAGCAATAGTTCATTTACTAGGTCCAACAAAACTCATACACACCTTGATAGCTAACTCATAAACACTTGATAGCTCACAGTGGCCCTTAAACCTTAGCTCTGATACCAAATCTATAACGCCCCCAAAATACTAATGACATGATTACTGAAAATTGTTGCAGAAGACTCAGTAAACGAGGGCGCTACCGCCGCCTTGATAAGGGCAAGGCTAACTGAACCATTTAATCTTGCCACTCACAATCACAATCATAAACTCTATTAAATTGATACACTTTAAGACCAAAGTCCATAATAGCTCACTTCAATAGCATTTACTTAATCATACCATGTGCTAACTCGCACTCCACACTACACACATGTATATTGAATATAGACCTTGAAGTTGATCCCAACACTCATGCTACGCTGAATCCGCTGTTGATGTACCTGCCGAGGCCTTAAGGTCTTACTCAATTTAAGAGTATGAACCTAACAACCAAAGCACGATACTATCAAGGGGAACAACTCACTTTTAGCCACGGCCACTTGGTAATTCAAGGCAAAACCGTGAGCTAAGGGTGAAACAAAGGATAGGTAGCTACGGCCACTTAGAAACAAGGGAATGCCGTGAGCTAGGAATGGAAATGGATAGACTAATCTTGATTTTGGATACAGAAATTCACCACCAAAACCTAGATTAGGGCCCTTAAACAATGATTAAGATACAGATATTCACCACTTAATCACGTTTAAGACTCACTTGAACACCACCTTAATTGGCCTAATTAAGGATAAGCAAGCAGGAATTCAAAGTTGTGCCAAAGCACCAAAGCACTAATGCTTCAAAGGAGTTTATAATTCATCAATGTTGGTTCTTTTACAAAGGGGGCCGTGAGCTCCTTAAGTAGGCAGCCAAGGCACCTTACCTAACTAGAAATAATACACCTCACCTTTTCCTTACTATGAGGGAAAGGTATTAATCTAGCTAATTACAACTAATTTAAGGCTAAAACTAAATTACAACATAAGAAAAGAGCTTTCCTTCTAAGCTAGGAAAGTTACTAAACTAACCTAAGCTAATTAGTACACGGTTATAAACTAAACTAAACTAATCCGAAAGTTTAAGGTACAAATTACAAGTTTACACTAATATAAACCGTTTCCTAAGCATTAAGGAACTTAGATGAGTCAATTTACTCACTAGGAGGGTCTTCTTTCCACGGCTTCCACTTCAAAAAGGAGAGGAACACTTGTTTGCCATGCGGTGCTAGGGTGGCCGTGTGCATGCTTGCAAAATGGCTCCTTTTCACTTACTCCACGTGGTTCCCTCATACGTTGCTGAGTAGCTACTTACCAAGCAGCTCAATTTGACCTATTAAGTAGGTTCACAACTTAGAAAACCCATCTAGGAAGGAAACCTCCTTAGCTAGACAACCGGGTGCTTAGGTGTCTGTTTCTGGCTGTTTTTGGAGGCCACGTTTCCCATACCAAACGTGGTGATAATCTGGCTTTCCACATATGGATGGAAACCTCAGGAAGTCTTCTAACTACTCCAAGTGCAATTACTCACTTGGGAATTAATTTTCCTAGTGAAAACATCAAAATGGCCAGAGTGGTCTGAACCGGGTTCAATCTGCACGGTTTGGAAGAATGGTCTGGTTCTTCATCTTCCACTTGATATAACTTGATCTAATCACTCGGAACATGCAGCTAACATCTTAAGGACCCAAAATATATAAAAATAAAAGACTTAAGCCTTAATATAGCTTAAGTTATAAACTAAACAAAACCGAGCTGTTTCTGGATTGCTGGCAGTTTTGACACCTTTTGGTTTTTGGCTGATTTGGACGACCAAATGAACTCCAAATTGGATGCAACTTGTCTTGTTGGAAAGCTGACATCTTGAAATTGAAATCCATGAAAAAATATCATACTTAAACCATGTTTATGCTTGCTGAATTTGGCTCACAAAAACGGGTCAGTGCTAGATTCTTCCCTTTGCCCTGCAATAAAACAACTTAAACAAAACTTAGATGATTTAATCATCCTTTAACTAGCATATTAATATTGCCAAATTGATTTGATTCATTTATAATCAAAGGGCATGGATGGACCTCCATCATTCTCCCCTTGTTAAAAATGATTTGTCCTCAAATCAACTTAGCTAGTTATTAAGGCTCTCCTTATTCCAAATCTAGTTGAAATAAGATTAGCCATGAGAATATCTCTCTTTTAGCCCTAGAGACTCTTTTCTTCATCTTCTCCTTACTGATTCGAATGGTGCACAAAGGAGAGTGGGTGAACAAGCTTCGAACCAACTCTTCAAAGTCACATAACACAAGGTTAGGGGCTTTTTGTGAGGGTTCTAAAATGGAATGACAGAATTTTGTAGTGAGTGTGTTTGTGTGGGTGGGGGTGGCATGGGCAAGGTGGTGGGGGGATGGTGGTGAACCCCCTTTGTTAAAATGTTGTTCAAGTGGTGGGAAGGATGGTTCATCTTGTACTTGGCTTAGAACTTCATTCAAAGCCATTAGCTCTTCATCTCTAGCCTCTTCTTTGATCTCTTCTTGAGTTTCCTTAAGTGTTTGACCATTTGTTTCTTCATTTTCTTCCTCATTCGTGTCTTCCATGGCTAAACATTCAGCTAAGGTGAATACTTCTTTGTTTGGGCAGATTGAGGTAGAATGACCAAGACCTTGACACTTAGAACATCTTTTCATGCTCATAGGAACAAGGTTCGATTTTTTGTCAGGGACTAGGCTGAAACCAAATAGAAACTCATGTTGTTTCATACATTCATCAAATCTTTCTTCAACACTCATGCTGAAACTCATGGCAGTACTTGATGTGAAAAAGGTGGAATGTGTTTGGATTGTGTTTGGGAGCATGGGGTAAATACCAGGCCAAGGATAAAACTTGCTCTGATAACAAAACTGATGTACCTACCGAGGCCTTAAGTTCTAACTCAATTTAAGAGTATGAACCTAACAACCAAAGCACGATACTATCAAGGGGAACAACTCACTTTTAGCCACGACCACTTGGTAATTCAAGGCAAAACCGTGAGCTAAGGGTGAAACAAAGGATAGGTAGCTACGGCCACTTGGAAACAAGGGAATGTCGTGAGCTAGGAATGGAAATGGATAGACTAATCTTGATTTTGGATATAGAAATTCACCACCAAAACCTAGATTAGGGCCCTAAAACAATGATTAAGATACAGATATTCACCACTTAATCACGTTTAAGACTCACTTGAACACCACCTTAATTGGCCTAATTAAGGATAAGCAAGCAGGAATTCAAAGTTGTGCCAAAGCACCAAAGCACTAATGCTTCAAACGAGTTTATAATTCATCAAAGTTGGCTCTTTTACAAAGGGGGCCGTGAGCTCCTTAAGTAGGCAGCCAAGGCACCTTACCTAACAAGAAATAACACACCTCACCTTTTCCTTACTAGGAGGGAAAGGTATTAATCTAGCTAATTACAACTAGTTTAAGGCTAAAACTAAATTACAACATAAGAAAAGAGCTTTCCTTCTAAGCTAGGAAAGTTACTAAACTAACCTAAGCTAATTAGTACACGGTTATAAACTAAACTAAACTAATCCGAAAGTTTAAGGTACAAATTACAAGTTTACACTAATATAAACCCTTCCTAAGCATTAAGGAGCTTAGATGAGTCAATTTACTCACTAGGAGGGTCTTCTTTCCACGGCTGCCACTTCAAAAAGGAGAGGAATACATGTTTGCCATGTGCTGCTAGGGTGGTCGTGTGCATGCCTGCAAAATGGCTCCTTTTCACTTACTCCACGTGGTTCCCTCATAAGTTGCTGAGTAGCTACTTACCAAGAAGCTCAATCTGACCTAGTAAGCAGGTTCACAACTTAGAAAACCCATCTAGGAAGGAAACCTCCTTAGCTAGACAACCGGGTGCTTAGGTGTCCGTTTCTGGCTGTTTTTGGAGGCCACGTTTCCCGTACCAAACGTGGTGACAATCTGGATTTCCACATATGGATGGAAACCTCAGGAATTCTTTTAACTCCTCCAAGTGGAATTACTCATTTTGGAATTAATTTGCCTAGTGAGAGCATCAAAATGGCCAGACTGGTCTGAACCAGGTTCAATCTGCACGGTTTGGAAGAATGGTCTGCTTCTTCATCTTCCACTTGATATAACTTGATCTAATCACTTGGACCATGCAGATAACATCTTAAGGAACCAAAATATATAAAAATACAAGACTTAAGCCTTAATATAGCTTAAGTTATAAACTAAACAAAACCGAGCTGTTTCTGGATTGCGGGGCAATTTTGACACCTTTTGGTTTTTGGCTGATTTGGACGACCAAATGAACTCCAAATTGGATGCAACTTATCTTGTTGGAAAGCTGACATCTTGAAATTGAAATCCATGCAAAAATATCAGACTTCAATCATGTTGATGCTTGCTGAATTTGGCTCACAAAAACGGGTCAGTGTTGGATTCGTCCCTTTGCCTTGCAATAAAACAACTTAAACAAAACTTGGATGATTTAATCATCCTTTAACCAGCATATTAATATTGCCAAATTGATTTGAATCATTTATAATGAAAGGGCATGGATGGACCTCCATCAACTGTGAGCATCTGGTGACTTTCAAAATGGCTTGCTAAAAGGAGAAATATGTGATACTTCATCACCTAAAAAGGAAAACATGAAAACAATTCGAAAACATAAGCAAAAACTCAGTACATGCATTCCTATATTGTAAAATGAGCATAGAAATACTGTTGATGGGTACCCATTTTTGCAATTCATTTAGTTGCCAATAACAATGAAAATGAAAGTAATATGAAATTAATTTCCTCATTATTATATCGATGTGAACACCTTACACTGATATGATCTGAACATAGGTGTACACCTGCCAATCCGATCAAGAGTTGGCCTAAAGCCGCACGGGTAAATGATGGGCTGACGCTCTATAGATGATAACTAGCGGGTCACAAGTTAAATGGCAAATCTCTGTATAAACTGTTTCATTGATAAACTCATTAAGAGTTGTAACTCGATAAACATGATCTATTTTTTGAAGATAGAGGCAATGGACGTACCTTGAGTATTTAAAAATGTCATCTGACTTGATACAAGTCAGTTGTTTCATAAATGTCATACGACTTGATAAATATATTCTGACTTGATAAAAGTTATGCATAACGGGGAACGATAACTAGGCCTCAACTCTGCTTCATAAATGTCATTATAGATATGTGTAGTTAGTAAATGATCCTTACTCGCATAATTGAGTAAGTAGAAGTATGTGTAACAGAAATTGAGTAATTAAATGGTATACGTAACTTCAAAACTTAATTGATGAAAATAATTAAATCCAATATCAAGGAAATAGAAGTAAAATAGTCCACAGTGAGATAAATGATATTACAAAGGAAAAGGCCTTGATGGTGATAATTGAGAGAGTGGTTATGGCCTTTTCTGAAATAGGTTACTGATACGGGTTTAAGGTTTGCTGATGTATAACTTGGTTCAAGATAACAGCAAGTACACTAGATTTGCTTGATAAATACATTTGATATAAGCCGAAATGAGTAAGTAATAAAGGTTTGAGGCCAAGAGAGATATATCTTGATTCAAAATAGCGTAAACTGCAATAACTTGGTTTGATAAATATGGTTTCTGAGTCATAAATCTCCCTACTTTTCATATTTCATTCATAAATACATTAGATAAAGAATTCCACCCCCAAATGAGTCATTGAACGCAATAGAAGCTATTAAGCTCACTAAGCTTGGTATTTTCTTTGTAAAATCCATAAATGATTCACAGCTCATAAACAAACTCCCAATTTGTATATTTGTCTTCTTATTTCTCATTAACCAAGCTAAAAGCTCCATGAAAGTCCATAAATATTTGCGTCTCCCTTAAACAACCGTGCTTGGACCAAAATACACAAAAATGAGTGCCTGATGGAAATGAGTGCATGCTCTTTACACATTTATTCAAAATGCTTCCAAAAATCACCAAATTCCAATTACTCAACCAAAATTCATGAAATATTATAGGAAATTCAAAAAGAATATGAGCAATCTATAGTACAATTTTCAGAAGTTTCCTCCAAGTATACGCTGCACAGAAATTGCAATAACAACCCAATTTGCACCGAAATAGGTCAGTTCACTTCAACAATTCATAACTTTCACCCTAGACCTCAAATGGAGACCTAAAACCCCAATATGTAAAGATTATGAAGTCTTATAAAAATTTCATTCAGTACACAAAGCACGATTCCCACAATAGTGTTCCTAAAATGGGGCTAAAACACAAGTGTGTCAGTGTTTTGGTCCATCCTGCATAGCTTTGGTAAAACAACCATAACCTTTTCTGCAGACCTCGGATTGTGGCAATTCAAGTGGAATTTTAAAGCTAACACACTAAACTATATACCCACAAAAAATCATAATTTTTGGCTGGACCATTCATTACCAGTTTAATCTCAAAGTCAACCCTAATTTCCTAAAATTTCAGCCTTTTACTGATTCAACTTTCTCTTTTTTTTT
>JACYFF010031952.1:72175943-72200869 GCA_017589665.1 Selenicereus undatus | reverse complement strand
AGCTAAAAGCTCCATGAAAGTCCATAAATATTTGCGTCTCCCTTAAATAACCGTGCTTGGACCAAAATACACAAAAATGAGTGCCTGATGGAAATGAGTGCATGCTCTTTACACATTTATTCAAAATTCTTCCAAAAATCACCAAATTCCAATTACTCAACTAAAATTCATGAAATCTTATAGGAAATTCAAAAAGAATATGAGCAATCACAGAAATTGCAATAACAACCCAATTTGCACCGAAGTAGGTCAGTTCACTTCAACAATTCATAACTTTCACCCTAGACCTCAAACGGAGACCTAAAACCCCAATATGTAAAGATTATGAAGTCTTCTAAAACATTCATTAAGTACCCAAAGAATGATTCCCACAATAGTGTTCCCAAAATGCGGCTACAACACAAGTGTGTTAGTTTTTTGGTCCGTCCTGCATAGCTTTGGTAAAACGACCATAACCTTTTCCACATACCTCGGATTGAGGCAATTCAAGTGGCATTTTAAAGGTAACACACTGAACTATATACCCAAAAAAAAATCATAATTTTTGGCAGGACCATTCATTACCAGTTTAATCTCAAAGACAGCCCTGATTTTCAAAAATTCCACCCCTTCACTGGTTCAACTTTCTCTTTTTTTTCACCTAAAACTCACTTGAAATCATTTTGAATCACCACAATCAGATACAAAAACATCATTTAAGGCCTCATATACATATCCAAACTCTAAACAACTTCATTAATACATAATTACATAATTCGTATCCAAAACAAGGCAGTTTTCTTCAAAATTCCATAATTCACTGATTGCTCCTCCAAAATTCATGAACATTTGCCAGAAAATCCCAAATAATATAGATAATATACAGTAAAAATGTTGGAATTTTTGGACAATCCCATAATTGCCAAGATTTTCGATAATGGCAATTCAACAATTACAAAATCATGAAATAATGCTCTTGATCAAATACCCATAACTCCAAACATCTGCAAACTCAATAAAAATTTCACAATAACTATCAATTTGATCATCCAAACATAGCCCATAAAGAAAACAGGCATAAAAGTCAAGATAAAACAAGTTACGATTGTGGGATATACCTCACTTTAGGCTTGAATTAGATAGAGGATGAGGTTGTTTTGAGTGATTTCAGGGGTTGCACATGATAGCTAGCATCAAGGAGAATTGGGGTCAGCTGGGAGGCGGTCAGAAAAGTGGCTGGAACCACCAGAACTGGCGGCACAAAGGGGCAGTAGCTGTTTTGCCTGAAGACCGTGGAGAGGGGAGAGGAAATTGAGAGATGGGCTTGTGATTTTTGCTGAATTCTTTATGGATGGAAATTCTCAAGTATTAGCAACATGTGGCTAAAATTTCCCACCCAAAAAGTAGTTTTTTGCTAATTAAAATTAGGTGCTAAAATTAGTACTTAGTTAAATAACAAAGTTAGCAAGGTTTTAGGCTTTTGTTTTGGGCCCAACAAGCTAAGTTCGGGCTCGAAAAATTATTTGGATTGTTGAACAAAAATAAGATTTTGTATTGCACGGGATTAAAGTTTACCGAAGGTAAGAAAATAATTAATCACTAATTTATACTCACCGATGCCTAATATCGATTCACCCGACTTTTAATCAATCAACGAAACTCGAATTAACAATCAATGAAACTTGAGTTGAAAAGTGGTACCCAAAATGAAATATCTCCAAATCGGGTTGATTAAATACGATAAATGAAGGTAGAAAATTTAAATAACATAATGGAATTCGTTAAATAAATACAGTGAGTGTAATTGAATTTAATAAACATGATTTGGTTAAGCAAATAACCATGAGTGATTAGGTCAATAAACATGATAAAGTGAATGAATAAATATGATTAATGAAATAAATAAAGATGATTTAAGTAAATAAATATGGGTTAGGGTCGGGTTGTTACAGCTTTTTCCCCTTAAAGAGTTTCGTCCTCGAAACTTATAAGACTTGTCAACTATATGCAATGCTGCTTTAAAACACATGCGCCATTGGTTCCCATTGCTTCCCTCTCAAGAGGTATAATTTGTCGAATGTACTCCGACTAAGGGTGTATGTAATATATAATTACTTAATCCCATGTATCAGTAGTAGATCCGGATACTTCTCACAGAATAGCCTCAATGAAATCAATTACTTTGCTTCAAAAGTGATATTCTCTTCGAAAGAAAAGGACCTTGTTACTGCAAATGAGGTATTCTACACTACTAACACATAAAGCCCAAGGTAACGATGACACAATTATCGTTGATTCCAGTCTCCTAACACCCCTGACTAGATAAGCCATTCGGAATACTTTATATCTCATCTGAGACTTTGGTTATTTCTTTGTTTTGCCAGCACAACTATTTTGTCGACCCTGTATCACCTCGACATGTACTTGAATTTTTCCTCTTAATGCTTGCTTGGGTTAGCTCTGGCCTTGTACTCAATGTTTCTTCTGGCTCGCTCCAATATAATTAGACAGTGCTTGAGTTTATACCCTTATCAAAATCTCCTCATCTGATCATCCTAATGTCTCATAGAATCTCCCCTTATCCGACTACTCAAGGATCTGCTCCCGATCGATAAAGGGCAATGAAATGACCATGGTTAGGGATGAGAGTGATGAAATTCTTAGCCAAATGAATCATTGCATACAAAAGAAATGAACAATGAGACTAGAAAAGGCAAATAAAAGAGTGGTTATCATGGGTGGTTAGAATAAAGATAACCATAAGTATATCATGAATTCTAAAATATAATGCCACAAGAACTGTGGTTGATAAATATGCATCACAAAGGGTCCAATAAATAATCCACCAAGGAGAAAGATGGCATCGTTATACTCGAGTTTAACTGATGAATTGGAAACAAGATGACAAGCAACTGAGCTTCAACTAGGTGACTTTATAGCCACAAGGAACAAGATAAGTGCAGTAGATAGATGGGACAAGCAATGAGCAGTAAATAGATACATAGATTGGATACGCAAAGTGCAATAGATAGACAACTAGATTGGACAAGCAAAGTGTAATGGATAGGGAACTAGATTGGACAAATAAGCAAGCTCTAATAAATAGATAAATGGATTGAATAGGCTGCAGTGGAAACATGCATTTGCTCATATGGAGCCAAGTCACGTACGGTAATAAGATTAAATAAGGATTACTGAATTTCACTTATGCGGATATAAGATATAGGTGTGGGAATTGCAAGTGCCATAAATAGATCAATAGATTGAACTGGTATAATTCAATGGATAGATCAATAGATTGAACGAGCAAAGTACCAATGGATAAGTAAATAGATTGAACAAGTGACATGGGAAACATGCATTTGCTCATATAAAACCAATTCAAGTGCAGTAATAAGATTGAACAGAAAAGCTAGAGTTTACTTATGAGCATGTCAGATATATGTGTGGGAGTTGAAGTTCAAAATAAGGAGAGTAAGGGAATGCGGACAACCATAGAGGGTTGAACAAGAATGTATTGCGCATTTAACAATGGGTTTGCAAAGACATGGAAGATCACGCTAATAGGAACATCGGGTTGAAATGCAAGGGAGCTTAAACAACATTGGATATTATCAGGTTTTGCAGATGAGACAGGCAACAAGAATTACTATAAATAGCCTGTCTTGCAAAAGATGATCTGTGGTTGCATGGTTTAGGTGTAATATTCGAACCTTAAATCGTTCCTAGAAAAGACATCTGTTCTTAGCAGTTAATCCCATAAATCATTTGTCCAAGGTATAGAGCACTTATTTTGATAGTGATCATGTGCAACTCTCTGTGCATAGTACACAACCATAAGATTCTGTCTTTCTTCTTCGTATAAACTTGAGGTTCCCGACGAGGACACGCCTGGCCAAATAAATCCTTTACAACTCATCCACTGAATCTTTAATTCTTTGAACTCTGTTGGGGGTCATATGATAGGTGTTTTGAAAATGGATTGAGCACCTTGAACTAGACTAACATGAAAATCAACGTTTCTTGGGGGAAAACAATCCTGAAAATCCTCAAATGAAACATCTCTAAATCCACCAACTGTAAATATGGATATGGACATACCGACTGTAGTTGACAAATCACTAATATTCAATGCATTACTGACATGATAATTCAGTTGCTTGCACAATGTAATTGAGGGGATAAATAGGGCTTTTCTTCCATAGGCCCATAGATACGCACATTTAGCCAATCATCCTCTCTTAGGCTAACGTTAAGATCCTTACCAATCATCGTAGTCCTGTAAGTACACAGTCAGTTCACCCCCATAATGATACAAGATCTGCCAATCAAACTGGATTGTTTGTCCAGTGAATGTTGTTCCAACAATACTACTAGAGGCATGTATATAAAAGATAAACATTCAACTGCCTACTAGTCTCAATAATATGAAATGACATGGGGTAACCCAAAATGTAAAGAGATGTGACCACAACATAAACTCTTGCAAAGATATTTCTTTATTGGTTAGAAAGGACCAACATGTAAGCTGAATGAATGAAAGGACGAAGAATCGAAATGAAAGAGGTAAGGCATACAAATGAACTGTAGCACATACAAGATATGCAGTTTATTCATGATGGTCATGATAGTAAAGTAAATGATCGATGTTACGAAGTTGAGAGAGAGTATTAAGTAAAGAAGGTGAAGACATGTAACGGGTTACCAAAGCGGCTTTTGAAAAGTCATACGGTATCCTTATGTGAGTAAAATGACGAAGATAAGGGTGTCAACACTATCTGAAGAAAAATTTTATTCATCTGATGTTCGAAAGGACAATACGTCAAGATGAAGGAGTCAATCTTGTGACTGAACATGACAACATCCATCTATTAAACAATTTGCAATAAATGGAAGTCTTAGGTAGGCATATAAACTTCAAAACTGCTAGCAGATGAAAATAGCACCAATCGTTGTTTATCTTTAACAAGATAGGCTATATTAGTAAAGAAAGGATTACCAAAATAACTTGAGTAACGACATGCAATTATGACCATGGAGTAGTATGCCAACATGACGTTACAGTGCTATAGAAACACGAACAATATGGATACATTTAATTGCTGCAAGGGCACTCAATGACTGGGTTTGAAGCAACCAAAGGCTTTGTAAGCAATAAATGAATAGTGCCCAAACAGAAGCAATGAGTTCAAGTAGGTGACAGTAAAAATATGAACATAGTGATGACTGAGTTGCAAGTAGAATGAGTCAAATATGCTTAGGAAGAACTGCAAATCACACAGGAATGCACACCGAGGGTCATTATAGGCTCCATTATGGAAATAGAGAATTAAACGGTTGTAATTGTCAGGGTTTGAATCGTCTATAAGAAAGGTTGCTCAAATGTGTTTGAAAAAGTCCCCACAGACCACATATGAGAATTTTCATAAACACCCCATTACAAATCAAGAGAGTGTTAGCAGCAAAGAAATGATGCCTTTGAACAATTCAAGGTAACTAGGGCAGAAATAAGTCAATCACAGGAAGTAATGGGAGCATTCCTGAAGTAAGGTCTTAGTGTCAAGACCAGATAATTCCTATACATGGCAGCTTCATCTTACTTGTCCCACACACATATATATATGCTAAGTAGCACACCATAAGCTACTAATTGCTATCACCATATATAAGCACTCATTGTAGTGTTCATCTCATACTGGTTCACCTCAAGGATATTACCCCGCAAGGCATTTCCTCATCTAGAGGTTTACATCTAACTTGACACTGTATTAATCCCTTAAGAAGTTGCAAATGGCATCCCCACATTGGGTTTCAACCATCACTGTACCCAAGAGTAGGGATATTAACACACCTCAGTAAGACTCTCAAATCCTGGGCCAAAACAAACAGAGTTCCACCTAAAAACTGATTAAAACACAGGCTTAAAGCCTTACAACAGATACCTGAAATGGAGATAAATACTTTAATAGCTCAACGACCACACGCCGGAGTTCATAACTCGACGGGTTACACACCCGGAGTGCACGATTAAAGAAGTTTAAACAAATAAGAGAAATGAAACATGCAATAAAACTCCCAGATAAATGAGAACATGCCTCACTAACAGGTGACCCAAATGGTTCCACAATCCACTTTGCTCATGCTTGAATCTCATGATATTAATAAATGATTGAGTCACCCAAATGAAAATGGTTTCTCCATATATGCCCATACATATGAACTTATAAGCAATAGTTCATTTACTAGGTCCAACATAAATCATACACACCTTGATAGCTAACTCATAAACACTTGATAGCTCACAGTGGCCCTCAAACCTTAGCTCTGATACCAAATCTATAACGCCCCCCAAAATACTAATGACATGATTACTGAAAATTGTTGCGGAAGACTCAGTAAACGAAGGCGCTACCATCGCCTTGATAAGGACAAGGCTAACTGAACCATTTAATCCTACCGCTCACAATCACAATCATAAACTTTATTAAATTGATACACTTTAAGACCAAAGTCCATAATAGCTCACTTCAATACCATTTACTTAATTACACCATATGCTAACTCGCACTCCACACTACACACATGTACATTGAATATAGACCTTGAAGTTGATCCCAACACCCATGCCATGCTGAATCCACTGTGAGCATCTGATGACTTTCAAAATGGCTTGCTAAAAGGAGAAATATGTGATACTTCATCACCTAAAATGGGAAACATGAAAATAATTCGAAAACATTAGCAAAAACTCAGTACATGCATTCCTATAAAATGAGCTTAGAAATACTGTTGATCGGTACCCATCTTTGCAATTCATTTAGTTGCCAATAACCATGAAAATCAAAGTAATATCAAATTGATTTGTTCATTATTATCTCGATGTGAACCCCTTGCACTGATATGATCTATACATAGGTGTACACCTGCCAATTCGATCAAGAGTTAGCCTAAAGCCGCGCGGGTAAATGATGGGCTGACGCTCTATAGATGATAACTGACGGGTCACAAGTTAAATGGAAAATCTCTGTATAAACTGTTTCATTGATAAACTCATTAAGAGTGGTAACTCGATAAACATGATCTATTTTTTGAAGATAGAGGCAATGGACGTACCTTGAGTCTTTGAAAATGTTATCTGACTTGATACAAGTCAGTTGTTTCATAAATGTCATACGACTTGATAAATATATTCTGACTAGATAACACTTCTGCATAATGGGGAATGACAACTAGGCCTCAACGCTGCTTCATAAATGTCATTGTAGATATGTGTAGTTAGTAAATGATCCTTACTCACATAATTAAGTAAGTAAAAGTATGTGCAACAGAAATTGAGTAATTAAATGGTATACATAACTTCAAAACTGAATTGATGAAAATAATTAAATTCAATATCAAGTAAATAGAAGTAAAATGGTCCACAGTGAGATAAATGATATTACAAAGGAAAAGACCTTGATGGTGATAATTGAGAGAGTGGTTATGGCCTTTTATGAAATAGGTTACTGAAACGGGTTTAAGGCTTGCTTATGTATAACTTGGTTCAAGATAACAGCATGTACACTAGATTGACTTCATAAATACATTTGATATAAGCTGAAATGAGTAAGTAATAAAGATTTGAGGCCAAGAGAGATATATCTTGGTTCAAAATAGCATAAACTGTAATAACTTGATATGATAAATATGGTTTCTGAGTCATAAATCTCCCTACATTTTATATTTCATTCATAAATCCATTAAATAATGAATTCCACCCCCAAATGAGTCATTGAACTCAATAGAAGGTATTAAGCGCACGAAGCTTGGTATTTTCTTTGTAAAATCCATAAACGATTCACAGCTCATAAACAAACTCCCAATTTGTATATTTGTCGTCTTATTTTTCATTAACTAGGCTAAAAGCTCCATGAAAGTCCATAAATATTCGTGTCTCCCTTAAATAACCGTGCTTGGACCAAAATACACAAAATGAGCGCCTGATCGAAATGAGTGCATGCTCTTTACACATTTATTCAAAATGCTTCTAAAAATCACCAAATTCCAATTACTCAACCAAAATTAATGAAATCTTATAGGAAATTCAAAAATAATATGAGCAATCTATAGTACAATTTTCAGAAGTTTCCTCCAAGTATACGTTGCACAGAAATTGCAATAACAGCCCAATTTGCACCAAAGTAGTATTTTCACCCTACACCTCAAATCAAGACCTAAAACCCCAATATGTAAAGATTACGAAGTCTTCTAAAACATTCATTAAGTTCACAAAGCATGATTCCCATAATAGCGTTCCCAAAATGCTGCTAAAACACAAGTGTGTTAGTTTTTGTCCATCCTGCATAGCTTTGGTAAAATGACCATAACCTTTTCCACAGACCTCGGATTGAGGTAATTCAAGTGGAATTTTAAAGCTAACACACTGAACTGTATACCCACAAAAAATCATAATTTTTGGTTGGACCATTCATTACTAGTTTAATCTCAAAGTCAGCCCTAATTTCTTAAAATTCCACCCCTTCACTGATTCAACTTTCTCTTTTTTTTCCACATAAAACTCACTTGAAATCATTTAGAATCACCACAATCAGATACAAAAAGATCATTTAAGGCCTCATATACATATCCAACCTCTAAACAACTTCATTAATACATAATTACATAATTCGTATCCAAAACAGGGAAGTTTTGTTCAAAATTCCATAAATCACTAATTACTCCTCCAAAATTCATGAAACGTTTCCAGAAAATCCCAAATAATATAGATAATCTACAGTAAAAATTTTAGAATTTTTGAACAATTCCATAATTGCCAGGATTTTCGATAGTGGCAATTCAACCATTACAAAATTATGAAATCATGCTCTTGATCAAATACCCATAACTCCAAACATCTCCAAACTCAATAAAAATTGCACAATAAACATCAATTCGATCATCCAAACATAGCCCATAAAGAAAACAATCATGAAACTCAAGATAAAACAAGTTAGGATTTTGGAATATACCTCACTTTAGGCTTGAATTAGAGAGAGAAGGAGGCTGTTTTGAGTGATTTGAGGGGTTGGACATGATAGCTAGTAGCAAGGGGAACTGGGGGCAGCTGGGAGGTGGTCAGAAAAGTGGTTGGAACCACCAGAACTGGCGGCACAAAGGGCCAGCAGCTGCTGCCCCTGTTTTCTGCCTGAAGACCATGGAGAGGAGAGAGGAAATGGAGAGATGGGCTTGCGATTTTTACTGAATTCTTTATGGATGGAAATTCTCAAGTATTAGCAACATGTGGCTGAAATTTCCCACCTAAAAAGTAGCTTTTTGCTAATTAAAATTAGGTGCTAAAATGAGTACTTAGTGAAATAACAAAGTTAGCAAGGTTTTAGGCTTTTGTTTTGGGCCCAACAAGCTAAGTTCGGGCTCGAAAAATTATTTGGATTGTTGAACAAAAATAAGATTTTGTATTGCACGGGATTAAAGTTTACCGAAAGTAAGAAAATAATTAATCACTAATTTATACTCACCGATGCCTTATATCGATTCACCCGATATTTAATCAATCAACGAAACTCGAATTAACAATCAATGAAACTTGAGTTGCAAAGTGGTACCAAACTGAAATATCTCCCAATCAGGATGATTAAATACGATAAATGAAGGCGGAAAATTTAAATAACATAATGGAATTCGTTAAAGAAATACACTGAGTGTAATTGAATTTAATAAACATGATTTGGTTAAGCAAATAACCATGAGTGATTAGGTCAATAAATATGATAAAGTAAATGAATAAACATGATTAATGAAATAAATAAAGATGATTTAAATAATAAGATATGGGTTAGGGTCGGATTATTACATAAATAAATATAGGTTAGGGTCGGGTTATTACAGGTAGTGTCTCTCAGTGTGCTAGACACGGATGAAGTGACAAATGGTAGAGAAATCAAGGGAGGGTCAACCACATCCTCTAGGCTAATCGAAGGTGTATAAACCATAAAATCGGACTCTAGGGGAGGAGAAGACTCAAATTAACATACAGACTAACCTCAAGTGTAAGGGAATATAGACTAAGGTTAGTCTTATACAATAGGCCACACTCCCTCATCTCACTAACAAAGTGTGTATGTTGCTCATTCAATGTCTCTATCACGGCATTAAGTCTAATGTAGCGTTCATCGAGAATGGTGTAATAGGGACAAGAATTTCCATCATAGTTAAAAATTGGCAATAAGAGCACACAACACGAGGGTAAGAAGAATGGTTATATTATGAATCCCTATATTGATCTACATATAAGGATTGAGCATGTAAACCATAGGGAACGGGGGAAGGACACATAAAAGACTCACTAGCACTCTCATGTTGCCATTGATACGAAGCTAAAGGCTCAAACAAATCCCACATATCATCAACATCTAAAGAGAACAAACCACCATAACATATGGACTCAAGGGTGGCTCAGGTCTCAAGTGTTATCCCCTCAAGTACAATATTACATACTTTCCATTTTTCATACATGAAATGCACATATTGAGTACAATATCATTTAATTTAGACAAATATTGCCAAAAAGGCTCATGCTCAAATTGAGGTAAATAGAAAATAGCCATTTTGATTTTTTTTCAATTTTTTTAAATTTTTAAATTTTTTGCATTTTTTGAAGGCCTGGCCTCGAATGCTCGAGTAAACCCTGATATTGAAAAGGGCTAACTTCGTAACAATGGTGTAAAAAACTTGATATGAAGTATTTTCGTTTTATATTTATCACCTTAAGTGCAAGGTTTATCACCGAATACATGGGGGGTCTTTCACTGGGAGTTGGATTTCAAGTACCAAGGTTAACTCGAGTGGTGATTTGAAGCTATACCTACAACTAGAGATGGTTAGTTGCACCGATCTACGAACCAAGTGATTAACGTAAGCCCTAACATGCCTAACGTATACCTACGACTAGAGATGGTTAGTTGCACCATCAAGGACCACCCAAGCTCTCTCTCAAGGGTTATGGGCTACTCTAGTTAGTCTAACCACCTATTTTTATAGGATTAGCCTAATTAAATCACGAGATTAGCAACCTTTTAACCTAGCTAGGTTAGGGATTATTTTCACATTCAAATCACAACTATTCTCTCTCTCACACTAGCTAATTGACCTCAACTCTCAACATAAGTCAATCGCCTAAAAATATAGATGAAAACTCTTTCAAGCATTTCATCGAACATTTGGAGGGCATGAGAGAAAACTCTAAGTTGAAAACATAAATTAGGTGTAGTTATGCCTAATCCAAGTCTAATTAACCATCACAAGGCTAATCACAATCCAAGCCAACAAAAACAAGCTACTAAAATACAATTAAACCCAAAATAAACTAAGATAATAACTAAACTACCCAAGCATGAAATAGAGACATAAACCTAATCTAACTTATATTAGAACAACTACTAAACACAAAATCACTATAAAAACTAAACAATCAAACTAAACATGAGCTAAACTAAGATGCTCAAATAAAATAAATAAGAACAAAGCATGAAATAGAGAGAGAACGGGAAAAGAAAACTTAGTCTTGATTTCTTAAATAGACTTGAAAATCTACAAGCTTGAATCTAAAACCACCCAAAATAAATCCTAACCTACCGAGTTTATTACACCTTAATGGGGTTTTCAGTTACTAAACCTAAGCTAAAACCTCTCCAAAAAGCCCCCAAAATGTCTCTTTAAATAGAAATCAAGCCAGGAGAAAAGGGGCGACAAAAGCACAAGGGGAGACGAGTGGCGTCGCAACCACTGCTGGCCGTCGAATGGGCGATGGCTGGTCATCGGTAGCCCCTGCCACCAGTAGGGGGTAGATGGCTTGGGGATGGTGGCCACGGCTGCATGTCGTCACCTCTTGCTTTGTGATCTTCTTGCTTTTCTTGTTCTATCTTTACTCTTTTTCGCAACATTTGCTCAATTGAACTTATTGCCTATAAAAGTAGACAAAACAAGTGAAAATCCTAAATATTATATTATTATACGAGCTAAAATTAGGTGAGAGAAGCGTGAAAATGCGACAACTTAGTACCGAACACTTTTAGAGCTTGCTGTGCTCAAATATTATGGATTAGTCAACAACTTAGGGACCTTGGACCAGACTATAAGAAATTTTCTACTAAATGTGACACCTAGAGTGCATAAACGTCACTAAAAATCCAGTACAACACTACATAACAAAGCATATTCAAGTAAGGCACCATTTCTTCAGAGATCATGTGGAAAAAGGTTATATCTTTCCAGACCTTGTGCCTGCGAATATGCAATTAGTTGATATATTTACCAAGCCCTTTGGTAAAGATCAATTCTATTTTTTTCAAAGGCAATCGGATATATGATTCACTATGTTGCTTGAAACAAGGGGAAGGAATTTCGCTTGATATTGTTTTAGATTGATAAACATGTATTTCAAGGGACTTAACTTCGACAGCCATGACAACATCAAGATAGCTAAAGTTGTGTATTTCAAATATCAATTAAGGCAAAAACTTCTTATATCAATGAGGACTAATTAGTAGTCTATTATTGGCTAAAACACATCTTTCTAAAATTTAAAGTGGATTTCAAAAATTGATTTAAAATCTTATAAAAAATTGAGTAAAAAATCGTTTAACAATCCTTTTAAATTGTTCCTCCATTTTTTTTCGTAAATCAACGGCTGCTTGTTTAACCAAGCCTTAGCATCCATCAGCGCCTTACCATTGGAAACTATCCACCATTTTCACTTCCTATCAACTACCTTTGGCCATTAACCCTTTCATTACTACATTCAACCCCCTCATTTCGAATTCCCTCAACCTCGCTTTCTCTTTCTACGCCTTCTGTCAAGCACTAGCCCTAGATCTCTGTTTCTCTTTCTGAACCCTAAGGTTAACCAAGCAAAAATGTCTTTCAAAAAGAGAAAGAGCATCATCTCTGAACCTATTAAAAGGCATGTCACCAGAAGTTCACATTCTCTAGTATCAACACTACCAAAGGAGCTTAGGGAACGCATCATTGATGAGGAAGAGCAATGAATCTCGATGGCTAAAATTTCCAACCTCTATCTATCTATCGTTTTTGCTATTGATATTCATAATGATTGGTTCAAGGATGGGGAGAATCTTACTTAAGGGATTTTGCACGAAAGAAGAGTATTGGTGTGTGAGGGACTGGATTGGAAATTTTTAATTAAGAAAAAATGTAGGTTTGCACATATTTTACAGACAATGAACTGTAGGAATCTTCTTGACTTGGGTACTAAATTTTATGCAATCTTAGTCAAGCCCATTCCTACTGATTTGATAAAAAAATGTCCTAAAGGGCCTGAGTTTTACACCACAAGTGTCATGGGAATTTCATTGTCTCTTAATCGTACAACCCTAGACCAAATCTTCAATCTAAAAGTCAAACTAGAAGAAACTATGCTATCAACCCCTTTTTAAATGTTTTCAAGCTTGCCTTGACACTTATCAAGGATGCCTATGAGGTCAGATAGAAAAAGGCAAGTTTCACACACATCATTGTACACAAAACCAATATTGTTGCATTACATCTTTGCCCGTAGAAAGAATACAAAGGAAATGCCTTCTTAGGAAGTTCTAGTATGGTTTAGCACATTATCTCTAACTATGATGAAAATTTCTCAAACTTATTCTGGAAGACATGGAGAAAGTTAAAGAAGCCTAGGAATGCTCCCTCTCCCTTATTTGAACCTTACACTAAGGTGTTTGAATACTTCAGCATTCCTCTTGAGATGAAGAGTGCATCGAACAAGATGATGTTGTGATTGAGAAGGACAAAGTTGAATCTCTAATGTTCAAATTTAGTCCTTCCTATCAATAGATTCATCAAGATGAAAAGCCTACTAAAGGTCAACCCTTGAAGTCCTCCAAGCCTACTTCAGACCCCCACATAGAGATTCACAACCTTAAAATCTCCATACATGCATCCATAGGAGATTAATTAGAAAACTGCCTGACTAGTGAAAGGACTTATGTACATGAGTGAATGAGGGAAGTTGAAGGTCTAAGGTATATGAACAAGGGTCTACCAATTATGCTCTATGAATTTCTTTGAGAGACCATAGAAATTCAGCTAATTAAGGATCTAGATTGGATTTTTGGTCATCTGCTAAGTGAAATTAAAAAATTAGATTTAAAAGATGATCTTAAGGTAGCAAACATTATTTGCCTTGCATTCATGAACCATTTGTGGAGGCTTACCAAAGGAAGGAAAAAATAAGGAAATGGAGAGGAAGGAAACGAAAATAAGGCTCTATCCACAGAGTCACATTCATTACAAAATCCATGAAGCTACTTGAACCCTGAAACAGCATAATCTTCTTAGTGTCATCCCACAGTTAAGCCCATTGCAGCCAAGCTCCTTCCAACAAATTCCTTTGAAGGAGTAACCATTTCCCTCTTCTTTCAACTTCAATTTTGATGCAAGTCTTAAACAAATTATCTTCTGGTTTGGTTCGTTTGAAAATAGTTTTTGATCCGTAAAGACAATGCCTTGCATCTTGCCATTAATTTGGGTTTCTCATGAATAAGTACCTAGTGAAATTTGGGTTTCTTATGAACAGATATGTAGCAAAATTCTAGGCTAAGTGTGGCCCTCGAAGCAACAGATGGCAACCCTTGAAGCAGATTGATTAAATATGAACTCATTTTATGGAATCCATGCCTTTCGGCGTTGAATCTTTAATGCTTTAACTTATGTTAGCTATTTTATCTTAATTGCTCTTGCTATAACTGCTTAATATGCTTGTATTCCTATATTCCTGATTATCATGCATTTAAATATGTTGATTATACTCATACACATATGGCACTTGATATGCTTCACTCACTCAAACAACTTAAAATTTCTTCAATATCCTCACGTGTCAATCTACTTAAAAGAACTTAGGGGGAGTACATACTATGAGCCTATGTGTTTAACTATATGCATTAGTTGTTAAATTTAGTGGGAGCATAACCCTTAAACTTAATTCCTTGTCCCCTATTTCTTCTGCAAAAGGCTCCCCTAATGTTATTTATTAGACAAATGTTTCCTTTCATAAAAAGAAGAGAATAAAAAATCTGCTCATTGTGATGTGACTATGTGACTTGCATCATATTATGAGTTTTTATTTCAATCCACATTTGCTATAATCTGAAAGGATCATGGGATCTCGTGTGGACAACTACCTGAGCTTTCTCTATGCACTTAGTTATTTACAAAGAGCTTGCTTAAGAAAATCAGTACATACTTAACTGCCTAAAGCAAAGAAGTTAGAGTTCAACTACAACTACAAAAAAGAAAAAACAAAATGGGGATTTGAGGCAGTTATTTTCAAGCACTTTTTGCTGGAGTCAAAGTAGCTCAATTGGAGGTAGGGGTTATCAGCATTATTATATGGCACCTTTAAGTACCATCTTTGTAAATCACAAAAAGGCCCTAACCAGGTAATATGCTAATATTCTTTACCGCTTAATCAATCTTACCCACGTACATGCTTATTTTATTTTTATTTTATTGTCACTACTTGCAACTGAAAGGAATTCGAAGCATTTTTTTTCAAAATAAAAAGTAAAACAAAAAATATTTTTTTACATATTATGGGAAAGGTTAAAGAATCCCTAATATGCTATCTCCTTCATTTTTGCTCCCCCATTATACCCTTTCTAGTCTTCATGGCTTCTAGATCAATTGTCCAAGGAAATTGTCAGAATTGGAAGTAATCATCATCTTATTCACTGATCTTCTATTGCCAACTTTTAATGCAGACAGTTCTGTTTGTTCTTAGTTGCCATCATAGTCTAAAATCCAAGTCAAACGTTCCAGCACCTAGGTTTGGAATTGAGAGATTTGTGATTTTGATCAAATTGACCAAATTTGTTTCATTTGTTACTAATTAGCAAAATGCACTTTGTTTTGGGCAAAATGCGCTTGCTTTTGTTTCAGGTCATGGGCTTCCTCTCTTATTCGAGTTCGACGAATTCAATCAGTAAGACACTCTTTTGGGAATTTTCATGGCTAAATGTTCTATACTAATTTGGTGTTTTATAAGGATATTTTGATATGCTAGCACTTTCATTCGCTAAAAATCATTTGTGTGCCAAGGCTTCATTTTATTTGTATGAATTCCAATGTGAACTAAAATTTGTCTAATATTTGGATTTTTTCATATTACATGGATAAAGAATGTTCAATATAGAGGCACATTGTTGAAATCTTTGTTACTGAATGTGGTACACTACATTTTTCTTGTTGCGTCTTGAGTTTTGTACTCATGAAATTTACTTAATTCAATCTAAGTCACTTTGATTTCCACATTATTATTTAGTGCTACAACTTTATTATGTTGTCATCTATCAATTAATTAATTCTAAGCAAGCATAGACCGGTGTCCTTGTGGAAGGTGTAGGAGTGTAGGATTAGAAGAAGGGGAAAGGGGGATAATACTTCTATATCATCATGTTTTTGTATTCATCTACACTTTAACCAAGTTGCATTCGCAATTGGTTAAGGTACTCCAACATGAGCGCCCAGTGTTTATATTCTTATTTGTCGAACTCCTCCCTCCCCACAAACAAAAGAAAAAAGAGGGAAAAGGAAGACACTATGAACATTTCCTATCATTGAGTGATATAGATATGTCATTATGAAACTCAACAAATTGTACATAAGAAATATTATATAGAATAGATGTGACATCAATAATAGGAAGATGCATTGGTTAATTAAAATGTTAATGGTACTGCATGCACCCACTCTAGGCGCCAAAAAAGGACTATGTCCATCCCAAAATTTCATTCCCAACTTGATGTTATCATTCTCCCTTGATAATATGAATTGAAGTTAATTTTTTTGGCTTGTTCTCTATTTGTGATAAAAGCCTCTTATTTGGAAGAAAGATGTCCTCCCCACATTGAAAATGTCCATTATTTTTAATCGATGAGAAAATTTGAAAGGGTAAATTAACAATTTGATTCAATCAAGTTCGAGCCCCTAATCTATTACTAAACTCATAAATGCAGAAACTTAAATGAATAAATGTATCTTAATCACCTACATTATTTGAATGCTAGTTCAAACATGCAAATTACTTAGTAATACATTATACTTTATGATCATTGTTGTGATTTTTATAAAGATTAAATTTAACAGCAAGTGAACGGCTTTGGTCATAACATTTAAAGGTCGGTCTACATGAATGGGTTACAACTACAAAAACATATCTGATCTGCGACGGAACTACCGACGGAAAAAGTCTATTTTTCCGACGGGAAAAGGTTGTTCCGACGGAAAATACGACGGAAAACGTCACGTCGGGATTCAGCCTGTCGCAAAAACTTTTCCGACGGAATCCGACGGCCTACGACGGAAATATCCTGTTGGACCCCCAGTCGGACACCCTGCACCTCAAACGCCGCACGGACAAGGAAAAGGAGGGATGGAATTTCCAATTCCCGTCGGAAATTCCATCGAAATTTTGCTTTTTTTTATTTTTTTTTTAAAATTTTTTACAAATCCAAAAAAATTTGTTTTTTTAAATAAAATTTAATTCAAAATCCGGAAAAAAAATTTGTAGAAAATTTTGCTTCAAAACCAAAAAAAAAAATTTCAGATAATTAATACGCACGTAATAATATAATTACCAAATATGAAGTTTTACATATATCTGTCAAAAGAAACATGTTGAATTAAATATTAATTACGACATACGACATTGTTTTAAATGTACGCAAATTAATAAACTATTCAGAGTCGGATAAATTAGTGGGATCATCATCATTGTCATTTTCGGAGTCCTCTTCATCGTCGGGACTCAAGTTGATCTGGCCGGAGGAGCCTGTACTTTGACCTTTGAAAAATCTTAAAACTTTTTTCAGCATGCGCTCTGTGTTCCCCTGTTTCTTGGCTATTTGAGTTATAGCCTCTGCTTGCTTGGTTATGCTCTCATTGAGGAGTTGTGTTTGCTGTCTTGGATCAAAATGCTCAGCTGATGAGTGACGTGCAGCAGCAATAGTAGCTGATTTCTTCAACTTGAACCCCTCCGCGCCAAAATCGTATACACGGTCTTTCTCTTCGAGATTTTCTTTAATCCAAAACTCCTCTTGGGTCATAAGTGGCAGTTGAGAGCCCCCTTGAGTTGCAGCTTGGGAGTACTCCTACCATTTGTTGTGATGATCCTCCTGAAAATTATAAAAAATAAAACTATTTTTTACCAAGCCTACAATTGTAACATATGAATTATCTCTAAATAGAATGTGTGAAACTTACATATTTTTTGGCAGATTTTTTATCCACAAAAGTTTTGTCTTTCACCTTGCAGTGGGTTTCCTTGAATAATTCCTCACACGTGGGCTCCCTACCTAATGTTTGGGCTTGAAAAAAAAGTAAGCTGTAATTAAATATAAACAAGGATGATCTGCGAGAACCTCAATCCATACCATACTTTATATATAAGAAATACGTTTATTAATAATCAAATTTCTTACCAAACGCCTTTTCCTTTCACTAATCGGATTTGAGTCACATGTATTTAACGAAGGACCAAACCCTTCAACATCACTCAATCTATTCTTTTTATTTTGTTGACTCAATTTCTTGAAGTTGTCATCGTCACTCCAATGTTTAAGCATATCATTCCAAACACTAGGCGGTAACCACTTCGGTTTTTGGTTGTAATTCTTAGCGTATCCTAGAATTTCCCTGAGTCGAGTTGCACCTCTGTACTCAAAGTTACGCCATATCTAAGTTTCATTGTCTGGATGCCAGTAGTAGTGTTTCTACGCCAAAATTGAAGTATATATATTAGTAATTAAACATTCCAAACAATCCAACTACGACTTTCAAATTCATTGTACAAATAATGAACCTTGAACTCATTGAACCAAATGTCTCTCTGAGATTGTGGAACTTCCCCCCACGTGGTCCAAGGATGTGGGTACTTACCTGCAAAGCTTTCGACAATTTTCTAAACTACACCCTGATATGGAACAAAACTAAGAACACAAAAAGAATTTGTTAACGGTAAATACTGTATGTGTCAAAAGAATATGATTAGTGAAGAAGTTACAAACTTCATAATGAACTTACGTATCACCATCAGGTTGTAAATATATCTTATTATTGGTACTCGTTGTGTCACTTTCAGGTGCAGGATTGTGTCTATCTCTTCCTCCCCCTTCATTTTGGACCACTTCGTTGTGCACTGACTGACTTGGCATTCTAGGTTGCCCCATAAACTGATTACTGTTGAAATGCAGACTAACAGTACCAAACTGTTGATAAAGTAATGGAGTAGATGAAGCACCACCCATGTAAGGAATATTGGGTTGAATTGGTGGTTGCATACCCGCACCAAACAAAGGTGGTTGCAGGTGGGATTGCTCATTCATACTACCAAAATAATTTCCGAATGGTTGACTTGGATCAAGAAAACCTCCAAACATTCTACTAAAGGTGTTTGGCTCATAATTTTGACCAGCGGGATCATACTGTCGGGTCGGTTGTGGTACTCCTCTAGCTGCATCATTCCTAACCGTTCGACCACGGCCACATCCACCATTGAGTCCAAACATCTAACAAATAAGAATAAAAAAATAAAACCGTGCCATTTTTGATACTATTGCCAGTGGAAAATTACAGTACATACAGACAATTTATTTCTGAGTTTGCAATAAAGAAAAGCTTTATACATATGCATAAATATCCATACAACAAAATAATTTAATCAATCATGGTGGGACACATCGTCATAGTCATCATCACCACTTTGCAATGCCTTATTTTCATCATTGTCATCATCAGTGTCTTCATCTTCATCCTCCCATTCACCTTCTTCATCCTCTTTATCACCATCATCATGTTCCCCGTTCCCATCATGATCATCACCCCAATCATGTCCATCAACATCATCAGCTTCTGCAGTTTCATCGACTAACGTGGTGACTATGACATTGTCCACATTCATGTTTGTCATTTTAAACTGTTGATAGGCAAGTTCTAGGTTATCTTTATCTTTAAGAGCACCGCGAGGTTTGTTTGGTATAGCTACCCACCAATTCGCTTTTCCTGATATCCCCTCAGGGTACTTAACATATACCACTTGGGTTGCAACATCAGTAAATATGAATGGGTCAAACTTTCTATAACGTCTGGTATGATTCACCTCGGGATATGGGGTAAATTTAGGATAACGTAACCCCCGAGGAACATCCGGGTCAAACCACTCACAATTAAAAAGTACACCTTTTTTAATTGGCTCACCCGTGAATTCAATACGAACAATTTCGTGCAGTATACCATAATAATCCCCTGGTACTTCGCCACCTTCCCCAACTCTTTTGACACACACGCCACAATTATATGTTGCTTTACCTTCATTTTTAGCCTTGGTATGAAACCGATAACCATTAACTTTATACCCAGAGAAACATTCCACCACCATAAGTGGTCCATGAGATAAGTTCACCAAAAAATCTTGCCTCTCATCATTAAACACCCGATAAGAATTGACCTACGAAGAGATAAAGAAGGCAATCCTGTTAAGAATTACAGAAATGTGTTTTAGAAGTTGAAGATTACTTATGAAAAATTACTTACATTACACTCGAACCACTGTGCGAAATTTGCCTCCATGAACAAGTCAACTTCCACATCACTCGCGTTTGGATTATGACCGCGAAATTGATGTTTGAACCAACTGTAATGTTTAACGACTGACATTTATTAATTATTATTCGCCAATTATTAAGTATTTAAATGAAACTTTCAGTAACTGATATACTTACTCCAAATATGGTTGCACTTCAGCACAATTCAGTAAAATATGAAGGCGAGCGACACGGTACTTCGTCTCAGTAAGATATCTTCGGCCTCGATTCCCAAATGGAGTACCCTTACGGTTGAACACCGATAGAGTTGGCATTTGTGGTTCAGGTTGTTGCATACCCTCATTACACCCAATACTTGGGCTATCCAAGCTTGATTGAAAATAGTACTCAGCGAAATGTTTTATTTCAAACGCCAAGTATGCGTGAACCATAGATGCTTCAACACGAGCTTTATTCTTTGTCGTAGGTTTCAACCAACCAAAGTACCTTTCAAAAGGATACATCCATCGATATTGAACAGGGCCACCCAACAAAGCTTCTTCGGCTAAATGAATAGGCAAATGTTCCATGACATTCCAAAAACCAGGAGGGAACATTGTCTCCAATTTACAAAGAATTACAGCAATGTTCTTGTTCATCTCTTCCAGCATGCTTACTTGTAGCTCACTGGAGCATAGGTTTTTGAAAAATTCACTCAATTCGACCAAGGGTCTCAACACATCATCCGGAAGAGCAGCAAAAGCTACTAGAAGAAGATTCTCCAAAAACACATGATGATCATGACTTTTCATATTTTGCAACTTTGTGTTAGATGGATCCACCCAATTGCCACATTAGAGCAATAACCATCAGGCACATGAACCTCCCACAACCAATGACAGACAGCCCTTTTTTGAGGTAACGACAGTGCGAACTTGACTTTTGGCTTACACAATCTATCAGTTGACCCTCTTGTAGCCAAGTCCAACTCTTGCCTACTACACAAAATAGACATATCTATCCTTGCTTTGATATCATCCTTTGTTTTTTTCCGGAACATCCATCACTGTGTTTATAATATTTTCACATAAATTTTACTCAATATGCATCACATCAAGGTTATGCCTCAAAAGTTGATGCTTCCAATACGATAACTCCCAAAAGATACTTTGCTTTCTCCAATTATGTTCATTCTCCTCAAATCCCGATATTTGAAAATTGATATCTGTAGTCACTTTAGGCAAAGTTGATAACGTATCAGACAACATCTCACCAAGAATCCTTCGGGGAGGGCCAATGTGTATGCTCTTTCCTTTGCGAAAAGCAACTTTATTAGCTCTAAAACAGTGATTGCGAGGCAAGAACCGACGATGGCAATCGAACCAAGGTGGCTTTCGACCATACTCTAAATGAAATGCACAATTCTGATGCATACAAACCGGACATGCTAACAACCCATGAGTACTCCAACTAGATAACATACCATATACAGGAAAATCATTAATAGTCCACATCAACGAGGCATGCAATCTAAAAGTTGCACCGCTTGAAACATCAAATGTATCAACCCCAACATCCCACAGCAATTTCAAATCATCAATTAAGGGTTGCAAGTACACATCAGTCCTGTTCTTCGGATTTGTTGGACCCGAAATAATACAACTTAAAAACATGTATGGGGTAGTCATACACATTTCGGGAGGTAAGTTATAAGGTGTTACCACAACTGGCCACACAGAATACGATCTTCCAGATATGAAAAATGGTATGAAACCATCAGCACAAAGACCTAACCTCACATTCCGAGGCTTTGCAGCGAAATTTGGATACTTTTGGTCGTAATGCTTCCAAGCTAAACCATCTGACGGATGTCGGAGAACACCCGATTCTTGGCGGTGCTCATGATGCCATCTCATATGGACGACAGTCTTTTTTAAGGCATACAATCGTTGCAATCTCGGGTTTAAAGACGGGTAGTGCATTTTTGCATATGGTACATCCTTACGACCTCGTTGGTTGGATTTCTTCAGTAATTGTCTTGCATGTCTACAAAATTTGCATGCGGACAAAACCTCATCTTCTTTATAATAAAGCATGCAACCATTCGGACAACAATCAATTTCCTGAACATCCATACCCAAGACTCTCACTTTTTTGATCTGCTGATGATAATTTTTGGGAATGCCACTTTCAGAAGGGCATATATCTTTCATCAGGCCAACAACTTCATTGAAACAACGTTGAGACATGTTGCGCCCCGATTTAATGCTCAGTAGCCTCACGGATGTTTCAAGTTCAGTTATGTCACACCCTTCATACAAAGGTCTCTGGGCAAATTCAAGCATAGTCTAAAAAGCCTCAAGATTTACATCATGAGGACTACTCATGTTCATTTCATTATCTTGGAACGTAGCATGCACCATGTTCTCCATATGATTATGATCGTTGTGATCATAATCAAAATTCATAGAATGTGAACTACTTGCACCCCCTACTTCCGAATTATCTTCTTCTCCATGACTTGTCCAATACCAATAATTTTTCACAAATCCCTTTCTACACAAATGAGACTTTACAACGTCAGGTGCAAAATATTGCATATTCTTACAATTGACACATGGACATCTATAAACTCCATTAATTTTATACTCCTCCTGATTTCGTGCAAATTCATCAAACATATTAACTCCCATCAACCACTCATCTCTAAGTCCATGTCCGTTAGGATTTCTTGCTCTATACATCCATTGACAATGCAACGGCCCATCCATATGTTCTTAATATGATTTCCTTAATTGTTACGTACACTACAAGTAATTATAATAAAAATCTTTCAGAAATGTATTCAACCAGTTCAACATATATATATGAATTACATAAAAATATATTTAACAAAACTATTAAATATATCATAACACACCTAATTAAGCATTAAACATAAATTACATAATTTATTTCACACTTCACATACTTAAATAAAAATTAAACATACTTAACATACTTAAACATTTCAACCAAAAATTCAAGGCACTACATATTATTTGTAAAAATAAATGTAATCAAACATCAAACACAAATGAAATTATTACTTCGTACTTCATTCAAATAAATAAATCCAAACCAACTTAATTACATATAATACAATTCACATACTTACAAAACGTTAATATATATCACAAAGCAAACAAAACACAAACATACTTAAGAAATTTAAAGTATTCCCTAAAACAAAACACATTACACATGTGTAATATACTTCAGCATTTCATAATAATTATATAATAATTAGAAATGTACATATTTATCATATTTTATTCCACTTATTCAAATAAATACATTTCACAAATGAAATTAAAATTTAACATAATTTACGTCCATATGTTACGAACAAATAAATTTCATATTAAACCAACCAAATCATATGAAAAATTAACTACGTTTCAAAAAAAGCATATTATTCACATATTCACCAAAAATTAATATACACAAAAAATTAAAAAAAAACACGCACTTAACATTATTAAACCATTTACCGAAGCGAAAAATATATTAAATTAGAATTATTCCACATATTACACATGCTGTTTAATTATTTAGAACAACATACGTCACATATTAAATTAGAAATACATAATAATTTTTCCTTATCATAAAAAATTCTCACAACACCTCAAATACAACAATTAATGTAACTAAACATATATGCTAAAAATAATTAATTTCACATAATGATATTATTTTTCTACATAAATCTCATTAAACAACAATCACAAATGAAACCACCGATTTCACACCTCATCTAATTAAACAAAACCAAACGAAAAAATTACCATTAACATACTTACTAAACTTATATTAATATATACTTAACATATATACATAAATTCACAAAAATAACAAGAAATGTAAACATACTTTAAAATTCATACATGGTTAACACATTTAACATTTTTGGTGAAATGTACATATTTATCATATTTTATTCCACTTATTCAAATAAATACACTTCACAAATGAAATTAAAATTTAACATAATTTACATCCATATGTTAAGAACAAATAAATTTCATATTAAACCAACCAACTCATATTAAAAATTAACTACGTCTCAAAAAAAGCATATTATTCACATATTCACCAAAAATTAATATACACAACAAACCGAAAAAAACACGCACTTAATATTATTAAATCATTTACCAAAACGAAACATATATTAAATTAGAATTATTCCACATATTACACAGCTGTTTAATTATTCAAAACAACATACGTCACATATTCAATTAGAATTATATAATACTTTTTCCTTATCATAAAAAATTCTCACAACACCTCAAATACAACAAT
>JACYFF010031952.1:72164935-72175933 GCA_017589665.1 Selenicereus undatus | reverse complement strand
CAAACGAAAAAATTACCATTAACATACTTACTAAACTTATATTAATAAATACTTAACATATATACATAAATTCACAAAAATAACAAGAAAATCAAACATACTTTAAAATACATACATGGTTAACATATTTAACATTTTATAATGAGGGAACTCATTTTACTTAAATTATTCACATCAATAAAACATATTACACGTGCTTAACATACTTAACATACTTAACAATTTAAAACAACAAACTAAACAAACATACTTCCAGATTAAAATTCACAAAAATGAACATAATTTTAGAGTTTTAAAGCGAAACAATTGTACTAACCTTCAAATGCAGAAAATCAAACGGATTACTGGCGGCGACAGGCGAGGCAGCGGCAGCGAGGCGACTGCGGCGGCGAGACAGCGGCAACACGGTTGGGACGGTCACACTCGAAAAATTTAAAACCTACAAAACATCAATTAACTTAACTATTTCAACTTTAAACAACGTATTAACAAAAAAAATGACTTATCGATCACAAAAATCTTCAACCTTCACTTTCTCTCTCTTCCCTCTCTACCTCATCGAGACCTTCTCTCTCTAAATTTTGCAAATGTCGGCGAAACAAACCCCCTCCCCAAAATTTAAAAACGAACGCAAAAGGTCGCCTCGAGATCCACAAAAATGGACCGACGGAAACTGACGGATTTTCCGACGGAATCCGATGGTTTCTGACGGAATTCCGTCGAAATTTCCATCGAAATTTCCGACGAAAAGCCTTTCCGTCGGAACTCCTGTCGTCCGTCGGGCCCCGCCTGCTTTTCCGTCGGATTCTCTGATATTTTCCGACGTCCAATTTACGCGTCGCTTTATCCGTTGGGGATCCGTGGCGTTTTTGTAGTGAAACTACATTACTAACTAAGAATTATCATTCTAAGATTAACGAAATAAATAGTTAACCTAAAATATAATTACTAACCAATGTGACATAATAATTAGTCCTAACTAAAAATCTAAACCAAAGCTTTAAAAAAAACTCCTTGCCTAACTATGTTCAGATAAAACTTTCAGCAAACGAAATAGAAATTATTCATTATTGCAATCAATCTAACATCAATATGAAAGTTGTATTACAAACGACAATCCAAAATGTTGAGCTTAACACAAATTAATCCAAAACTGAACATTCTAAAATCAAGTAAACATGAAGGGATTAAGAAAACATTACTACAATAGTGTGCAATCCATGACCAAGAACAGTGAAAAAATAACATGAAGAGCAAAGCTTAAAGAGCAACAACAATTGAAGCCCCATGAATACACTATAAGCCAAAGCCGAACAATGCCAACATCAGAATTCAAACCTAGATCTCAAGACAACATAGCAAGAAGAAAATTGAAATAGAGGAAGACCGATGGGTATGAACCAGATTTAAATTAATCACTTGAACTACTAACATCAAAATATCAAGATTTCTACTTTAATTGAACAAAAACTAGAAAGAATTACATTTGGAAGTCTAATTGATAAATCTTAAACTAAAAAAATGAAGAATTTCTACTCTCTGCAACCTCTACTTCTACAGCTACTTTGAGTCCTCTTGTAACTGATCTCGCCTTCAATGCTTGCCACTAATCAGAGAGTGGAAAAAATGAATGATGACAAATGGATGAATTGATGACGGAATTAAGGGAGTATGGGAAGGAAATGAATGAATAAAGCGTAAGAAATTCAAATGGTGGGGGATAGGGTTTTGGGTGAAGCAACCAATGGAAGACAAAGTTGAAAAAGTGAAGAAAGGGCAAGGACTCATAAGTGGGTGTACTAGGAAGTAAAAGAGGAAAAAGAAGGCACGGGCAAGCTGGGGTTCATAGGTCTATTGGGCAAGGAAAAAAGAGGGGAAAAAGTAAAGATGGGGAAGGCGAAAGAGCATGTGAGTGGCATATGAGGGGGAAAAAAGATAGGCTAGTAGGTTGGCGTTTGCTTGGTCGAACGCTTAGGCTTGTTCTTTTTTTTTTTCCATTTGTTTCAACAGCACTTTATTCTTCCTCCTTTGGCAACCTATTTGAACATATTATTCATTTTTTCAAATCCCTACAAAACTAATAAAAAAATTATATCAAAATTCTCATTTAATAATTTATTTTGAGTAAATATTACATAATAAAGGGTACAAAAATGACACAATTTGGAGTTAAACAATTCCCCCACACCTAAATTTTGTTCATCCTTGAGTAAAATTATATCAAAATCACTATTGCACTTAACATGTGCAACAAGCCTCTTTAAACTCCTAGGTTAGCCCTACTTAACGAGTATGGTCTCATGAAGGTTTGCACATAGTATACCCACGAAATCTTAAAAGAATCAAAACAAAAGAGTAAAAGAGACAAACAAAAAAACAAAAAAAAAATCTTCTTGGTTTTCAAAAACTCATATATACAATAGAGGGGGAAAATATATAAACATTTTAATCAACCACATCAATCAAGTAATCTAGGCATTAGATCACATAAAAACACAGTGTTCACATCAAGAGACTCTTAGTCCCCACTAACGACATCCATAAAGCCTTTTTTACCCAACTCAAAAAATATGAAAAAATCCGATTAACAAAACCTTGCTTTAAGGATCATGTGAAACACTCCCACTTATGTGTTTGAACTATGACAAGGTACACTTAATTCATCTTCCAATCTTACAAACCACCATATGCTTGATAGGACTGTTAATTCTCAACCACTCAATTGCAAATGCAACATGACACCGAAGAGGACTTTACAAATGGTTCTAATGAATTAAAACCAAAGGGTAAGAGGGGAACAATCTATTTGGGAAACAAGGAGCTCAAAGCCAATTGACTTATGAGCAACCAAACATTTCCACCGTCTATATCTTACACACAGTCTCCCAATCACTTATGGCAAAATAAGATACATCCCATAAAAAACAGCTATTGGAAATGAGTTGAAATAGTCAAATCTAAGTACATACAACAACCATGCCAAACACTCTCATTACAAGACATTTTTTTCCTTAATCTTTTTGTCAAAATTTTCAATTTTTCTTTCTTTGATTGAGAACCTTTTTCTTTTTTTTTTTCATTTTCGTCCATTTTGGAATAGAAGAACATGACACAAGTCGCTTCGAAGGAGACACAATGAGAAGCAATCCTTATAACCAAAAGGGAAAAATCTCACAAACAACTCAATACCGTTACCTCACCACATCAAAACACCAAAATCGACCACCAAATGTATCAACACCTGAAAGCTAGCTATCATCCAATATTAACATGTTGCTCCTCCAGACTTAGCTTAGGTAATAGGAAATGTGCTTCAGGCCAAGTGCTAAATGAAAAGGTACACAAAATAAAAATGGTCAAAAAGGTTAAAAGGACTAGTAAAAGGGTAAAACATTAAAATGATGGTGCTAATTTGGCTGATGTAGCTCCCAAAACAAAGAATGCCTCTATCATATTACTATAATGCACATGATAAATGTGATTGTAAAGACAATCAAAGTAAGTTCTAAAGATGTAATCATAAAATCCACATAGAGGAAAATATGAGACTAAAATTGTTTAATTAGTCCTAAAGGCTCAAAATCTCATTGGTTCATCTGCCAAAGTCAAGACAGCTTATTATAGAAATGTCATAGATTAGGACTGCGTCTTAAAGTATCACACTTTGGACTAAGTTCTATGATATACACCATATCTATATACAACCTACTACCTAAGATAAAAAAAAGAACATAGTCTGTTAGAAATAGCACATGCTCCGCAAAACAAAACAAAAAATCTTTTAGGAAATGGTTCCTATTTCAATTTCTCAAATTATTGGCTCCAAACAGCAAATAGACATATATACCAAAAATTAGCAAGCAAATGGGCCATTAGCCTACAAATTTGATCATCATGAATGAGTTATCCAGGCAAACTAAATAGTCTAAACTCCTCAAGTCTCTTAATTTCGGTAAGCTTAAGCATTTGGTCTAAATCAAAATTCCTAGGCAAAAAAGTCTCAAACTCTAAACATTCAAACTTGCGAGACCCAAAAATAGGGTCCCTAGTGATGGGATCAAAGGAAAATGATTCAAATTCAACATAGAAATCTGCATCCAAACATTCATTTATATTAGACCCACATGAAAAAGACTCATATTCCATAGAGAAATTACCATCATCGAATTCTAAACTAGTAGGCTCAAGCTTAACCAACTTCTCTCATGACTCCTATACAAATATATCTTTTGATTCATTAAAATTGTGATCCTTATAATCATCATAAATGCTCCCATCAAATGCACTAGCACTCCCAAACTCTTTACCCTTATCAAACTCATAAGATTAAGCAAAAGGAGCAAATGAGTTAGGAGAAACTAGGTCATACTCAGTCACATCCCAAAGTGTGTTAGGTTGGTTTGCAAAGTCATGGGATAGAGGCGTCGTGAGGTCATTCTCTTGTTATAAGATAGAAAAAGGCATATACTCATGGAAATTATGCTTAGATTGGACAGAAGCTCAAATTATCATAAACACTGATTGTAGGCTTAAGAGATCATAAGCTAGAGTCAGACTAATGCTAATTATAATCCTCCCTACTCTAATTAAAACAGCGAGATTATTCTTCAATTTTCTCTTTCATATTCTCCACCATTTTAGCACTCATACCCCTCATTGTCTTTTCAAGTCTTGCACATTAAGCTTCAAAATAATCACACTATGGACAATTACAAGCATCATGAACAAAAGACTTACAATAATCACACCAAAGGAGGTGCATAAGAATAAGACGGGTTGTCATACGAATCCATAAAGTGATCCTATTGGGGAGGATTAACATGAAAAGCATATTCGCCATGATTCAGGTTTCTTAGGTGTCCCGGGATAATTTTTCGAAGAAATACCAAACCTCATCTTGACTTTTAGACAACAATCCTAGGAAACCTCTAGGACACATGGACTCAACATGACCTTATAATTCAGCATTTTAGCCTACAATGATGACATCACAAAATTTTCATTTTTCAAAATTTCCATCTAATTGAGTACAGTAATCATTAAGTCTTGATAAATTGCTTTTGAAAGGTTCATGCTTAAACTAGGGGAGATTGAAAACAGGCATTCTTGAAAAAAAATTTCAAAAAAAATTTCAAAAATTTCATTTTTCCAAAATTTTCTATTTTTCGGTCTTTTTTGCAACAAATAGTATAGAAAAATGAAAAAAGAAAAACAAAAGCTTAAAAGAAAAATAAATATAAAATCTAACAAAGATCTAATTTCATAATTATATATATAGAAAATTCCACAAAATCAAGCAGAACATGCACTTTTTTTCTGGGTTGATTCTGACTAAGCTAAAATAATGCAAAAAATTTTAAAAACTACATAAAAAAGAATTGAAAAGCCATAAAGTTCAACAAAATTTTCCCAGACTCTAAAAAACCCTAGTAACCAATAAAAATATCAAAAAAGCAAAATAGACACAAAATAACACGGGAATATCAAAGTCTGAAAAATGAAAAACTGTGCAAAACCTGTACAGAATATGCTCCAGCTTTGACCTAACCAATTGACTTTACCATACTGTTCACAGCACCTGCTCACAATTCTAAATGTTTTTTCTTTTTTGACGGAATATTAACTACAATCTAACAAAGAAAAATCTAAATAAAAGAAAATCAAAATGAAATTTCTAAACACAAAAATTTTACACTCAAAATTAAAAAACAAGAAAGATTAAATCAAATAATTTAAGACTCAAGTCGTAACCTAATTTAATATTCATCATTTGCAACAAAGGCACCTAAAAATTGGTTTTGATTTTTATTTCATTAAGTTTAACTACAAGTGTAGGCTTTTGTTGTAGCACTTGAAGGTCAGCCCATAAGGATGTGTTACGAAACTAGATTCTTAAGTAAGAATTATCATTCTAACATTGGCGAAACAAGTAATTAACCTAAAGTCTAATTACTAACCAGTGTGACTATATTAATTATCCCAACTGAAAATCACCTAACTATTTGTCGTAACTGAAAATCTAAATGAAAGTCTAGAAAAACTCCTTGCTTAACTTCGTTCACTTTTAGATTAAACTTTCGGTAAACCAAATAGAAATTATTCATTATTTTAATCAATCTAGCGCATATGAAATCTCTAGTACATACCACAATCCAAATTGCCGAACTTAACACAAATCGATCCAAAACTAAGCATTCCAAAACCAAGTAAACAAGTGGGAATTGAGAAAATGTTACTGCCATAGTGTGTAATTCACAACCTAGAACAATGAAAGAATAACATGAACAATAGAGCTTAAAACAAATAGCTATTGAAGCCCATAAATTATACCATAAGCCTAAGCCAAACAATGCCAATCTTAAAGCACAAACCCATATTTCAAAACAATAGAGCAGCGCAAAAAATTGAGATAGAAGAACAAAGGGCATTAGCTAGATTTCAATTGATCACTTGAACTACCAACAAAAAAAAATCAAAATTTTTGCATTAATTGAAGAAAAACTAGAAAGAATTACAAATTTTGGGAGTCTAATTGCTAAATCCAAAACAGGAAAAAAAATGAAGAACTTCTAATTTTTGCACCCTCTGCTTTGACTTTGATGCTTCCATGTAAAGCCAATTTTGTACTCCTTCACATTGATTTCTTCTATTAATCTTGAATTAAAGTCTTCTTGCAACTAATCTTGCCTTTAACACTTACCACTCAAGAGAGAGAAGGAAAAACATATTATCATAAATGGACACGTTGATGAGGGAATTAAGGAATGTAGGACAGGAGAAGAATTGATGAACAGGGAAAAATTCAAATGGTGGGGGCTAGGTTTGTGTGGAGCAACTAGGGGAAGAAGATGATGAAGAAGCGAAAAGGGGGGGGGGGGGGTTCATGAGTGGGTTTACTAGGAAGTGAAAGGGGAAGAAGAAGGTTGGAAAGGGGCTATGCTTCTCAGTTTACTAGGCGAGGAGAAAGGAGGAAAAAAAAAAGTAAAATAGGGAAGGAGAAAGTGCATGTGATGGCACATGAAGGGAAAAGAAGATTGGCTAGAGGGTTGGCGTTTGCTGGGTCAAACTCCTGGACCTATTTTTTTTTTTTTCTTTTCTTTGTTTCAACTTGAGCCAACACTGGCTTGTTCCTTGTTTGAGAAACTATTTGAACATATTATTCATTTTTTCAAATTACTATAAAATAAAGAAAAAACTTATATAAAAGTCGTATTTTAATGATTTATTTTAAGTAAATATTAGATAATAAAGGGTGCAAAAATGACACCGTTTCGGATTGAACAATTCCCCTACATCTAGATTTTGCTCATCCCCACACTTAGGTTTTGCTTATCCTCAAGTAAAATGAAACTAAAACCCTAGAAAAAGAAAATAAAAATCCTGACTCACTTTCGTGGGAATCATTCTTGCACTTAGCATGTGCAATAAGCCCTTTAAACGCCTATGTCAGCCCTAGTAGAAGAATACGGTCTTGTGAGGATTTGCATATGATATGCCCATAAAATCTTAAAAGAATAGAAGGAAAAGGAGAAAAGAAGATAAACACAAAGCATAAAACATTTTTGGGTTTTCAAAAAGTCATGTATAGAGCAATGGTGAAAATATGTGCACATTCCAATCAACCACATCACTCAAGTAACCTAGGCATTAGATCACATAAAATCACAATGTCACATCAAGAAACTCTTATGTAGTGTTTGGTAGAAAGTAATGCAATTACTATGTAATGGAATCAACCATGTAATGTAATTGTCAATGTCATGGAATTGAATAATAATTACATTACAATGTTAGGTTGCAAAGTTTTTACAATTGTAATGCGATGAATGCATTTACAAGCAATACTTAATTTTACACATGGCGTTAAGTACTTGCAATTTAACTCGCATTTACAAGAGCTTAGATGAGGTGATTAGAGGGGACCTGAAAGCTGTAGGACTGACGGAGGACATAGCTCAGGATAGAAGACTCTGGCGGGATAGGATTGAGGTCGTAGATCGAGGAGTATTGTCAGCATAATGTCTTTCGGTTGTAGTAGGGTAGCTTTTGTTACGGGTTCGCGTTTTGTTGCGAGTTCGCGTTTTGTTTCGGGTTCGCATTTGTTGTGTTGTTTGTAGGTAGTACTTGCTTCTGGAGAGGTCACTATTTGTCTATCGTCGATAAGGTATGGTATCCCCCCCCAGCTGCTTTACGATACACATGGTTCTCTCTCTCTCACCCGTCTTTTTCAAATGTTTTCACAAAATTCTTTTTTGTGGGTCGCTTGGAATCAGCCTCTTTATGAGCAGAGATGTCGGTTGAGGTAGGACTGCCTACATCTGGATCTCCCTAGACCCTGCGAAAGCATGACCCACACTAGGAGTTGTTGTTGTCGTTGTTATCTTATCATCGCGATTATGATGTTTCACCTGAGACTTACTTCACCCTACTTCTTCTTAATTACAATAATGTAATATTGCTCAAGCTCAACAAGTAGAGAGAGAATATGATGATGATGATGATGTGAGTGTGTGTGTATGTGTGTGTGTGTGTGTGTGAGAGAGAGAGAGAGAGAGAGAGAGAGAAAGAGATGATGCCTAAAAAATACAAAAATGTAGTTTTAATAATATGATCATGGTCTAGGTTAACTGTATCTAATATGGAGAGGAAAGAGAAGGGGAAGTGAGGGGGAAAAAACCTTTAAAAATGTGGTGGTGTAGTACTAAGACATAGGAATTGGGAAGCATATGAGTGAAAATGGAGAGAAAAGAGAGAAAGTCCTCAAATATAATAGCTTATGATTAGGTGGACTTTAATTCAAAGATATGTAATCACAATAGTTTAGGAAAAGCCAAGTAACTGTATTTGCATATATTAAGGTAAATGTGATTATTATGTAATCTTGATTACATCCCTTAATGTTAACCAAATATAATAATGGAATCATCATTACCATTTTGGTTGTATTACCACTTTAATTACACAAAACCAAACAAGCCATTAGTCCCCCATTGGTAACATCGATAACCACCTTTCACCCCACTTCATATATATGAACAAGCCCAACTAATAGAACCTCAATTTAGGATCATGTGGAGCACTCCCACTAATGTGTTTATTGTATGATAGGGTACACTCAATTCATCTTCCAATAATACAAACCACTATCAGCTTGCTAGGGCTCTCAATTCCCCACTACCCAATTGCAAAATGCAACGTGATAGTCAAGACAACTTTACAAACGGTTGTGATAGGGTAATGGTAAAGGTTAGGAAGGAATAATCAATTTGGGAAATCAAGAGCTAAAAGCCAAATGACTAATGAACAACCAAACACTTATGATAAAGTAAGGCGAATTACACAAAAATCAACTATTAAAAATGAGTTTAAATAACCAAAACTAAGTATATAGAACAGCCATGCCAAACACTTATATTTACAAGATATTTTTTTTTCCTCGGGTTTTCAAAATTCATTTTTCATTTTCTTGGGAACCTTTTTCATTTTGTTTTCATTTTTCTCCTTTTTTTCCCGAAATATGCAAATGAATGGCGTGGAAGAACATGACACAATTCAAGTATGTAGTCACAATGAGAAGCAACCCTTATAACCAAAAAGGAAAAATCTCATAAATAACTCAATATCATCACCCCACCATATCAAAAAACCAAAATCAACCACCAAATTTATGAACACCGAAAACCTACCCATCATTGAATATTAACACGTTTCTCCCCTAGACTTGGCTTAGGTCATAAGAAATTTGTTTAGGCGAAAGGCCAAATGGAAAGGCACACAACAAAAGGAAATGAGAAAAAAGGCTCAAAGGTCTAGCGAGAGTAAAACATTCAAATCATAGTGGCAATTTAGTTTATGTGTATCACAAAACAAAGAATGTCTCTATCATATTACAATAATGCACATGCTAAATGTCATTTTAAAGATGATAAAGCCATGTTCTAGAGATGCAATCATCCAAGAGACACACACGGAAGAAAACATGAGACCAAAAGCCAAAACAACTTGTTACAGAATTGTCAAAGGTTAGGATTGGGGCATAAAATATCACACTTTGGACTAAAATTCTATTATGTACACCATATCTATATATAACCTAATCACTAAGATACAAGATAATATAGTCCATGGGGAATAGCATATATTCCTCAAAACAAAACAAAAAATATTTTCAGATTCTTAAAAGTCTTCTTTTTTTATTTTTTTCCAAATTTTGAATCAAAGCTTCCTCAACCATACATGTAGATTACACAATGTCCTCATTGGGAGTAAAAGGAAATACAAAAACAACAAAGAAAGATAAAAGTATAAAGAGAAACATTATATACAAAAAGAAAAAGAAAACTAAAAAATTAAGAAAAACATCTCTAAGCCTCAAAAAGGAAAACACACACACACACACACACACACACACACATATATATATATATATGCATATATATATATATATATATATACATATATATATATATATGCATATAAAGAGAAACCTTTTAAGAAAATATACACCAGCAAAGAAATGAGACCATAAACAAATCAAGAAGGCCAAAGCAAAAATAGGTCAATGAATAAAAAACCAACAACATTGCTCATGTAAGATTTTAATTTAAAGAACGAATAATGGATTATGAAATGATGGGTAAGGGAAATAGTACTATAATGCAGGTAGCATGAAAATAATTATGAGCGTCAACAATTCAAGAATGGACGGCAATGAGAATCAAATGGTTCCAAACATTAGTTACTCATGGGAAAGAACATTTAATATTAATTTGAAAGCCAAACAAACAGAGGAAAAAAGCTATTTAAGTTGTGATCAAATGTTCAATGGTATGTCAGATCGCTATTATATACAAGGCATTTACACAGGATTATACTATAGAAGTATCCCTCTGCATTACGTATCTATTTTGGGGACTACTAGGGTCACAAAAATTCAAATGACTGCAGGTCATTAAGCATTGAAATGATCAGCATACCATTTTTTGAAATTGCATGTGT
>JACYFF010031952.1:72093575-72118191 GCA_017589665.1 Selenicereus undatus | reverse complement strand
CTCTCTCTCTCTCTCTCTCTCTCTCTCTCTCTCTCTCTCTCTCTCTCTTTTTCTCATTTTTCTCCCATGCATGATTTGGAGATCTCCTAAATATTCATCACCATTCTTGATGCCTCAGTTAGTACATATCTCTTTCTATGATTTGATTCAATAGCCTAAAGTGATAATGTCTCCTCAGAACTTACTTCCAAAGACCCTCAACCTTTTCATTACATAGTTGTAGATCATCTTTAATATAGAGTGACTTGGATTTATACCTACCTTATGATAACCTACGTAAGTTTACATAATTTTGGAATTAGTTAATGAGAACGCTCATGGTATCTGTCATCTTTTCCAAATGATCCATGTGATACCAAGTAGTGCACCACAACCTATTTAACTGACATTGTAAAACTCACATAGTTAACATCACCTATAGGAGTGTCGTAAGCCCTTCTGTACACTCATTCAAAGGCAACTTCTCTTCATATTGGTCCAACTTTATCACATATTTTAATAGTGCGTACTTTCCTTGGGCAGAACATTAGAAGTAATTTGACACCACAAAAATCACTTATAAATCTCCAAGGAGCCTCATTTGGAGGTAGTGTTCATAGGGTCACCCAAGTCGATAGTTGACCTTAAGACCAACGGATGGGGGCAAGGTAAATATCGACTAAACCATCCCCATTATGTACTAATGTTCATAAGTTCGTAGTCAAAATCACATCTAATAAGTCCAACATGTCGGTTAACCACCCTATAGCTCATAGTGACCCCAAAACCTAGGCTCTGATACCACAACTGTAATGTCCCAACTCTTAATCTCAAAACTAGTCTTAATTAAATGATCATTAGAGATTATTATAACAACAGAGTCAAGGTTGGGATGATACCACAATTATAACAATTTCTTAGAAGAAGAGGTCCATAATATAGGTAGCATTATCACTTTTGTGGCAGCTGTCTTTGAGAATCGATCCGCTACTACCATGATAGCATCTTTTCCCTATAGTGTTCTTAGGAGGGCCATAATGAAGTTCATGCTAATGTCATCCCAAGGCCTTTTAGGGACCGAAAGATGAGTGTAGAGGCCTTAATGGAAATGACTCTTAGCCATTTGACAAATGTTGTTCCTTGTGATCATCTTATGAACATCTCCTCCCATCTTGGGCTAAAAAAAAGACTCCTTGAGTATTTCAAGGGTCTTGTTAATACCAAAATAACTGGCTAAGGCTCCTCTATAACCCTCCTTAATAATCAAGCCTCTTCGAGGACTTTTGGGGATGTCAAGCTTGCTTCCTTTGAAGAGGAAACCATCTTGTAGAGCGAAAGATCTTAAAGTAGAAGGATTTTTCACCACTTCCTTGAAGTCTTCATCTTCATCGCATAGGGTTTTGATGGAATAAAATCCAAGAACCTTGGCCTCTAGGACTGAAATGAGAGCATATCTTCTTAATAAGGCGTCGGCCACAAAATTCTCTTTCCCACTCTTATGCTTATAAGAAAAGGTGAAAGATTGAAGGAACTCAACCCACTTGGCATGCATTGTTAACTTGTGCTGACCATTGATGTAGGACAATGCTTTGTGATCTGAATGGAGCACAAAGGGCTTGGGCTTAAGGTAATGACTCCAATGTTGTATGGCTCTAACAATGGCATAGAATTCTTTGTCATAAGTGGAGTAGTTGGGTCTCAAACCATTCAGCTTCTCATTAAAGATAGCTAGAGGGCACTTAGCTTGAGTGAGAATCGTACCAATCCCAATGCCATTAGCATCACACCCAACCTTAAATAGGAGGTCGAAGTTGGGAAGAAATAAAATAAGAGTTCAACAAAGCCTATCCTTGATGGTTTTAAAGGCTCTTTTGGTGGCGCATGTCCACTCAAAACTTCCTTTCTTCATGCATTCGGTCAAAGGAGCCATAATTGAGCTAAAGTATTTGATGAACTGGCGGCAGAAAGAGGCCAACCCATGGAAGCTTCGCACTTCGATGACAGAGATGGGAGTAAGCCAACTCTTGATAGCCTCAACTTTACATTCATCAACTTGAATTCCCGCACTGGACACAACATAGCTAAGAAACACAACTTGAAGAGTGAATAGTTCACTCTTCTCAAGCTTGGCATATAACTTTTGTTGCCTCAATACTTGGAACACTTGAGAAAGGTGCTCCACATGAGACGTCTCATCATGACTATACACCAAAGTATCATCAAAATACACCACAACAAACTTCTTAGTGAATGGTCTTAGGACCTCATTCATGAGCTTCATGAAAGTCCTAGGAGTATTAGATAGAGCAAGAGGCATAACAAGCTCCTCACACAACCTATGCTTGGTCTTAAGGTTGGTTTTCCATTCGTCTCCTTCTTTCATTGTTTGGCAATAGCCACTCCAAAGGTCAATTTTGGAAAAGGCCTTTGACCCATGCAACTCATCAAGCATATTAACCAATCGAGAAATAAGAAATCGATAATTGATGGTGATGTTGTTTATGACCCTAGAATCAGCACACATATGCCAAGTGCCATCCTTCTTTGGTTCCAAAAGGGCGTGAACCTAACATGGACTCAAGCTTTCCCTAATGTACCCACGGTCAAGCAACTCTTGGACTTGCCGTTGAAGCTCTTTTAATTCATTAGGATTGCACCTATATGTCGGCTTGTTTAGCAGAAGAGCACCTAGTAGGAGATCAATTTAGTGCTCAATTCCTTTCAAAGGAGGGAGCTCCGAGGGTATATCATTGAGGAATACATCCTCAAACCCTCTCAAAAGTGATTGAGCTAGGGGATGCATGGGTTCCACTCCCTCATATGCGTTTGATTCTACCATAAGTAAGGCAAATAAAGGCTTTCTCTTACTAATGGATCTCTCCACCCGTGCTTCACTCATAAATAGGCTTTCTCACTTCCCTTCCCTTGCTTAGATTTGAGGGGTTTAGGTGGAGGTAGTGGTGTCAAAGTAAGATTACGAGCTTTCTGTTTCAATGCATATGTATTGGCATGCCCGTCATGAATCATATGATTATCAAATAACCAAGGCCTATCAAGTAACAAGTGACATGTATCCATAGGAAAGACATCGCACCACACCTCACCATAATATGGAACGATAAAAAATGCAATATGTGCTTGCTTAGAAATGGTTACATCACTTCTTTGCTTGAGCCACTAGAGAGAATAAGGGGTAGGATGCATCTTGGTGGGTAATTGAAGCTTGTCAATGAGTGTTGTGGAAGCTGGTCAATGAGTTTTGTGGAAGCTACATTGGTGCAAATTCCTCCATTGACAATGAGCTCACATACCTTACCTCCAATGGCACATCAGGTATGAAAGATTTACTCCCTTTGGCTTGGATCATAAGAAGACTCTTGGACATGGAGTGTTCTTTGAATTACCAAAAGTTTACCCACATTTGGAGTGGTCAAAGTTTTCTCCTCATCCTTAACTTCCTCCTTACTATTTGGTTCCTCAATAGCTTGGATTTCTTCCACTTCTCTAATGGTGAGAGGTCTCCTATTGGGATAATCCACTTGGAAGTATTCATAACCATGGAATTTAAAACACTTTTTACCCTCCAATCTCTTCAGTGGTTCACTAATAATCCCTTTACCCTTGTTAAGGGTTTTAAAGGGGGTAAGGGTAGGGTTAACTTTGTTGTAGGAGGCCTAGCACTTAGGGGTACTTTGAGGATGAATAAAGGAAGTGGTTTAAAAGGGTTTTCGACCCTTAAGTTGCTCATCAATTTTGATAGCTAGGTGGCACACATCATTAAAGGATAAGTAAGGTTGTAGATCCACCTTGTTAGCAATGCTAGGAGATAATCCCTTCATTAACCTAGCAATCTTAAGCTCGAGTTCTTCATCCAAGCCAACCCTCGTTTGGAATTTTTTAAACTCCCTAATGTACTCTTCTATCTTTAGATTGTCTTAGCTGAGAGAGGTGATCTTGAGATAGAGTTCTTATTTGTAAGAAGGGGGTAGGAATCTCATGTCCATATGCTCTTTGAACTTATACCATGTTTTGATTTGGGACTTGGCTTCTCTAGCCCTACTCTTTTTCAAGTGCTCATACCACAGTGAAGCATACCCCTTCAATTTAGGAATGGCTAACTTGAAGGTCTTTTCGTGATCATAATCTTTGAGTTCAAAGATCCTTTCAATGGCATGAATCTAATCAAGATAACTTTCCAAGTTAATATTGCCATCAAATTCCGGCACCTCCACCTTGAGATCCTTAAGGTCATCCCTTAGATGCCTTCTTCGTCTAGCCCTTTCTACCTCACCATCAAAGTCTTCACCAGAGGAAGAGTTTTAAATATCAATGGGGTAAACATCATAGCCTCTTAGGGAAGGGTTTCATTGTGCAGATTCCCTTACTTGTCCAACCTTTTGAGTGAGCTTCCTCACTTGCTCTTGAAGCTCTACAAGGGTCATGCATATGTCATAGGCTTGCTAAGGAGCAATGTTCTTGGGGTGGGAGGTATCTTCATCACTAACCATGGTGGTAGTGTGTAAGGTGAAAAGAGAAGAAAAGGACAGAAATAGGGAAAGCACGGGCACGCTAAAGGGGCACATACAAGAAAACAGTGAAAATAAGGGGCACGTTTGTGCTCAGTGGCACGGGGAGTTGTTCTAGATGTCTGAAATAGGAATTACGAGTGCAAGAAAGGAGCACGATCGTGCCAGGCAATTCAAGTTGGTCGTGCCAAATTTCTATGTCAAATTTCTAAAGTGCAAGACTTTGACACGGGCTTACTAAGTGGCACGGGGTGGCAGTGCCAAATTTCTGGTTTGGTACTTTTACCGGTTTTTAGCTTTTGCTGTAAAGTTTAGGAATATCTTTGGGTTAGGGATTGTGTTTGGGCTATTTTAGGGTTCTCTTTGTGGACTAGATAAAAGAGGTTAGAGAGGGACAAATAAAGGTATAATGGTAGCAAATAAGAATTGAAATCCAAGTAAATCAAACACAAGATGGATGGATTTAATGCTTACCAACAGGAAGGATCCCTTTGCTCCGATACCAAATGATGCATGTCGAGTTTCATTTGAACAAATAAAGATGAGAAATCTATGAAGATAAGCCCAAAGGATATTGAAGATCAATGTTCTCAAGATGAACCAAGAGAGAGATAATCCCAAATAGAAGGAATCCTCTACTGTAGATGAATCATTACTTGAAATAGATAACTAAGAGAAAATTAACCAACCCTTTAACCCCTAAAGGCTTAGCACCGAGGATTAGATTCAAAGGATGAACTCAAATCACCATCCCCCTTTGAGAGATAAAGAATTTGGAATTTTTTGAGAAAATCACCAAGCTTCAAGCTCTCATATTCTTCAACAAGTCTCAATTTTCATGGAGGTAATTAGATCTATAATACCCAATTAGAGGAACATTAGTTGTTATATTAGTGGGGTAAGTGGACCAATAGGAGGCTTACAAAATATCCCAGAAAAAAATAAATCAAGATGCTTAAGATAATCACAATCAAGATGAGTCGTATCTTTTAGGATTCATCACTCCACCTTCTAAAGAGCCTTGAGAAGGCTCCACTGGAGGTGCCGCCACTTGGGAAATCTTTATTTTTGTGTGGAAAATCACCCTACGGTAATTAATTCCAAGATCACAGTTTTATTCTCCTTAACTAAGCCCATAATTAAAACCGTGCATTTTCTAGCCCTGGACCAACCCTTGCTTGGTCAATCGTCCATAACTTTTTCAATACCTGGAGTTTAAACATGATTCAGGGTTTTTAGAAAGTAAACTTTTGGGCGTTCAATCCATATATAATTTACAAAAATTGGAGTTCATGTTCTTGGTTAAAAATCAGCTAGAATTGAGGTGAAGTATTCTGTCAAAAAACTGAAAATGAGCTAATGAGATGGTTTTGGGATGACAGATTAGCTAGACCCCTTATTTAGGGATACTAATTGTCCAATCACATTCCTAAGCATACTCGGGCCTCCTCAAGGGTTCCAAATCAGCATTAATCTAGAAGGACCCATCCCTTGACCTAGAGTCAATATTAAGCCTACTTGGTTCAAGACCCTTGCTTATGAAAGTAGGTCCAAGTTTGAGATGTGCCCCACATCACCTTACATAGTATTAATATTTAATTTCATCATTAATATTACTTTTAGCTCATTAGTCTCACTACTTTTATTAGTCTACAAAAATCAAGTTTCACTATTGCCTTTAATCACCAATAACACTCAAATTTTTATCACCAAAACACAATTCAACTGCCTAAATTAACTCCAAAATTTATATCAAGTAAATTTATTTCAAAAACACTCTAATGCGGAGCAAACCACTAACATTAAGTTTCTCTTGCATGCCATGGTTCAAGGCACGAGGCTCCCTTAATTACTCACGGACATAGAGCATTAGGAGAATATCATCCTATGCCTATACCCACTTGCGGCCTTAAATGAGGGCCTAAGTAAGTTTAGATGGGTGGTAAGACAATTAGTATCCATAAATAAGGAGCTTAGGTATTTATTTTTCAAAGCCACTTCTTATCATTTTCCTAGCTTCAATTGGGATTTTTACTTCAATTTCTAGCTCTACTTTGAAAGGCCAAATAGGATCCCATTTGGGCAAATACACATGAATAGATAGCCCCGGATGTCTATTCTCAAAAAAGAAATGAGTTGCATTCTAATTATAAGTGCTTAGTGAGATATGGAGCTTTAACAAAAGAAGGGTCAGTGTATGTCTAGAAATGCACAGTTTTAATTAAGAGCTTAATTGGGCCAGCAAATAAATGAGTTAGGAGTTAAAATTTTATAGGAAGTTATTAGACACTTCTAGAAGCTTTCCTTTAAATATCTTCCCCAAAATTCATCCATTTGGAATGGTGAATTATACCACCAATGTAATACATGTGCAGCAAATTCTAGCCTAGTATTCATCTGGTAGCCCCAATTTTGATAATACAACTACCTAGAATTTCATTTGTTGTTTTCTTTGTAGTTCTATTGGTTGGTGCAAAGCTTGGAGAGGAAGGCACCCAACTATTTAATGTCTTAATTTCCTGTAATATTTATAAATTTGGAGGATTTGGATTATTGAACGAAAAAGCATACCGCTTTAAAAAATCTCTCTTTTTTCTTATCTCTCTTAGAGAATGGTGATTTTGAGTCATTCTTTTATTCTAAGGTTTAGTGCTTCGGCTTTATAAGATTGGATGATGGGTTAATTAGTTTAGATGGTAGCTTAGCCTTTATCCTAAACATGTCCTCTTTTGATTGTTGTTGATTCTAGTTTTCACAAATCAAAATTTGAAAAAATTATTTTGCTTTTCGTTTGATCTTTGCTTAGAGTTGCGTTCTAGTTCTTTAAGGTGCTTGTCTTTTTATGGGTTGTTGTTCTTCCTCATTCATTTGGGAATCTTCATCAAGATCTTATGCCATTATTTGGCCAATATTATTCTCACGTGGAGCATTTGATATCAGAACAAATCATTCTGTTTTAGTTGATATCAGAGCAAAAAGTTCCTTTATTTGGGTAAGCACCAAATCCTTGAACTTTCTGTTGGATTATTGCTTTCGTTCTTCCCACTTTACTACATTTTGTTTTGAATCTTTTTATCTATGCAAAAAAAAAGCATGTACACACTTCTACCCCAAATCAAAACCCTAAAAATTGGCACTTTGATTTCATCCAAGATTTCTTTCACTTATTCTTCTTAATTATGCCTTCTTAGTCCACAAAGAATCCCAAAATAGCCCAAATACAATCCCCAACCCAAAAACAACCCTAAACTTTACAACAAAAATGAAAACTGTTAAAAACCCAAAACTAGAAATTTGGCACCGGCACCCTGTGCCACTTGGCATGCCAATGCTAAAATCGTGCACTTTGGAATTTTTGACCAAAAAAATTGGCATGACCACCTGGTACCACCTAGTACACTTGTACCGCCTTCGATACTCTCTTTTTCTTACTTGTGTAACCTTAAGCAAGATCATGCCATCTTCTTCCACCCATTCTCTATTTCTTTTATCCTTATTTCATCTATAATATGAAAGATATTGCCATACCTGATCTTTAATATCAAGTGAGGAGGCTTTGAAGTCAAGTAGCACAAGAGAAAGAGGTTTTGAGATAACCACCTTGTTTTAAAGGTAGCTTGGACCTAAACCACTAATTGAAATAGGTTCAAACCTTAGAGTATTACCTTTGGGTAACAAATTATTTCGATAAAGAAGGTTTCATGATAGCTACTCAAAACTCCAAGGTGTTGCTTTTTAATGGTTTAGATACCTTAGGAGGAAGAGAGCTCTTCAAGGCAAGCCTAGAATCGAGACTTGAAAATAGCTCAAATCATACATTGATGTGAGATTCTATTGAGATTTACTCTTTGAAAAAGAACCTTAGAATAAAATTTCATTATTGTTCAAGAGAAGATCAAGGTTCAGTAGAAAAGGCTTATTTTGGTCCAAGAAGAAGAAAAGCCTACCATAGCTCAATAAGAGGCCAAGGAAGAAAATGAGAACATTTTGGATCTTGAAGAGAAATAAGTTGAATCAAAGGCCACCTTGGAGGTTGTGCTCTGTATTGTTTCTTTAACCCACTCTTATGTTCTCTATTGTTCCACTTTGGGGATTGAGGTAAACATCACCAAACAAGTTCTATTTTCATTCTGAATGAGCAGTTTTAGAAATGAGGCTTTGTATTAGATGTTTCCTTTGAGTGCTTTTCAAACTTTACTTGGTGGACCTTGGTTGTATGATTATTATGTGAGTTGTGACGGACCTGATACCTACAAACACGAATGACAAGCATTAACATTTTCTTCTTTACCTCCTGATAAGTGCTTTATGTATACATCATTTTAAAGCTATTTTGCTTCATTTTTAGGAGAATTATGTGCTTTAAGTTAATATTTATACTCCAATTCTCAATTTATGCTTGCGTATAATTGTTTTATATATTTTACAGGATTTTAAGTCCTTTTACCTAGCATTTGCTACACCCATGGAGCAAGAAAAGAGCAGAAAGTCGGTTCCAGCCCAAACCATGATCCGGAACGTGGTACCTTCCACGAACCGTGGTGAGTCTATAACTGCTACCTCTTTGTAATAACCCAACCCTAACTCATATTTATTTATTTAAATCATCTTTATTTATTTCATTAATCCGGTTTATTCATTGACTTTATCATGTTTATTGACCTAATCACTCATGGTTATTTGCTTAACCAAATCATGTTTATTAAATTCAACTACACTCAATTTATTTATTTAGCGAATTCCATTAAGTTATTTAAAATTTCCACCTACATTTATCATATTTAATTATCCCGGTTGGGAGATATTTCATTTTGGGTACCACTTTGCAACTCAAGTTTCATTGATTGTTAATTCGAAGTTTCGTTGATTGAATAAATATCGGGTGAATCGATATTAGGCCTTGGTAAGTATAAATTAGTGATTAATTATTTTCTTATCTTCGCTAAAATTTAATTCCGAGCAATACAAAATTTTATTTTTGTTCAACAATCCAAATAATTTTTCAAGCCCCAATTTAGCCTTTTGGGCCCAAAACAAAAGCCCAAAACCTTACTAACTTTTGTTATTTCACTAATTATTCATTTTAGCACCTAATGTTAATTAGCAAAAAGCTAATTTTTGGGTGGATAATTTTCAGCAACATGTAGCTATTAATAGGCAATTTATCAACACAAATATTCAGCACAATTCACAAACCCATTCTCCCCATTTTCTCTCTCTCCTCACGCCGGAACAGGGGCAACAGCTGTGCCACCCATTTTGGTGGTTCCAACCACTTTTCCGGCCACCTCCCAACTGCCCTAAGTTGCCCTTGCTGCTAGCTATCAAGTCCAACCCCTCAAATCACCCAAAACAGCCTCCTTCTCTCTCTAATTCAAGCCTAAAGTGAGGTATATCCCAAAACCCTAACTTGTTTTATCTTGAATTTTATGGTTGTTTTCTTTATGGGTTATGTTTGGATGATCAAATTGATAGTTATTGTGCAATTTTTATTGAGTTTGGAGATGTTAGGAGCTATGGGTATTTGATTAAGAGCATGATTTCATGATTTTGTAATTGTTAAACTGCCACTGTCGAAAATTCTGGAAATTATAGGAATGTCCAAAATTTCTGAAAGTTTTACTGTAGGTTCTATATATTATTTGGGATTTTCTGGCAACATTTCATGAAGTTTGGAAAGGTAATCAGTGGGTTATAGAATTTTGAAGAAAATTGCCCTGTTTTGGATACGAATTTAGTATTTATGTATGAATGAAGTTGTTTAGAGTTTGGATATATATATGAGGCCTTAAATGATATTTTGTATCTGATTGTGGTGATTTAAAATGATTTCAAGTGAGTTTTATGTGAAAAAGGAAGAAGAAGTTAAATCAGTGAAGGGCTGAAATTTCAGGAAATTAGGGCTGAATTTGGGATTAAACTGGTAATGAATGGTACAGCCAAAAATTATGATTTGTGGTGGATAGATAGTTCAGTGTGTCATATTTCAAATGCCTCTTGAATCGCCTTAATCTGAATTCTGTGTAAAACGTTATGGTCGTTTTACCAAAACTGCGCAGAATGAGATCAAAACTGATACACTTGTGTTTTAGTCCCATTTTGGGAATCCTATTGTGGGAATCATGTTTTGAGTTGTAAATGAAAGTTTTTGGGGACTTCTTAATATTTTCATATTGAGGTTTTATGTACCCATTTGAGGTCTAGAATGAAAGTTATGAATTTTTTAAGTGAACTAACCTGCTTGGATGTAAATCACGTTGTTATTACAATTTCTGTGCAGTGTATACCAGGAGGAAAATTCTGAAAATTTTACTGTAGATTGTTCATATTATTTCTGAATTTTCTGCAAGATATCATGAATTTTGGTTGAGTATTTTGAGTTTGGTGATTGTTGGAAGCATTTTGAGTAACTGTATAAAGAGCAATAATAAAGATCAAGTGAGATTTATCATGCACTCATTTTGTGTATTTTGGGCCAAGTCATTTAAGGGGAAAATAAATATTCATGGACTTTCATGGAGCTTTTAACTTGATTAATGAGGAAGAAGAAGACAAATATACAATTGGGAGCTTGTTTTTGAGCTTTGATTCAGTTATGGATTTTACAAAGAAAATACCATGCTTGGTGAGCTTAATAGCTTCTAATGAGTTCAATGACCCATTTGAGGTGGAATTCTTTATCTAATGGATTTATGAATGAAATATGAGAAGTGGGATGTTGTGACTTATCAGACCAAGTTATTGCAGTTCGTGCCATTGAACCAAGATATACTTCTCTTGGCCTCAGACCTCTATTACTTACTCAATTCAGATTGTATCAAATGTATTTATCAAGCCAGTCTAGTGTACTCGCTGTTATCTTGAACCAAGCTATACATCAGCGAGCCTTAAACTTCTATCAGCAACTTATTTCAGAAAAGGCTGTAACTATTCTCTCAATTATCGCCATCAAGGCCTATTCCTTTGTAATACCATTTATCTCATTGTGGACTGTCTTACTTTCATCAATTCAGTTTTGAAGTTATATTGAAATACACGAGTTATGTATACCATTTAATTACTCAATTTCTGTTACGCACACTTTCACTTACTCAATTGTGCAAGGATCATTTACTAACTACACATACTTTCAGTGACATTTATGAAACAGAGTTGAGGCCTAGTTATCGTTCCCCGTTATGCATAAGTGTTATCAAGTCAGAACATATGTCTCAAGTCAGATGACATTTATAAAACAGCTGACTTGTATCAAGTTGGATAACATTTTGGTTTAAAGACTCAAGGTACGTCCATTACCTATATCTTCAGAAAGCAGATCATGTTTATCAAGTTATAACTCTTAATGAGTTTATCAATGAATCAGCTTATATAGTGATTTGCCATTTAACTTGTGACCCCGTCAGTTATCATCTACAGGGCGTCAGCCCATCATTTACCCGCGCGACTTCAGGCCAACTCTTGATCGGATTGGCAGATGTACACCTATGTATAGATCATATCAGTGCAAGGGGTTCACATCCAGATAATAATGAGCAATTCAATTTATATTACTTTCATTTTCATTGTTATTGCTAATTAAATGAATTGCAAAGTCGGGTACCCATCAATAATGTTTTTATGCTCATTTTACAATACAGGGATGTATGTACTGAGTTTTTGCTCATATTTTCAAATTGTTTTTGTGTTTTCCATTTTAGGTAATGAAGTATCACATATTTCTCCATTTAAACAAGCCCCTTTGGAACTCGTCAGATGCTCACAGTGGATTCTGTATAGTATGAATATTGTAACCGACCTTAGGGTCAAGCACTTGTGTGGGATGGAATGTGAGTTAGTACATGGTATGGTTGAACTATTATGGACTTTGGTCTTGAAGTGTTTCAATTAATAGATTTTGTGATTGTAAGCACGAGTTGCAAGATTAAATGGTTTCAGTGAGCCTTGTCCTTATCAGGACGGCGGTAGCACCTTCGTTTACTGAGTCTTCCGCTGCAATTATCAGCAACCATGTCATTAGTATTTTGGGGGCGTTACACTCTTTGTCTTCCTTCGGTTATGTGGCTGAGATCAAGCAAGCTTCTCTATCAAAGGCCCCGTTCTGCAACAGCAAAGAGCAATCCTTGCACAACTAAAAAGCATAGAGTAGCATACATAAGAGTTTAGCCTAGTTTCTTTTTTTCTCAAATTTTGTTGTTTCTAGTTTGATTTTTAGTTTTGGTGAGAAATCTTAGGTGTATGTGTTTGGTTTTCGAGGCGATTTGAAGCCCTTGGTTGAAAGTCATCTCAGTCAAGCCTTTCTCTCAGATTTCGCCGGATTGTTGGTTAGTTTTGTTTATTTCTTAATCATGTCTAAGTAGTTTTCTTTTGCCTAGGGATTTAGCAGTTTGTGAAAGTGTAATTGAATCATGTTTTAATTTATAGAACTGTGTTTATTTTCATGATTGGTTTGATTTCGTTTATCAAGTAATTGTATTGTTGTGAGTGAATTTTTGGCCAAAATTTGCTTGCTTACTTGAAACAAATAAGTGAAAAACTGAAAGGCGACATTTGGTTGTTGGACTACTTGATTAAACCTAATGTGGAGTCATCTCGAAAGAGAGATTTGCATGTTAGGAAGACTAGCGAGTAATTGAATATATTAAACTTGAATTAAGGCAAATTAGTTTGAAAGAACGAGTTTTGCTTAGTTTAGGCAAATTTGATTGATTTTGAAAGAATAGATTAAATTTCTGGATAGATTACAATTCCTGAAGATTAGCTAATTAGAGAAAAGCACATGATTGTTGTTTTGATCCAACACTCTTTCATAACTATGAGAATTCCTAGACATATTTTCTCTTTGATTGATTCAGAATAGTAAATTAGAAATTGTTAAATCAAAGCCAATTGAATTAGAATTTTGCTTAGCACATTCTGACAGGTAAGACTCGGTAAGTTACATTAGCCCCTGAGAAACGATATCTTTATCTAGACTACGGCTACAGGTGCGCTTGCGGTAGTCTCAATCAAGTTTTTGGAGCCATTGCCGGGACTAAACTATTAACTATTGAGTTATCTTACGAAAGTGACTAAGTATTTTATTGTTTCTTTTTTTTTTGTTATTTTCTGTTCTTGTTTAACTGCGCTAGTAATGTGGGTGAAAAGTGCTTGCAGGAATTTTTCCTAGTTTGTCTGAAGGCCGATCTTCTACGAACCCGATCCTGAGATTGAGAGGACTTTCCGCTTAATGAGGAAAAAGCAAAGGCTTGAAGAATAAAGGCACGAGGCAAGAAGGAATTCAAACATGGCAGGAGGAGGAGGTGTCCAAAGAAGGACTCTTCGAGATTTCGTTACCCCTGGAGTCCAAGGGATCGCCTCAAGCATCGCTCGCCCTCCTGTAGATGCCAACAATTTCGAGCTCAAACCGGCACTCATTTCCATGGTGCAACAATCCCAGTTTGGCGGAACTCCTTTGGAAGACCCGAATCTACACCTCTAGGTCTTTTTAGAGGTGTGCGACACATTGAAGCCCAAGGGAGTCTCCAGTGATGCAATTCGCATGCGCTTATTTCCTTTCTCATTAGGGATAAGGCAAGGGCTTGGCTACACTCCTTGTCATCTGGATGCATTACCACCAGGGATGAGTTGACAAGAGCATTCCTCGCCAAATTTTTTCCTCCAAGCAAAACAGCAAGCCTAAGGAATCAGATCACCAACTTCATGCAAAAAGATGATGAGACGCTCTATGAAGCCTAGAAGCACTTTAAATATCTGCTACGTTTGTCCCCCCATCATGGTCTTCAGCGTTGGATGATTATCCAAGCCTTTTATAATTGTGTGTCCCAATCTGTAAGGTCCACTATTGATGGGGCAGCAGAAGGAACTCTTATGAGCAAGACTACGGATGAAGCCTATAATCTGATCGAGGAAATGACACTCAACAACTTTAAATGGTCCACTAAACAAGGCCAACCCAAGCGGGTTGGAGGTAATCTTGAAGTTAATGCACTTACTTTACTTTCTCCTAAAGTAGATGCCATGACTCAAAGACTGGACCGAATGAATGTTAATGCTATGAATTCTAGTGCCCCCTCCCCTTGTGAAGTTTGTGGTTCTGTTGGGCATGTGACCTTGAATTGTCAAGTTGGGAGTCCTTTTTCCCAAGACTCTAATGAAGTTAATTATGTTCAAATTTTCAACCCATGACCGACCAATGACCCTTACTCTAATACATATAATCCGAGTTGGAAGAATCATCCAAATTTTTCTTATAGGTCTAATCCAAACCCATCAAATATGACCCCTATAAATGCTAGACCACCCCCTGGTTTTCAAACACCCCCCATTCCCTTCTCATAAGCCCCAAAAGTCCAATTTAGAAGCAATGATGGAAAGTATGCTTATGGCACAACAAAAATAGGATGAGTATATTAAGCAATTAGCCTTAAAGGTTGATGTGTTTACAACTCACAATAGGATGTTAGAAGCTCAAATTGCCCAAAAAGTTAGCTTTTCATCTACACCCTCAGATAGACTTCCTAACAAGCTCGAACCCAATCCTCGTGAGCACTGTAACTGTGTTACCATGAAGGAAAAAGAAGAGGACTTAACTAACCCTGAGGATTCACCAATGAAAGAGGGCAGGCAAATAATCATGGCTGGAAATAAGGAGAGAAATAATGATGGCAAGACTGCCACATTCAAAGAGAATGACACTGTTGAGGTCCCCACCATTTTTCCCCCTAAGCTCCCTTGCCCAGGTAGTTTTTCTATCCCCTACATTGTAGGAAAGGTGGAAATTGAGAAAGGTCTATGCGATCTAGGTGCTAGTGTAAGCATAATGCCCTATTCTTTGTTTCATAAGCTGCACCTAGGAACATTACTAGCCGTACCTTTTCACTATAGTTGGCTTATGGTTCTATGACTATAGGCAAATTGGATAATGTGCCAGTCAATATAGGAGACATTTAGTTGTTGGAGGACTTCATTATAGTTGATATGCCTGAAATCAACGATGCTCAAATTATCCTAGTTCGGCCCATTTTGGCCACAGCTGGCTGCCACATTGATGTAAGAGAGAGCAGTGTATCTTTTAAGGTAGAATGGAGCTTTGTTGTGTTTGGTCATAGAAAGGAGGACGTCGTTTCTCCTTATTCTTCCATATTGGATGCATTATCCCTTTCTCCTGAGATTTATATGGAGGATATCTTGAATTGTGAAGATCCTCCTAATTCTAGCTAGATTTCTTATGAGGACCTCGACCAAGGGTATGTTAAGGCGGAGTTTGCTGCTCCTATGCCACCTAACAAGCCCGAGGTTGAGGCCCCTGTTCCTAATGAGTCCTCCATAAGTGATTATTACAGGTTTGCACAAACTGTTCTCTCTATGCCCCCTATGGAAGGTTTTGATGCAGATTTTGATGTAGGGGTTGAACAAGTTTATGGTAGCCCGTCTGATGGGCCACAAGAGCAATTTGTTTTGTATGCAAATAATGCATTATGGGATCAGGTTATAAAAATGAAGGACCTGCAGCCAGAACTTTTAAGATGGTTCCTTCACTTGAAGAAATTTAATTTTATGGTCTGGGACAAAGTCAATGTCCACACATTATCTGAAATGGACCAAGCATAGAACAAGGGTCAAGCTCTTGACCTTAAAAGAGCGCTTCTTGGGAGCAACCCAAGCTCTGTTTCCCTTTTTCTTTTCTTAGCTTTTATTTTTACTATTTTTATAGTTTGTCGAAAAAAACAAAAACAACAAAAAACAACAAAATAAAATATGAATAAAATGATGACTACCACGACTAGATTCCCAAAACCACGGCCGTGGGGTGCCACCCAGAAAATTCAAAAAAAAATGGAGGACCGGCAGACACCACGGTCAGACCGTGGTGCGTCCCACGATTCGTGGTAGACTGCTACGGCCCACGATCTAGGTTTTTTACCGCGGAGCCCTTTCCTCTCCCTCACTTCTTCTTCTTCAACCTTGACTCTCTTTCTCTCTACCTCCATTTTCTCTCTCTACACTCTCCATACCTCACACCTCTAATCTTACCTCATTTCTTCTCCATTTTCAATCATTTTCACACCAAATCATTTCCTTTCACTCAATCTTCCCTTTTTCTCCACAAATTTCATCTCTTTTCTTCTTCTTCTTCTTCTTCAAATTCATCTCACCTTCACTTATCCACCATTCCCATCCTTTTCTCTCTCTTATTCTTCATATTTTTACAGAATTTCTTCAATTTTATTTTGGTTTTGTTTTTGGTTAGAATTTGTAACCATGGCACCAACCAAGAGACAAAGGAGCACGAAGGAGGTTAGGTCTTCAAGTCAAACACTACCTCAACCTCAAAGGACATCCCGAACCACGCATGCTAGAGGTAACATTCCTCACCTTCTTCGTTTAATGCTCCCGATCATGTTGCTAGGTACAATTGTTTGAATGAAAGTATAGTTATAGTAACTAGATATTATGATGAGGATTTATTAGCCCGATTGGGAATGTTAAATGATATTAGATGATTGTTTGCAAGAGGTGGTATGGGCCACTTTTTAGAAATCAAAGAGCATACATACCGGGACCTGACCCTAGAATTTCTTAGTACACTCCATGTCGAGGTCACTAGAGGGCCTCAATGTCAATCCGAATATATATCGTTTTATTTGCAGGGACAATTGTATGAACTGAACTTAGGTACCTTTAACAGTATTTTCGGTTTTTCACCTAGCATGGATTTATCGAATTGCCAAGTCCCCCGCGAATTCAACCCGAATGCATTTTGGGGTGAACTTTCAGGGAGTGTTAGGTATAGTACTAGTTCATCAAAATGCACACATATTAGGAACCCCTACATTAGAGGAGCTCAGAGTATTTTGGCTTGTTCTCTATTTGCTCGGGACGATAGTCTGAATGTCCCAAGACTTTCTAAGTTATACTTTTTGTCCTGTATGCTTGATGGTGTTCAGCTTGACCTTGGTTCATTTTTAACTCAACAATTACATAGTGCTGCTGTTATTACTAAAGGTAGGATAGTCATTGGTGGGATTGTAACTACGATTGTTAGATTCTTGGGTGTTGAGCCCAATCCTGAGGATAGAGTTTCCAAGTCTGAGTGGCTTGATCAAGTTGCTTTTGAGATTATGAACTTTTGTAAAGTTGAGGCTGGCCTTTATATTGGATTTACCCCGGGGACCGGCTTTTGCCGTTTCCCAATGTTGATTGAACCACTTTACTTCACCGGGCTAACCTTTATTGGGTACCTAGTGATGAGGAGGTTGTTTGACCCGCACCCTATCATCCAACCCCTCAATCTAGTCAAGTCGGACCTAGTTCTTCTTCTCAACCACCCCCTCCTAACTATTCTGATATCCAAGACACCCTTAGATCCATTCAAGAGGAGCAAGTTTCCCTCCGAGCATTTGTTACTTCTAAGAGCGCTGCTCTTCGGGACTTTGTCCAAGAGCGCCACGATGAGCTTCGTGGGTTGGTTGCTTCCCAGACACAATATTTCCAAGACTATAGGGCACGTCTAGAGACCTGGTGAGATTGACATATTTCTTATGGCCAACCACCCCATCCTCTACCACCTCCTCCTTTCTAAATGCTATGTGCTACTCCCTTTCCCTTTTTCTATTTTGCGCCTATATTGAGCGCAATGTGTGATTCAAGCATGGGGGAGTTAGTTAGTTAGTTGTTCTATCTGGCATCTGATGCTTGTATTTGGTTTGGTGTGATTGTGCTTTGTATATGTTTTTAGTGATAGTTTTTGTACTTTTTGATTTTTGGTTTTAGTTTTGTTAAGGAGTGCATTTGGTTTTGGTTTTGTTTAGTAGTGCATTTAGTTTTCTTTTTATTATAGGCTGCGTTTTAGTTTTTGGTCTATTTTTCTTTTTTTTTTCCTTTTTTTAGTCTCTTTGCATTTTTAGTTTACATTGTTATTAGGAGCATGCATAAAAAAATTTTAAAAATTAAAAAAAAACCTCGGATGATGATTTTTCTAGATTTAGTAGACTTCTATGATTTAGTTTGATCCTTTGATTCGCCCGAATTATGCATAAAATGTTTGCGAATGAGTTTTAGAAATGATCTCCATGTTTTGACCACATGTTGAATACAAGTTGATTTACCCCATGAGTCTTTACATGATTTTGGCATGTGTTTACTAGTAAGCTAGTTTTGTCTTTGGTAGATGTCCCCTGAGATTTTGAGCTTTTAGAGGCTATTCATCATTTTTAGTCTCATATTTTCTTTCATGTATGACTGTTCCTTGACGTCATTTCTCTAGAACTTGCTTTGATTCTCATTCAAGATCACATTTCGCATATACATTTAGGCAATATGATTGAGGCATTTTTCTTTCTTTGATTCGTTGAGACCCATGGCCAAATAGCCACCTTTGTTGTGTATTGTATCCCTTGCTAGCCCCTTTGAGCCTATATCTGTTTTTCTTGATTTAAACCTTTTGCTATAGCTCATGGCCAAATACTTGTCTTATCTTTAAGCCAAGACAAGAGGAGTGTTTCATTCTTTTGCAACATAGGGCACCACTAAGGTGGATTGTTATCTTTTAGTGAATTTTGGTTGTTTGGTGCAAGGATGTAAGATTTTGATAAATTCCCTATTTTATTGTATAAAGTTTAGAGAAGAGTTGGAATTTAAAGTTCGTTATGGATTTCCCCTTGGCTATCCTTATTGTAAAAAAAATGGGGAAAAAAAAAGAAAGAAAGGATCATGATGGAAAAAAAAACAAACAATAGAAAAAAAATCGAAAGAAAGTTTTAGCCTTGGTGGGATTGGAAGATATTTGTGATTTTTGATTCTTTCTCCTTTCAATTTGGGATTTAATTTGTTTATAAGTTATAATGGTTCAAGAAGGATGTAGTATGATGCATTGGAATTATTTAGCTCTTAGTCTATGGCTTCTAGCTCCTCATTTCCAAAACATTTGTTCCCCTCTTAACTTTACCCACAGCCCCGTTACATCCCTATAAAAAGTCCTCATGATTGTCTAGTGTGTTTTCATTTTAGTAATGGCGAATTTGAGAATATTGTCAAGCCTATGGTAGATTTGAGTCTAAGGAACGACAATTGAGAGAACCTTCATTATTATTAAACATATGGGTGCTGAGTGCCACATAACTATAGTGAGGTTCTACCGGCCTTGCTAACCTTACTTATTTTATACGCTTGAATGATTGTATCTGACGATTTAGGGGAGATTGATTTAAGTTTGAATGTACCTTTGGATCAGCTTTGCCATTTGAATGTACCTATATCTATCCTGAGAAGGTTGTATAAATTTTTGGTTTTGCATTTGCTTGAGGACAAGCAACAATTTAAGAATGGGGGAATTTGATAAGTGCTTAATGTATACATCATTTTAAGGCTATTTTGCTTCATTTTTAGGAGAATTATGTGCTTTAAGTTAATATTTATGCTCCTATTCTCGATTTATGCTTAGGTATAAATGCTTTATGTGTTTTGTAGGATTTTAAGTCTTTTTACCCAACATTTGACCATAAATAGATGTATTTTGACGTCCCCCACAGACACCCATGTGTTTCTACACCCGTGGAGCAAGAAAAGAGTAGAAAGAAGGTTCCAACCCAGACCACGGTTGGACCATGGTACCTGCCACGGACCGTGATAAGCCTGTAACTGCTGCCTCTTCATCTACCTTTGACTGTGTGGCTGAGATCAAGCGATCCTCTCTATAGAAGGCCCCGCTCTGCAGCAGTAGAGAGCAATCCTTGCACAACCAAAAAGCATAGAGTAGCATAGATCAAAGTTTAGCCTAGTTTCTTTCTTTCTCAAATTTTGTTGTTTCTAGTTTGATTTTTAGTTTTGGTGAGAAATCTTGGGTGTATGTCTTTGGCTTTCAAGGTGGTTTGAATCCCTTGGTTGAAAGCCATCTCAACCAAGACTTCCTCTTAGATTTCGCCAGATTGTTTGTTAGTTTTGTTTATTTCGTAATCATGTCTGAGTAGTTTTCTTTTGTCTAGGGATTCAGTAGTTTGTGAAAGTGTAATTGGATCATGTTTTAATTTATAGAATTGTGCTTATTTTCATGATTGGTTTGATTTTGTTTATCAAGTAGCTGTATTGTTGTGAGTGGATTTTTTGCCAAAATTTGCTTGCTCACTTGAAAGAAACAAGTGAAAAACTGAAAGGTGATATTTGGTTATTAGACTGCTTGATTAAGCCTAATGTGTAGTTATCTCGAAAAAGAGACTTGCATGTTAGGAGGAGTAGCAAGTAATTGAATATATTAAACTTGAATTAAGGCAAATTAGTTTGAAAGAACGACTTTTGCTTACTTTAGGCAAATTTGATTGATTTCAAAAGAATAAATCAAATTTCTGGATAGATTACAATTCCTCGAGATTAACCAATTAGAGAAAAGCACATGATTGTTGTTTTGATCCAATACTCTTTCACAACTATGAGAATTCCTTGACATATTTTCTCTTTCATAACCAATTGAATTAGAATTTTGCTTTGCACATTCTGACAGGCAAGACTCAGTAAGCTACATTAGTCCCTGAGGAATGATATCTTTATCTATACTACAGCTACCCTTGCGCTTGCGGTAGTCTCAATCACCCCTACCTCACACATACAAACTAAGGGAGGAATGTGAGAAAACCTTTTACATAAGTGACACACGGGATAAGAGAACTGTTAGTTAGAGCAAGTGTCTAGTTGTCCTACTTTTGGTTGAACCAAATACAAGCAGAAGTGAGGAAGTGACACCCCTACACCCTTTAATTCAATCACCTTTGAATGAATGTTGGGATGAAGCATTTCATAGTGTGATGCCCCTTGATGATTATCACATACCTCGTGAATATGAACCTCAATATGAGTTGTGATGTGTACATTGGGATTTTCAAAAAGCTAATGAGTGATAGATCTTATGCATTCAATTGCCTTGAGAAAAGACCCCTAAGAGTTTGAAGAACTCTAATATGTTCAAGAGAGGTGGAGTTCTTAACACATTAAGTATTTGTAAAACCAAAGCGAGTATCAATTACTCACAATTGGTGTCAATGGATTTTGAACCCAAGGATTTGAGGGAAAATCCTTCTCAAGATGGGGTGTCTGATGCTGAGCAAGGCACCAACACTAAGATTCTCCAATATGCCATGGGTTCGACGCACGGGGCTCCCATAATTACTGAAGCAAATGGAGCATTAAGCAAAGATCCTCCTAGGCCTGTACCTACTTAGGGCTTTATATGGTAATGTATATTTTCGAAGGGAAAACTCACAAAAACATAAACAATTGATTATCAAAAGAAATGAAGATGATGAGACAAAAATGCAAGGATGAAACACATGAAATACTTACTTCCACAAGCTTCAAACTCACAAGGATGATAATAAAAACCGAAAACAAAAAAGAAAACAAAAACTTGGATAGTCAAGTGAACTTTCAAGGGATAATCCTAAGAGCCACCCTTGGAGAAACACTTGGGCAATCTCTTTAGATCAACTAGTTACAGAATTTAATCACCTTCTAGTTGAGATAAAGAGACCTAGAGACCCACTTGAGTTGCCAAACTCATGATACAACACTAGGATTTTAATAGAGAGAGTTTTCTAACTCACACTTTTCATATACTCAAAATCTGATTCATTGATTGATTCTCTAATGATTCTAAACTATGACCCTTATATAGTAGAGACCTTACACAATGAAAAGACATAAGAAAACAAATGAAAAGGTGTGAACAAAGCAAGTAAACTTGCTGCATACTACATTTGGATGAATCAAGGCCGAAGAGGTGTGTCCTTTGATGTTGTTGGTGTGAAATGAGTGTGGCAGCAAAAGGCAATGCATGAATCTATAATTCCCACATTCTTTGGCCTTGCAAGAGGAGGGAGGATACGGCTTATGGGGAGGTATAAGCAGCAAGAGCCGAAATCACAAGCATTCACAAGCCTTCACGCGTTTTGCATTAAATGCATTTACACCCGCAACAACCCCAACTTCAAACAAGAATAAATCTCTGGTTACGGCTCCAAATTTGATGATTCTTGATTCATTGGAAAGATTAGGATGTCTCGTTTCCAGGGGATGTGGTTTCATTGCATTTGGATTATCCGTTCAAAAGTTATGGGCCAAAGAGTGGATACTGTCCAAAACTGGCCTGTATTTTGATATCCGATTTTGTGGCCTGAACTTGACCTAGCAAATGACCTCCAAATGACTTGCAAAAGGTCTTGTTGGAAAGCTAAGATCTCAAGATTTAAGGTTGTGGTGCGTGCAGGAAATTTCCCCTTCATTAGCTGGTCCAAAAGGAGTGACAAAACCGGGGCCGTTTTTGGTCGAATCTGCCCACATTCTGTTCGAATGCTCCATGGTGTTTCTGACCCAAGTATGCATGTTCTTGACTTCCTTGGAGCTTGAATACATGTGTAGGCTATCTGGTTGCTCATCCAAGGCTTGATCTTTGATGGTCCCCATCACCTTTGAATAAGGCACTTTGAAGTTTGAATAAAACTCCATAAAGTGTCTTTTGTCATGAAATTCAAACAATGGGACCGAATAAGGGCCTTGCCATGCATAAATTTGTTTAAAGCTTGCCCCAATAAAGTTAAGTTGAAAGAATGAAAATGATACCCTTGAAAATATACATCATATGGTATCTAAGTAAGTTAAAAAGCTTAGCTAATTATTCTCCAAAGCTACTTCTTATTCATTTTTCCAGCTTCTTTCAAAATTTTTACTTCAACTTCTACTTTTGTTTTCAATTTGAAATCAAGATCCACTTTTAACAAACTACGTAAGGATGGATAATCCTAGATGTTTATTCTCGAACAAGCCAGGGATCACCTTTAGATTCCAAGTATTGAGTAAGATATGGAGCTTAACTGAAAGGGTTAGTGGAGGTCTTGAAATGCCCGGTTTTAATTAAGAGCTTCAATGGGCTAGCAAAGGGACAATTTAGAGCTTAAGCTTTCATGGGAAGTTACTAAAAACTTCTAGAAGCTTCCCCCAAAAATATCTCTACCAAATACACCATTTGGGATAGTAGAGTATACCACCAAGCTAGCACATGCGTAGCAAATTCCAGCTTAGCATTTAATATAGCGGTCTCACTTCTAATTGTACAACTTGTTAAAATTTTATTGGTGTAAAGCCCTAAATGTACATAAATCACTGTTTGGATTTCTTTCATTAGTTTCCCCAATTAGTGTAACGCCCCAATAATACATAAATCATAGCTGCATTTACCTACCTAAGCTTAACACCAAGAAATCAACGACAGCGCGTTACCGTCGTCCGCAAGGACAAGGCTTCGCTTGAAAATGAAAAATTTAGCTATAAAATCAAAGTTTATCCTCAAAGGGGAAACACATCCATTCAAACCATTTAATTACAAACAGGAAATGTTCTAATTTCTCCGGGTTACATCAAGGTTAAACAACATACGTAACTCAGTTTAAATGTACAGTTGTAACCCCAAAACATGTTACAGTTCAAATATACAACTGGAACACCAAAAAGCACCACAAAAAGGCATGAAAACCTCTTAGCACTTCTATCCGCCGATCATATGGACGGTCCTGATTTATTTATCACCTTCAGCCTCCCTGCCCGCCTGAGAGCGGTTTACTGAACATTTTCCTAAAACAAAAAATAAAAACATTTCGAACTGTGAGCCAAAGCTCAGTACATGTATCCCTGTACTGATAAAGATTCAATGGGGGAAGAAATTATGAGGGCCCGCTTTGCAATTCATTTGTACTTTAAAACAGGGAATGAGATGTATATAAAGCTAAATTGCCAATTATTATCTGTTAGTGCACCCCCTTAGTAACTGTTACGATCTATGTATAGGTGTACACCTGCCAAGCCGACCGGAAGACCTGACCTGAAGCCGCGCAGGTAACTGAAGGGCAATGCCCTGTAACTGATAACTGATGGGGTCACTAATTATGTGATAAATCACTTGTTCAATTGATTCATTGATGTACTTACCAAAAAATTTTAATTTCGATAAATACGTGCTGATTTCTGAAGATACAGTCAATGAACGTACCTGGAATTTTTAAAAGTTAGATCACAGAATAAATGGATGCACTGAAATGGAGAGAATGAGCGTTTAGGCCTTGATTCTGTTC
>JACYFF010031952.1:71948035-72093565 GCA_017589665.1 Selenicereus undatus | reverse complement strand
GATGCACTGAAATGGAGAGAATGAGCGTTTAGGCCTTGATTCTGTTCAAAAATCATTATAGACATATGAGGTTAGAAAGAACTTATTTTTATAATGGATACATTTAAATAAAAAGGAAATAGGCTTTAAAGGATTTGTACAAACCAGTTGATAGGTTAAACTAAGATGCTGAAGTTAAAATGCGGGGTTAAGGTACGGTGGAGGGTTTAAGGGGGTAAGGGCTTATGACGAGGTATAGAAAGAATAAAGCAAAACTTAAACTCCCGACCTCGAATTGAGATGCAAAACCCCAATATGTAAAGCTTAAGAGGTCCTCTAAAACTTTCCTGAAGGACACATAACCAGATTACTACGACAGGTTCCATAAAATGGGGTCAGAACACCAACATGTCATATTTCAGTGCTGAAAAATTCATTCTGCCCAGGTTCAGTAAAATGGTCATAACTTCCTCCACAGAACTCGGATTAATGCAATTCAAAATTCCTCTTAAAGCTAACATCCAGACCTATCTACTCACCAAAAATAAGAATTTTTGGTTAGGCCGATTATTACCAGTTTTGATCCAAAGTTCGTCCTGTTTCACTGAAAATTCCAGCCTCACTGTTTTAGGTTGTTCTCTCACTTTTTCACACCAAACCTCAACTTAAACTCTTTGTTAAGAGCATGTAAGCACACTATGGTACATTCCAACATCATACAAGACCACCACACTCAAATTCACTTCATATATATATATCCAACAAGGCTTACTTTCTAGGCACATAAACACATACCTCAAGTTTAACACAAATTTGGACCAAACCATGCATTCATGGATAAAACCCTAACTTTGGGTCAACTTGAACCCCATCTCATCTTTCCAACACATCATAAAAACCATAATAAACTTCAATACATTAAAAGATAAGCAAAAACAAGGAGAAAACAAGCCATAAATATCACTTGAACAAGAAGCTTGCATACCAAAGATGAAACCCTAACCCTAACTTCATCCAAAATAAACTCCACCATAAACCCTCAACAAGGTGATTCTTACTACCACAAAAATAGCATAATCCATCATTAAAACAACCAAAATAAGGAACAAAAACCAACAAGATCAAAGATCGAAAACAAAAATCAGCATAGAGGTGAAAGAGCACTCACTTTGTGCTAGCAAAAGAGGTTAAAATGATTCTTGATGCTTGAGGAAGTGAAAGAGGTGTTTGGGGGTGGTGAGTGAGGGATGATTTGAGGATTTTTGGTGGTTGAAAGGTGGCTAAAATGGTGGTTTCTCAGCTGCTCCAGCCGTGTAGAGAGAGAAAGAGAAGAGGGAAGAGAGAGAAAGTCTCTAGCAAGCTTGGTGGAGAATGAATTAAAATGAAAATTTTGACCATTTATATGTAATTTACTTGGCTGAAAATAAAGTTAGAAAAGTCAATATTGCCAAGCTTGGATTAAGGCTTAATTAAGAGGGTTTAGCTAAACAAATAAAGGCCAAGTCTTGATGCCTCGGAATCGACCTTAAACGAGCTCAGGTTTAGAGAAAGAACTAAAACCGAGTGCGTTTGCGAAATTATTTTTTTTTTTCAAAGTTTGAGATTAAATGATTGTGATTAAAGTGCCATGAAAAGAATTAAATCGTTAAATTCGTAAAATATCAAGGCCCAAAATTTCCAAAATTGACTAGAATAAAACCCCAAATTGCAAAATAAGGGTCTCGTTAAAAATGTCCAAATGGGAAGAATAAAAAGATGGGAATAATAAAAAGAAATTATATAAATGAAATGAAATTAATAAACAGAATTTAGGGTCGGACTACTACAATTAGAAATGATAACCCAAAGGATTAGGCGTTACCGCCGTCCAACTAGGATAAGGCTTTGCTTGTACATGATAAACTTGGCCATAATAATCAATGTTTACCATCAAAGGCATTCACACCATCACAACCCATCAGACCATTTAGAAAAATATAGAAATTGTTCTAACATCAAAACCATTCAAACATCTCAAGGATTACACCAAAATATAGAATTCTGATAAAATATACAGTCTCAACACCAAAAAATATCACAATACAATGTTATAAACATCTCAGCGATAATACACCACCATTCCATACAGATTTCTCGGCTCACTTATCATCTTTAGCCGTCTTGCCCGCTTGAGGGCGATTCACTGAACACTTTCCTAAAACAAAACATGAAAACATTTCGAACTGTGAGCCGAAACTCAGTACATGGATTACTGTATTGTTAAACATTCAAGGAAAAGCTAGTTGGGCTCATATTGCAATTCATTTTTAATTAAAAATAGAGAATGAGATAAATATGAAATTGCGTTGTCAATTATTATCTGATAGCGAACCCCTAGTAACTGTTACGATCTGAAGATAGGTGTACACCTGCCAAACTGATCGGGGAACCTGGTCTAAAGCCGCGCGAATAACTGAAGGGCTACGCCCTGTAACTGATAACTGATGGGATCACTAATTATATGATAAATCATTGATTAAATGGATTCATTGATGTACTTACCAAAACATTATAATTTTGATAAATACGTGCTGATTTCTAAAGATACAGACAATAAACGTACCTGAAATTTTTAAATGTAAGCTCACTGAATAATATTATGCACAAAAGTGGAAGGAATGATAGATTAGGCCCTGATTTTGTACAAAATTATCGTTGTAGGAACATACGGTTAGCAAAAATATTTATTTCATAGCTAATAATTTAGTAAAAGAAAAGTAAGAGCGTAAAAGGGCCTTAGAAAGAATGACTCGTAACTTAGTCATCCGACCTCTAATTGAGACTCTGAATCCCAACAAAGAAAGTTTAGGAAGTCCCAAAAATCTTTCATTTAGAACACCAAGCTTGATTCCCACAGTAGAATTCCCAAAATGAGAATAGAACACAAACATGTCAGTTTTGGTCCATTCTGCATAGTTTTTTGTAAAACGACCATAACGTTTTCCACAGACCTCTGATTAAGGCGATTCAAAAGGCATTTGAAAGATAACACACTGACCTATCCATTCACCAAAAGTCATAATTTTCCAATGGGACGATCATTACCAGTTTAATCGTGAAGTCTGTCTTGTTTTCCTGAAATTTCCAGTCCTCACTGTTTTAGCTTTTCCCTCTCCTTTTTACACAAATCCTCAACTTAAACCATTCCTTAAAAGCATGTAAACAAGCTTTGGTCCATCCCAACATCATACAAAATCACCACACTTAGATTCACTTCATAATCATATCCAATAAAGATCACTTTTCAATCAAATACACACACAAAACAAGCTTAAAGCTAGCTTAATCCAAACCATACATTATTTGTCAAACCCTAGTTTATGGCCAACTTTGACTCACTCCAACTCATTTCAAATCATTAAAAACATCATCATAAACACCAATAGGTTAGAAGATGACCAAATCAAAGATAAAACAATCAAAATCCAACACTTTATCATCAAGCTTGCATGATTAAGGATTAACCCTAACCCTAGCATAGTCCAACCTCAACTCCACTATGATCAACATTAAAATAACTCTTATTTCTTATCAAAACATCATGATCAAAGGTCACAAACATCAAAACAAGAATCAAAACTAAAGTAAAAAAGCAAAACCAACGAGATCAAGTTTCAAGATTACTCACTTTGCTTGTAGATAAGTAGAGATGGAGGTGATGTTTAGTGGTTTTGAGGATGGAGGATGGTGGCTAGGGGTAGAAGGATGTCGGGGGGGCCGGAGATCACCGGAGCTGGCCGAAAAACAGCCAGGCAGTGGATGGAGCTAGCTGCCGTGGGGGAGCAAGAGGAGAGAGAAAATGGAGTTTTTGGATTGACGTGTGATTTTTGACTAATCCACAACTCGATTGAGTTTTTAACTAGAAAAGTAACTTTTTTGGGCTAACCATGGTTAAGTTTAATCATGGTAATTAGTTAGATTGTTAAGCTTGTCAAGAGTTATAAATTTAACCACTACTTCGGTTATTAACTACTTTTTATAGCGTAGGGAAGTAGGGATCGATCCACAAGGAAATATTATTTTAAAAGGCTAGCTAAATCCTAAATGATTTTACTAATCCAATTAAATTTAATCTTAATAATTCTAAAATAATTAAAATCTAATGAATAAAAATCTAGAAAAATCCCCAATGATGCTCCTAAGTATTCTAGATCATATTCTGGAAACAAAAAAGTAAAAAGATTCCCTAAATAATTTAGAAAAATAAAAACAGAATAGTAATTGAAATTCTAATTAAAAATCAATAACAACAAATAATGGTCAGAAAATAAATGTTAATAAATTCAAACAGTAACCTAAAATATTATTATTCAAGTCTATAAGCTTATAAATTCTAAATTATATCTAATTAATTTCAGAAAAATCATATCAGAAAATTAGCACAGAATAATCAAGCAGAAAAATTAATCTAAAATTAGAAATAAAATAATCTGAATAAATATAAATACGAAAATAATTAAGAAAATTACCCTAATTCTCCGACACTATTTAATGGACTTAACAACACCTAATAATCGTCAATTAATAATTAAAATCGAAATTTTCAGAATTAATAACCTAAAAACCTGCACATATCAATTTCTCAAAATAATTCTAAAACAATTATCAAATAACTTCCAAAACTTAAAAAATTAAATATGGGCAGACTAGGACACTATATAAACTCTAGGAACTGATAAAAATTGAAAAAGAACAAAAATAACTATTTTTAGTCTAATTACTAACAAACCGGTAATTAAATACTAAAATTGAATATAAATCAATCTAAAATTATAACCACTCTGAAAATCAAAATCTAAGCAATCTAAAATTACCTAGACACTCCTAAAAGGCTATATTTTGGGGGGGGGGGCGATTGAAATTATATGGTAACCAATAAAATGAAACAAAAATTAACAAACAAACCAAATTAACTATAACCAACAAATAATTATCAAGGTTGTCAAATTTATGAAGAATACTGAGTATAATCTCAATCCACCATACAAATTAATATTTATCATCAACACACAAGTTAATTCCATTCATAAGTTAAACTATCGAAGACATCCACCAGCGGTTCTTCCCCGTTTTTCCTTAGATTCTAGTTTAATTAGGTCCAACCCTAATATAAACCCTACTAGTTTTGATAACTCTTACACCAGCGCAAGAATTTAGCCAAACTAGAGTATTACGTAGTAGAAAAACATCATCTAATGCTTTGTAACCAATTTATCAGTAAATCGATTTAACAAAGATATAAAGCGATTACCTAATTAAAAGAGATAGGTTTGAGCCATCCATGATTAATTAGGGTGATACCAAAGCATAAAAGACTACAACTTTTACGTATTATAGTCTTCTAAACTATCAATCGAAATTGTATTTAATCAACTAGCATGCATTCTAATCGATTTCACACAAATTCATAAACGATAAACACTGATCGCTAAAGAATCATGAATATAAATCAACTAGGCATTAAAGCATAAAACTTGTTTCAAAATAGTAAATTTAGCATGGCTTCAAGAAGATTATACTAAGCATAAAAAAAATTACTCACTCATATTAAAAATAAAATCACTGCAATTAACCAAAGCTTCCATATTTAACAATAATCTAATCAAAGAAATAAAATAAAGTAGAAACCAAAAAAAAAAGAAAAAAAAAGACTATATCACTTAGGAGATTGAGATGATGAATAAGGTGATGATGGGAAGCTTGATGGTCATTACGTTGAGGAGGAAGAAGGTGGACGTGAAGAGGGTTAGGTGTGAGGAGGTGGATGATGATGGTCTTGGCGTGATCGGGGTGTTGTGAAGCAAGAAGATGATGGTGTGATTGATGATGGTGAAGGTAGATGATGATGATGATGAGAAGATGGGTTGATATGGTGAAGGCTATGATAGGCGTGAGGGAGTGGGAATGGTGGTTTTGGCGTGGTGGAGATATGGTGAAGGGGTGAGAGATGATTATTGTGATGGTCATGATGATATATATAGGGAGGAAAAGAGGGGTGTGATTAGGGTTAGTAATTAGGGTTTCCTTCTTCCTTTCTTCCTTAGACTTTTTCTCCCTCAAGACTTCTAACTCTTCACCAACTCGTGAAATCCTAGCCCAATTAAATAATTTTGAAAATAATATTCTCCATAATTATTATTTTTGGACCGTCTTTATAGCTAAGCATGTAAAACCCGAACTTCGACGTCTTCTCTTCTCTTTTTTATTTTATTAATGCCTAACCTGAAAAATATATAAAATAAAATAAATTAGATGAAATAATATATATAATATACTTAAAATAATAATTAAAACAATGCATGATTTTTGGCTTAACAAATTCCCCCACACTTAGACTTTGGACCTCCTCGTGCAAAGATATCTTAGGCTCGACTAAAAAAAACTGATCCTTTTTCTTTCTTATAACGTCATGCATAACTATGATATTCATACTAGGCATTAGCTTGCTTTAAGAATAGTTTTATTAAAAATTAGTTAGTTTTTCCTCCTACAAGTGAATAACTACTAGACATTCAACTACCATCAAAGAGTTTATTCATCATCCTCACAACATTTCCTTAATGAAATAACAAGATCAATAATTATCCTTTTTTTTTAAATATGCATACACCGATCAAGAGGTCTAAAAAATTTAAGATAGAAAGATTTAGGCATGGTATGGCTATAAAGATAATTGAATTAGATAGAATACCTCATTGAATTGATTCTAAACTTGCTTTGTATTTATTTTTCTCTTCTTCTCTTGTCAAGCTCCACTTGCACACATATTCGAGACCCATATAGGGTCTTAGAAATTAAACACTCCCTGTCTCACATTCACCCGAATAGAGGTGCTGGAGAAAACATTTTATTTTCATCATTACTTTTATTTAATTTATTGGCTCACTAGTATGGGAAGCAAGCTTTCCAGTGGCAGTATTGCCTCAAAGGGTAGCACTGAGTAGCGCATGCCTCAAAGGGGTACTTGTCATTCTCAATTTTGACGCTATGAAAAATAGACAAGTAAAATCACAATTTTAATAAATTATTCAACTAATTCAATAGTCTAGGAGATGAGCCAGGTCATTTTATTGCCTCTAAATCGGATATATTACATGACGAAATAAGATGGATAATCAAGAGAGTTACTCATTAAAAAGATGTATGAGGATCAACTCAAACTTCTCTAAAGGATAACTATCATGCCTAGAAGTCTTCACTTACAAAAGAATAAACTACGAAATAGCTAATAAAACAAAAAAAATTCTAAACAAGCAAGCCTAGCATAAACTCATATCATGCATTATTCATAAGAAAAGAATTTTTTTGTTTTTTTCGATTTTCTACTTTTTTTTTCAAGAATAAATACTATGAAAATTAAATGCAAGATGCACCTCCCCACTCTTAATTCATGCATTGTCCCTAATGCATGCAAAAAGAAAGAAATAATGAAAATAAAAGCAAAATTAAATGGGTGCTTCCCTAAAAACGTTGGGTTGCCTCCCAACCAGCGCCTTTGTTTATAGTAGTTGGCTCGACTTCATGAAGCTCCTGGATCCTCTAGTTGGATCTCTTCCAGTAAATCATCATTAATCTGGTAAGGGACTTTTTGAAACTCAGCATGATCAAGACTCTTAGTAAGCACAGTCAAAAATTCATCCTCATTGGATAAGTCATACATATCTTGGGGCAATTCAGCAATAACATCAAGTGCATACACATAATTCACATCAGCAGGGAATCTCATGGCATCAAAAATATTAAATTTAATCACTTCACCATCATATTCCATAGTTAATGTTCCTTCATGCACATCAATTTTAGTCCTAGCTGTTTTCAAAAATGGCCTGCCAAGTAAGATGGGAATATCATGACATGCTTCACCCATGTTCATTACATAAAAGTCAGCAGGAAACACTAGTTCATTCACTTGAACCAAAACATCCTCTAACACTCCATCAGGATAAGTGTTGCTCCTATCAGCTAATTGAATCACTATGTCAGTTTTCTTTAATTCGCCTAGGTTCAATTTGTCATAAACAAATTTAGGCATAACATTAATAGAGGCACCTAAATCAAGCATAGCTTTATCAAAGCAAAGGTTTCCTATTTTGCAAGGAACAGAAAACACACCAGGGTCTTTACACTTAGGGGGAAGTTTTCTTTAAAAAACAGCAGACACATTTTTCCCTACACTTATCTTCTCATTACCAATGAGCTTCCTCTTGGTAGTGCATAATTCTTTTAAGAACTTAGCATAACGAGGCACCTGTTTAATGGCATCAAGGAGAGGTATATTAATTTCTACCTTCCTTAATGTCTCTAAGATCTCTTGGTTAGCCTCATTCACTTTAGAAGTAGGGTTTCTAAATCTACTAGGAAATGGTGGAATTGGCTTATAAGGTTCTCTTTTCTTATCTCCTATTTCCTTAGTAGTTTGATGAGACTTTGTATCTGACTCTAGTTCAGTCCCCTTGCCCTCTAACTCTGGTTCTAATTCTCTACTCTTCCTAGGCTCTTGTAATTCTTTCCCCCTCCCGAGTGTTATGGCACTAACATTCTCCTTAGGGTTAGGGTAAGGCTGAGATGGTAACCTATTTTGCATTTGAGCCTGCAAGTTGCTAACTATGATATCAGTTGCAGTCTGTTTCTCTTGAACCTGCTTAAGAGTTGTCTCCAAAATTTGGAACCTATCATCCATTTTCTTGAGGACTTGTTCTAGGAGGAAATTGGTCCTATCTTGACTAGAAGGTTGATGAGAGGGTTGGTCAAAACCAAGTGGATTAGGCTTAGGGCCATACCTAATGTAACGCCCCCAAATTTATATATGTTTCACTGCTTGTATTTTCCTTAATAAATCCCTTAATTATAATCTAGACAACCCAATGATAGGGGCATTCCCGCCGTCCAAAAGGACAAGGCTTAAAACATGAGTGCTATAAATAACACAGTTAAGCATAACCTCCACTGTACACATTCACATATAATTATCCATTCACAATCAAGTGTTAACCAATGTAAGGTTTATAAACCATAGTGAGATAATTCACCATGTAATCTACATCTTCATCTACAGAAGAATTCAAAATACAATGTTAGAGTATGCATATACGACATTACTTCTGATCCATCTGGATTTCCCTGCTTCACTTATTCTCTTCAGCTGATTTGCTGGCATAAGAGCAATACTCTAAGCATTTGTCTAAAACAAAACATGAAAAACATTTCGAACTGTGAGCCGAAGCTCAGTACATGCATTCCTGAATTGTTAAATGATCATTGAACACTGATTGGGCCCGCTTTGCAATTCATTTTAAGTTAAAACAGTGAATAAAATAAATGTAAAACTGTATTGCTAGTTATTATCTGATAGTGAACCCCTTGATACTGTTACGATCTATGGATAGGTGTACACCTGCCAAGCCAATCGGGAACCTGGCCTGAAGCCGCACGGATAACTGAAGGGTGAATGCCCTATAGATGATAACTGATGGGGTCACTAATTAACTGATAAATCACTGTGTAAACTGATTCATTGATGTACTTACCAAAACATGATAACATTGATAAATACACTCTGATTTCTAAAGATACAGGCAATGGACGTACCTGAAGTCTTTAAAATGATATTTCACTTGATAATACTTATGCACAATGGAAACGATAACTAGGCCTCAACTCTGTTTCATAAATGTCATTATAAGTATGTGAAGTCAGTAAATGATCCTTACTCGCCTAATTGAGTAAGTAAAAATATGTGTAACAGAAATTGAGTAATAAAATGGGATACATAACTTGTGCATTTCAAATAATAAATTAAATCAGTTAGAGTTATTGAACTTGAAATACAACAAATTGAAGTAAAATAGGCCAAATGGAAATGATTGGGTAATAATGAAAAGATTTTAGTTGATATAAATGACACATGGTTTGCTGATATTTCTGAAATTGATAAATGAAAGTGTGAAGCTTATGAAAAAGATAATAGAATGGTTAATGCCTCTGAAGTGGAGAATAGAAGGTTTAATACTTCTGAAATGGGTGACAAATGGTTTATGCCATAAGGGGTGCTGCGAGGTTCATAAAAGCTCACATAACACCCTAACGTGGTCCAAAGGACACTGATTTTGAATTATTAATCTGCTCACTTCCCAAATTTCATTTTCATACTCATGTAACTCAGTTTTCAACCCAAGTAAGCTTCTGTAGATAATCCAAATGAACCCACTACACTTTGTAATTTCCTTGCAATACCCATAATTATATAGAAACTTACAACAAAAATTAATTCCAAATGTCACGGTTTCTGTATTCATTCATATTACCGTTTGATGGTTTGCATTAGAAAATTCATATCTTTCACTCCCAACATCTAAATGAGATATAAAACCCCAATATGAAAAGTTCACAATGTCCTCTAAAACTCTTATTTGGGACACAAAGCATGATTCACATAATAAGGTCCCTAAAAGTAGGGTAGAACACAGACATGCACAATTTCTGATTAATCTGCGCAGTCGTAGCAAAACGACCATAACTTTTTCCACAGAACTCGGATTAAGGTGACTCAAGAGGAATTTTAAATAGAACTCATTGATATATCCATACACCAAAAATCACAATTTTTCAATGACCCAATCAATACCAGTTTTTCCGTAAAGTTACTGTTCCAGTTCAGTTCCCAGTTTCAATGTATTCTGCATAGTCTTGAGTAAATTGGTCATAACTTTGTCCACACAACTCGAAACTGACTAATTCCAAAGCCTATTGAAAGATAACTCATCAAGCTATCACTGCACCACAAAGTATGAATTTTGGATATGCCAAACGGTACCAGTTTAATCCCGAAGTAGCCCCTGTTTCAGGTCTGTTGATAGCTTAATAATCACATCTTTGCAATCTTTTCTTCACATAACCACCTACTACAATCATGCTTTAACTCATCCAAAACCATACCAACATTACCATAATCATTTATGATGATAAATATTACCAAATCAAATACAATATGACCCAAATCCATCACTTCAAACTCAAACTTGCTTGATTAAGAACAAGCTCACCCTTAGCATGCTTTCATGCTTAACCAACAAATTAACACATCAAAAATAGCTCTTACTTTTATCAAAATAGCATGATCAAGAAACAAAATCAGAATCAAAACCAAAATACAACAACCCAACAAGATAAGGTTAGGGTTTACCTCACTTGGTGATTAAAAGAGAGAGATGAAGATAATGCTTGATGTGGGAGGTGTTTGGGTGGTGGATGGTAGTCGGAGGGTGGCCGGTTGGTGGCTGAAAAACACTACAATAGGGGCTAAGGGGGGCTGCTGGCCGTGTGTAGAGAGAAGGAGGAGAGAAGAGAGAGAAAGCCTTGAAGAAGAAGGAAGCCTTGAAGATATCTCTTGCAAACCCTTAAAAACACTTGGATGAAAATGCCCCCATTTACTTGGCTGAGAATTAAACACAAAAAAATCAGCTTTTGCTAATGATAATTAGGGATTAATGATGGTATTAGATAAGCAAATGGGTTAGGAACTTGTTGGGCTGAAATTGGGCTTAAAAGACCTCGGGTTGGAAAAAAAAATCAAACCGGGTGTGATAATTAAATTTATTTTTTTTTTCCGAAACTCGAAATTAAATATGATGTCATGAAAAATAATTTCTTCATTTAAATCATAATTATTGAGGCCTAATATCAATTTCTCTGAAAAATTATTTTCGGTAAATGAAACTCGAATTGCAAAGTGGAGCCCGAAATTTATTTTTTTTTTTGTATTATTTTTTTTCAACTGGGATGATTCAATGAGATAAATAAATGTGAAAAATAAATAACTTCGCTTAATTAAATAAATAAATATGATTTTGGGTCGGGCTATTACACCTAAGGTTAAGGTGGCCTCTCCATCCTTCATTATAAGTATTCGAATAGGGATCATACCTCCTTTGATTTTGGTTAGAGTAAAGAGCATTAACATTACCTTCTTGTAGAGTAGGACATGCATCAGTAGGATGCCCCTCTAGACAACAAATACCACATATTACTGTTTTTTGAATACCCCCAGTAATAATCTTATTTAACATAGTAGTAATATAAGATAACTGATTCTCTACAGATGAACTAGAATCAATCTCATTGACCCTTTTGACTTGTGACTTCCTAGCACCAAACTGTTGAGAATTTTGGGCCATTAGATTAAATAAATTTCTAGCCTTTGCTGGCGTTTTATTAAATAGAGCCCCCCCCACTAGCAGCATCAACCATATTACGATCCATAGGAAGCAAACCTTCATAAAAATATTGAATCAACAATTGTTCAGTTATTTGATGTTAGGGACAACTAGCACACAATTTATTAAATCTTTCTCAATACTCGCAAAAAGTTTCCCCATTCATTTGTTTGATTCCACATATATTCTTCCTAATAGATTCAATACGGGATGCAGGAAAAAAAATTTCTAGAAACGATTTATGCAATGCAGTCCACGTAGAAAAAGATCCAGCAGGCATATAATATAACCAGTCCTTGGCATTACCAAGCAAAGAAAAGGGAAAAGCCCTCAATCTAATTTGGTCCTCAGGAATTTTTTCAAGCACCATAGCAGAGCATGTAATAAGGAATTCACTAATGTGTCTATAGGGGTCATCTCCAGCCAATCCATGAAACTTAGGTAATAAATTAATAAATCCCGAGTTTAATTTCAAAGGCTTATCTAAAACAGCATAAGTAATGGACATGGGTTGGGTTTCTAGGTTAGGGGCAAAAAGTTCCCGAAGAGGGGACATTATTACCTCTTTAAGCTTAAGACTTACTGGCAATCTGCAAAAATTAAAATAAAAACAAAATAATAAAAGTAGTAAAATTAAATAGAAGTAAACGCCATTTAATTATCTTTCTCCGGTGACGGCGCCAAAATTTGTTAAGCTTGTCGAGAGCTACAAATTTAACTACTACTTCGGTTATTGACTACTTTTTATAGCGTAGGGAAGTAGGGATCGATCCACAAGGAAATATTATTTTAAAAGGCTAGCTAAATCCTAAATGATTTTACTAATCCAATTAAATCTAATCTTAATAATTCTAAAATAATTAAAATCTAATTAATAAAAATCTAGAAAAATCCCCAATGATGCTCCTAAGTATTCTAGATCATATTCTAGAAACAAAATAGCAAAAATATTCCCTAAATAATTTAGAAAAATAAAAACAGAATAGTAATTGAAATTCTAATTAAAAATCAATAACAACAAATAATGGTCAGAAAATAAATTTTAAAAAATTCAAACAGTAACCTAAAATATTATTATTCAGGTCTATAATCTTATAAATTCTAAATTATATCTAATTAATTTTAGAAAAATCATATCAGAAAATTAGCACAGAATAATCAAGCAGAAAATTTAATCTAAAATTATAAATAAAATAATTTGAATAAATATAAGTACGAAAATAATTAAGAAAATTACCCTAATTCTAGGACACTATTTAATGGACTTACGAATACCTAATAATCGTCAATTAATAATTAAAATCGAAATTCTCAGAATTAATAACCTAAAAACCTGCACATATCAATTTCTCAAAATAATTCTAAAACAATTATCAAATAACTTCCAAAACTTACGAAATTAAATATGGGCAGACTAGAACACTATATAAACTCTAGAAACTAATAAAAATCAAAAAATAAAAAAAAATAACTATTTTTAGTCTAATTACTAACAAACCGATAATTAAATACTAAAACTGAATATAAATCAATCTAAAATTATAACCACTCTGAAAATCAAAATCTAAGCAATCTAAAATTACCTAGACACTCCTAAAAGACTGTATTTTGGGGGGGGGTTCGATTGAAATTATATGGTAACCAATAAAATGAAACAAAAATTAACAAACAAACCAAATTAACTATAAGCAACAAATAATTATCAAGGTTGTCAAATTTATGAAGAATACTTAGTATAATCTCAATCCACCATACAAATTAATATTTATCATCAACACACAAGTTAATTCCATTCATGAGTTAAACTGTGGACGGCATCCACCAACGGTTCTTCCCCCTTTTTTCTTAGATTCTAGTTTAATTAGGCGCAGCCCTAATATAAACCGTACTAGTTTTGATAACCCTTATACCAGCGCAAGAATTTAACCAAACTAGAGCATTACATAGTAGAAAAACATCATCTAACGCTTTGTAACCAATTTACCAGCAAATCGATTCAACAAAGATATAAAGCGATTACCTAATTAAAAGAGATGGGTTTGAGCCCTCCATGATTAATTAAGGTGATACCAAGGCATAAAAGACTATAAATTTTGCGTATTATAGTCTTCTAAACTATCAATCGAAATTGTATTTAATCAACTGGCATGCATTCTAATCGATTTCACACAAATTCATAAATGATAAACACTAATCGCTAAAGAATCATGAATATAAATCAACTAGGCATTAAAGCATAAAACTTGTTTCAAAATAGTAAATTTAGCATGGCTTCAAGAAGATTATACTAAGCATAAAAAAAATTACTCACTCATATTAAAAATAAAATCACCGCAATTAACCAAAGCTTCCATATTTAACAATAATCTAATCAAGAAATAAAATAAAGTAGAAACCAAAAAAAAGAAAAAAAAAGACTATATCACTTAGGAGATTGAGATGATGAATAAGGTGATGATGGGAAGCTTGATGGTCATTACGTTGAGGAGGAAGAAGGTGGACGTGAAGAGGGTTAGGTGTGAGGAGGTGGATGATGATGGTCTTGGCGTGATGGGGGTGCTGTGAAGCAAGAAGATGATGGTGTGATTGATGATGGTGAAGGTAGATGATGATGATGATGAGAAGATGGGTTGATATGGTGAAGGCTATGATAGGCGTGAGGGAGTGGGAATGGTGGTTTTGGCGTGGTGGAGATATGGTGAAGGGGTGAGAGATGATTATTGTGATGGTGATGATGATATATATAGGAAGGAAAAGAGGGGTGTGGTTAGGGTTAGTAATTAGGGTTCCTTCTTCCTTTCTTCCTTAGACTTTTTCTCCCTCAAGACTTCTAGTTCTTCACCAACTCTTGAAATCCTAACCCAATTAAATAATTTTGGAAATAATATTCTCCATAATTATTATTTTTCGACCGTCTTTATAGCTAAGCATATAAAACTCGAATTTCGACGTCTTCTCTTCTCCTTTTTATTTTATTAATGCCTAACCTGAAAAATACATAAAATAAAATAAATTAGATGAAATAGTATATATAATATACTTAAAATAATAATTAAAACAGTGCATGATTTTTGGCTTAACATAGATTAATAAGCAAACTTGTTGGACTTCAAAACGGCCGAAATAAGTTAGGTTCGGGAATAAAACGCTTCATAACGTTAACGTTTTTACGAAACTCAAAATTAAATCTTTGTAACGTTATGGAAAACAAAATAAATTACTTAGATTAAACTTGTTAGGGCCTACTATCAATTCTTCCAAAGTTTTCGTTAATCAATTAAATAAACAAATAAAATCCGAATTGCCAAGTAAGGACCTAAATAAAATTTTTTCCACTAGGGTGAATAAATGCGATACATAAATATGAGAAAAAAAAATCATGAACATGAGGTGATTAAATAAATAAACATAATTAAATAATTTAGGGTTGGGCTCTTACAGCCTTCCCCCCTTAAAGAGTTTCGCCCTCGAAACTTATGACTTTACCATGTAATGCAAGATTACCTCAAATAATTGTTGGCATTTGGCTTTCATTTCCTCTTCAGTATCCCAAGTAGCTTCTTGGGAGGTATGATTTGACCATAGCACTTTGACTAGAGGTATCTGCTTGTTCTGCAACTGCTTAATCCTGCGATCTAGTAGTTGGATCTGTTACTCTTTATATAGTAAATTCGCAGTGATTTCAATAGGTTCAGATACAATGGTGTGGTTTGGATCTGGGGTATACTTTCTAAGCTGAGAGATGTGAAATACATTATGTACGTGTTCTAGTTCTACCGCAGATCCAAACGATAAGCTACAGGATTCAACTTTTCAATGATTTCATATGGTCCAATATATCTTGTACTCAATTTGCCTCGTACCCGGAACCTCTTGATACCCTTAGTTGGCGATACCTTCATAAAAACTTTATCGCCTACCTGAAACTCCAAAGGCCTCCTTCTCTTGTCAGCATAACTCTTTTGCCGACTTTGGGCAACCTTAATATGCTTTTGAATCCTTCTTATTGTTTCCATGGTTTCCTGGATCATTTCAGGGCCTATCATCAATGCCTCATCCAAATCACTCCAGCACAGTAGGGTTCTACATTTTCTCCCATATAGAGCCTCAAACGGGGCCATTCTGATGGCAGACTGATAGTTATTATTATAAGAAAACTCCACCAAAGGTAAGTCATCGTCTCATTTCCCTTGGAACTCCAATACACAAGCTCTTAACATGTCCTCTAGAATTTAATTCACTCTTTTAGTTTGCCCATCTGTCTCAGGGCGATAAGAGCTGCTAAAGTTCAATTTGGTCCCAAAGGCCTTTTGAAGTACTTGCCAAAAACGGGCTTGGAATCTTTGATCCCTATCTGATACTATATCTAAGGGGGTTCCATGTAGTCGGACTATCTCTTTAACATACAACTGGGCTAGTTTTTTAACTCCTCAAGTATCTTTGATTGGCGGAAAATGGACCGACTTGGTAAGCCAATCGACTATAACCCATATAGCATTCTTCTTCGAGGCAGAAAGGGGTAAACCCATAACAAAGTCCATTGAGAACGAATCCCACTTCCAAGTGGGAATTTCTAGGGGTCGCAATTCACCCATGGGATGCCGATGCTCTGTTTTAACTTTCTGGCAGGTCAGACACTTGTCGACGTATTCTGCAACCTCCTTTTTCATGTTATTCCACCAAAAGTACCGCCTTAAATCTCTGTACATCTTGGTGCCTCCTGGTTGCACCGAGTAGCATGTATTGTGAGCCTCCTCTAGGATATATTTCCTTAATTCCTCAATTCGGGGTACACATAGGCAATTCTGGAATCGCAGGGTCCCATCCTCATTTACTACAAACCCGGGAGACTTTCCTTTCTCTAAATTTTGCTTTATTCTTTGCAGTTCAGGATTACTTTCTTAGTTCACTCGAATTTCCTCCACTGCGCAAGGCTATAAGGTAAGTGCTGATAATTGAACATGTGCTTGTCCATGGGACACTAGTTGAATTCCCAAGTCCTCAAGTTCTTTCAAGAGACTCAACTGAGTAATCACCACAGTATTTGAGCTATGTTGCGCTTTCCTACTCAGGACATCTGCTACAACATTTACTTTTCCTAGATGATATTGAATTTGCAAATCATAATCCTTAAGCAGCTCAAGCCAATGTCGTTGCCTCAAGTTGAGCTCCTTCTGGGTGAAGCTATACTTCAGACTTTGATGGTCAGTATAAATCTTGCATGGTACTCCATATAAGTAGTGTCTCCAAGTTTTCAGTGCAAAGACCACGACTGCTAGCTCCAAATCATAGGTAGGATAGTTTTTCTCATAAGGCTTGAGCTGTTGAGAGGCATAAGCTACTACCTTGTCCACCTGCATCAGAACACACCCCAAACCGTTCTTTGAAGCATCACTATAAATGGTATACTCCTTACCTTCCATTAGTAGCATTAGGATTGGGGTGGTAGCTAGTCACTGCCTTAGCTCTTGAAAAGCTTTTTCACACTTCTTTGTGCACTCAAATTTATTCACTTTCTTCAGCAGATTGTTCACGGGTGAAGCTATTTTTGAAAAGTCCTTAACGGACCTTCGATAATAGCCCACTAAACCCAGAAAGCTTCTAATCTCAGTGATGTTAGTAAGCCTTGACCATTTCGTGACTTCTGAGGGTCAACTTTGATTCCTTCTTTTGTAAATACATGTCCCAAGAACATCACTTCTTCCAACCAAAACTCGCACTTCTTTAATTTGCCATAAAGTTGATGCTCCCTCAGTGTTTGTAACACCATCCTCAAATTATCAGCATGTTCATGTTTGTCCTTAGAATAGATAAGAATGTCATCTATAAACACCACCACAAATTTGTTTAGGTAGGGTCTGAAGATCTGTTCATAAGATCCATGAAGGCTGCGGGAGCATTGGTGAGACCAAATGGCATCACTGTAAACTTATAGTGACCATACCTAGTTCTAAACGCAGTCTTGGGGATGTCTTCAGATTTAATCCTAAGTTGGTGGTACCCTAACCTCAAATCAATCTTAGAGAAGACTCATGCTCCTTGCAATTGATCAAACAAGTCATCTATTCGTGGCAAAGGATATTTGCTTTTGATGGTGATCTTGTTCAACTCCTTGTAGTCAATACATAGCCTTAAGGTTCCATCCTTTTTCTTTACAAGCAGCACTGGGGCACCCCAAGGTGATAGACTTGGCCTAATGAAGCCCTTTTGCAATAGCTCATCTAATTGAAGTTTCAGTTCCTTAAGCTCAGTTGGGGTCATACGATATGGGGCTTTGGAAATAGGTTGGGCATTAGGGATTAATTTAATTCTAAAATCAATTTCCCTCTGCGGGGGTAATTCTGGTAACTCTTTACTCAAATTCACAGACTACAGGAATATTTCCAACTTTCTCTTCCTTTAATTGGGTGGTAATAGCATAACACCAATATTTAATACACCCTCGACATAATAGCTTACTTGCTTTCATAGCAGAAATCAATGAACAAGATTCTTCCTCTCTCAGCCCATAGAAGAGTACTTCTCTCCCTTTTTCATCCTTCAAAATAACCTTAAGATCCTCACAGTCAATCTTAGCTCCATAGGTGTACAACCAATTCATTCCCAAAATGATGTCAAAATCAAACAAATCAAATTGAATCAAATCCACAGGGAATGTGGTTACACCAATGGTGATGGGAACAAGTTTATAGGAGATGGGGCATTCAACCACAGAATCATTGGGTAGCTTAATCCTATAATTGGTTTCCGTCCTCCTATCCTCCAGGTTCAATTACAAGGCAGATCAGGTGGATATAAATGAATGAGTAGCACCCGAATTAAATAATATACAAAATGTCTTTGAATTTAAAAAGAGAGTTCTAGTGATTACCATACCAGAGGTGGCAGCTTCCTTCTTGCTCATTATATACGCCCATCCTACTACTGTAAGCCTTGGTGGTGGGGCCCCTTGGCAAGGTAGGGCCAAGGGTTTTGCTGCACCTTTGTCTACAGCCTTCATCCTTCGGGGGCATGAAGCAATAAGGTGTTCAGGGCATTTCGCACAAGGCGCTATCGAGCCTGCATGACGGCTCTTGGGAGGAGCAGGAGAAGGTTTCTTCTAGTTTACACTCTCACTCAGAGTTCCTCTCTCAAACCCCTTTCTCTTTTGGTTGATTGGATTCAGTGCTCTCAACTTTGTCTTTACTCGCTCCACTTCAGCCGCTAGCTCATATAGTTCTTGGTAAGTCAAAATTGGTTGCGCAACTAACTGATTCCGAATATAGAAGGCCAAACCCTCTTCAAACCTTCTCATCTTCAACCTTTCAGATGATACAAACTCAGGAACAAACCTAGATAATTCTATGAGCTTACTGGCGTACTGCATCACAGCCATGGTGCCACTCATCTTCAGCTCCATAAACTCTTTCTCCTTTTGCCTTTGGACCACAACTGGGTAGAATTTTGCCCTCAACTCACTCAAGAATTTATTCTAGGTAAATTTAGCCCCTACGAGCTTATCCTTAATAGTATTCCACCAAATGTCAGCTTCACCGGTCAAATAATACGTCCCAATGCTTACTTTCTTTTCTTCTGGCACTTCTACCACTGTAAAGATTTTCTCTATTCTCCTTGTCTATTCCTTCAATACTACTGGATCATAAGTTCTATCGTAAACTTTAGGGTTGGGTCGTGCTACCCTACCCGCTAATTTATCCTCTTTAGGAGGGGTTTCAGTAGGTACTTGGGGAATCCGCTTTATCAATTCAGCTACTAAGGTCGGCCAGTAGGTCGGATCCCTAATGTTGTTAGCTAACTCAGAAGGAATTGGTGGCATTTTGCTAAAATTTGGTGGCACATGATGAGAGGCTTGATCAGGCGAACCCTGGCCATGATCCGAGATTTCCTCTATATGAACCTCTTCAATGCGGTGCACTGATTCGGACATTCTGATCATACATTAAACAAGATAATTCAATCACTGGAATACTCAAACATATAAGATAAGCATGCCTAACAAATACATTTAATATAACTTTAAGATTATTGAAAACAAACCCAAAACTTCATTATATCATTTCATAACTGCTTATTTACATATATAACTGCCTGTTTATGTACATGATCAGCAAAACATATTACATCTAACTGACTAGGCAAAATCAGTTTTGACTCCTACCTCAACCCCAAACACTAACTAGCCCCAAGGCACTAGGTCCATCACAGGACCAAAAAGAGATACGGACCATGTCATCACGGTAGGAGAGGATCTAACTGACAGTATACAATATCATATCCTACACAAAATACATCCATCCAAACCGACCATGCTATAAACAAATAGGGCTCAAAAAGAAAACTACTAACGCCAACCCCTAGAACCACCTAATGTAGATGGATCGCAATCTAGGTCAGACTCATCATCAGGCTCTTTACCTGAATCAAAGCTGCTAGTCGATGCCTCTGATTCAGCATCACCAACCTTCTACTCAACCTATTGCTCCTGCTCAACCTGTTGCTCCACTATCATCTCGGCAATCTCCTGATCCCACTATTGCTCTACCACCGCCTCATCAATGTCCTGATCCTCCTCGAGATCCTCCTCCTCCTCCGAATGGCCCTCGTCCTCATAACAAACCACCACTATCTCTGGTGTATCAGGGAGGTCTATCACCACATGAGTCTCCCCAGGACTGTCAGGCATCAGTGGGGTACCTGGTGCAGGTGGGGAGGGTGGTCCCTGTGCTGGTGTTGGGGCTGCAGGTGGGGGATGTGCCTGATGTAACGGAAAGACATGCTGTAGAGTTGTTCGAACCACAAATGTGCTATTTTTAAGGTACTTTTACACCTGTGTTTATGCTCGTTTTAATAATATTTTTAAGGTTTTCATGTGATTTTATTTTATTTTGCAGATTTTTAATAAATGTGAAAAAATGGCGAAAAATGCGAGAAAAATAGTGAAAATGTCAGGAATTGAAGAACTGGGCTTAACCCATTTGAACCGGGCTAGAATTGCACTGGACCGGCCTAGTTAAAAAAAAACCGAACTGGTCCAATTTCCCACCCGATTTAGCATTTTTAACCTCCCCTTCACACACTCTCTCTCTCTCCTCACGTCTCTGCTTCCCCAGAAACCAACCCACAGAATCCCTTAACCCCGAGTCTCCTTCATCTTCTTCATCCCCATCCTCCATCGCCATCATCTCTCTGCCAGCTAATCATCTGCATCACTCCATTCACGCCGCCAACGCCACGACACCCCCCCTCATCTTCCTCATCCTCCGTCCACGGCATCCATGCATCAAAGGGTTGAAATTCGACGGGGTCCAAGTATAAATCGACGCTTGCAGACGCCATTCGGACGTTAGGTAATTTTAGGCTAGGTAATTTTTAGGTAATTTAGGGTTAGTTTAGGTTTAAGTTCAGTTTTAGGTTTAGTTTATAGTTTAATTTCGTTTTCGTATTCGAATTTCAGAAAATTTCGGTTAGGGTTTAGGCATTTCGATATGTTTTCGGCTTTTAATCTCATGTAATTAGGCTTAGTTTTGCTAAATTGGAGTTGACATTCAAGAATTTCATCTTGTAATTGCAATATTTTGGGCACAAGTGTGATGCGTTTTGATCCTCTTCCTCCCCTGTTTCGATCTGCTGTCTGCGTCCTATTGCTCAGCTTTTAGGTATGTTTTGGCTTGAATTCGATACTATTGCTTTCCCCTCCCCTGCTGCTTAGTTCTTGTTCTGCCATAAGCCTGTTAATCTTCGATTATAGGCAAGTTTGGGTGTTGACTAAAATTTTAGTTTCAAGTTTGTAGGTTTAATTTTAGTATATGTCTCGGTTTTTCATTCCAGTTTTTCATAATTTAGAGTTTGGCTTCAATTCTGAGTTAGAGTTCTAGTCTGTTGCTCACTTTCATGGCTCTGCTAATTTTGGTTTCTGTTGAATGAAGTATGGTTCGAATTGATCTGTTGCTTGGTTTGATGATTCCAATTTGAGGTGTGAAATGGATTGTTTACTGAGTTGTTGGCTGAAATGTTTTGAGGTTTTGATTTTGAATGGTTTAGTCCTATTTTAAAGTTAATTTCATGTATTTCATTATGTATGATAGTTTTAATCTTGTTTAGAGTAGTTTAGTAGCCAATGGCCTAATTTCAACGTTGTCACTGTGGATCGACCCTCAAAGTACTACGATGACAATTGTATGCTTGAGATTTTTCTCTTTTTCTTTAGTTTATTGTTCACCCCCTCAAAAACCACCAACAATTTTTGGCGCCGTTGCCAGGGATGACGGCGAGATTTGGTCATTGTTTTTATTTTCGTAGTTACTCTCTTTCGTACTTTGTTTTGTTGATTTCATTAGTAGTTGTGAGTTGATTAATTAGTTGTTGTCATTTGTTTTGGTTGATTTCTTTATTTTGGTATTAATTGTTACTGAGTTTAATCATTTTGTTTTTGAAAAAAACCCAAAATCCAAAAATATTTGAAAAATTCAAAAATCCAAAGAAATTAGAAAAAATTCAAAAAAACCAAAAAAATGAAAAATCTTAAAATGCCAAAAACATTTGAAAAACTTGAAAATCCAAAAAAAATTAGAAAATTCAAAAAACCCAAAAAAATTGAAAAATTCTTTAAAAAGTTCCAAAAAAAAACCTCGAGTTTCGAGCATGCTAATATTTTATTTCCAACAATTTGAGCATGAACCTTTTTGGAGCTATTTATCGCGACTTAATGATTATCGTGCTCAATTGCATCAAACTTTTCAAAAATGGGAAATCTGTGAGGTCATTGTTGTGGGTCTAAATTCTGAATCTTGGAGTTATGTTGAGTCCATTTATCCTGAAGGTGTATTAGGATTGTTATCTAAAACTCAAGATGAAGTTTAGGATTTCTTTGAAAAATTAGCTTGGGATACTTAGGAGTTTGAACAAGCTAAAAATAATTTTGGATACCCAACTTCCGATGAGTATGTTTTTCCTACTAATCCTTCCCCCCAAGATCATTTTCTAAACTCATATGACTCATCTTATTCTTATGTCTCATGTGTTGTGCGATTCTTGTGAATCTTCTTGTCATGATGTTTGTTCTTGTCTGTATCATGATGCTACGTGTGCAAGTATGGAAAAGAGAATTAATGAATTGACTGATAAGATGTTAGAGATTATGCAAGTGAGAATTACTGAATACTCTCACTATTTCAGTCAGAACAGGGAGCAATATAACGAGTCTGACTCTAGTTTAGGATCTCCTAAACCTGAAGTTAGTCTTTTTAATGATTTTGAGCCCTCTTGTCTTCCTAGGCCTAGCTTGAATGATGCCCAGCCTTTGCCTAGTTTAGAACAAGAGGATGACCTCCCTATGTCTCTATCTCCCGACCTTGCACCACGCATTAACTCACAAAAGGATGTCACTGAAAACGTCCTAGTTTATGCCGACCCACCCACCATGTTTGATGAATCTTTTGAGTCTGAGGAGGTTCAGGAGCCTGAGCATACTGGTGAGTTAGATATGAGCATCCCATCTGTAGTTGAGCTTCATGATTTAGATGACTCAAATGATATTACACAGGAGTCACATGAAAAGGACATTGAACCCACCATTTTGGACTTTGATGATGATATTCTGTATGTGGAATATGAATCTTTTTCATGTGGGTTTGATATTACTGCAAGTCTTGATGAGGGCTTTTGTGTTGAATATGAATCATTCTCTTTTAACCCTCTTATACCTCCTGAGTCATTCCCTATTGAATATAACTCATTTTGTTTTGATGTCAATGTGAGTTTGGATGTGGACCTGTGTGCTGAATATGAATTTTTTTCTTTTGACCCTATCCAAGCTGACCTCCTTTTTGAATCTCACAAGTCTAAATTTATTGAGCCTAAGGCCATTGTCACTGAACATTTTGATTTAGACCAGACTCATGAGTGTATTGAACTTGAAGGACTTATGGATTTAGGACCCACTGTTTTGCCCAGACCGTTCATTCAGGACGATCACATTTCTAGGCCAATGACCTATATGCTGGCTACAGTTAGGTATGTCTGCCTATTTTCTTATTGGGCCCAACAGTTTGATAAGTTGAAACGAGTCCTTACTTGTGCTGAATTGACATGGTGGATGTACTCTTTATGGTTCCAACTCTTTGCTTCTTTCTGTTTCCATCTTCTTGAGAGTTGGTCTTCGTTATATGATAAGCTGCTACGTGCTGTAATGGGTTTTGATTTGAATAACAGTTTGTGATTTGTAATGGAGTGGTTGATGCTCCATGAACCTCATATAAGTGAGGCATAGCTTAGGTATACTTCAACACCTGACCTGGTATGATCGCTCCACTCTCTTCTCTTTCCTTTTCTTTTCCATTTCTTTTCTTTTTTTTACTTAGTTGTAAATATTTAGGATTGTGAATATGTGTATTTGCTTTGGTTTTAGCTTCGATTTTGGCTTTCTTCTGTGATTTCGTTTTTCTTTGCTTTTGTAAACATGTGTGTGTTTTGTTTTCTTTTGTTTTTGGTTTTGTTTTTGATTTTAAGTTGCGTCCTAGTTGTATATATTTTAGGTGCTACGGTTGTTTAGCTTATGAGCTTGCTTTTTAGCGCCTTAATTCCCACAATGAGGACATTGTGAAGTTTTGGTGTGGGGGTGAGGTGCCATTTTTTAAAATTTTTGAAGATTTTTGTTGTTTTTGGGGATGTGTGTACCTTTTCTGATTAGTTTGGATCCCCGGTGCTTTAGTTGTTAGCTTGTATATAAATAGGATGTGCATGATAAGTCTTCGACCTCAAATGTGATATTCTAAGCCTTAATTCTAACTCCAGTTGTTCATTATAGATTGTGTAATCCAGTCCTTATTTATTCCTTCATCATTATCTTTAGGTCTTAGGTTTCCATGAATGATTCTCCCACTAGCTTGGGACACGTTTACTTTGAAAAAATTGAAGAAAAAAAAAATTGTATTATGAATAAGAAAGAAAGAAAAAGAATAAATTTGGAATGACAAGTATCCCTTTGAGGCATGCGCTACTGGGCGTTACCTTTGAGGCACGTGCTACTGGGTGTTACCCTTTGAGACAATATTGCTACTGAAAAAGCTTGCTTCCAAAGTTAGTATGATAATAATGTAGTTGTGTCAACCAAGTGGGATTGAGTCTAATTCTAGTCAATCTAAGCCCTGGGATGATGATACACTTGCACACGAGCACCGGGATAGATTCAAAATATTGATGTTCAACAGGGTGAAAAATTAGCGCTCTGATGTCATTTAGGAAGTAGAGGGCTTTGAAGTACATTTTATGTATATACAGATCAATAATTGAGTACATGGGTAATTTAGCTGATTAGAATTTGTGCATATTTTTTTTTCCTAAGTTTTGTACATATTTGTTTTGAGAAAAACCCAAAAAAAAATTTCTTTATTTTTGGAATAATTTTGTGGGTATTTCACTTTGAAACCCTCACGAGACCTCACTTGTCCACTTGGGAGTCCAAGAGGCTTAAAGGGCTTGTTGCATACGTTAAATGTAATCGTGATTCCTACGACAGTGAGTTAGGATTTTCTTCTCTTATTTTTCATTTTCTTTTAGTTAGTTTAGTTTGTTTTACTCAAAAATGAGCAAAATCTTGGTGTAGGAGTATTTGTTCGAACAAAAAATGTGCTATTTGTAAGGTATTTTTACACCTATTTAATGCTCGTTTTAATAATATTTTTAAGGTTTTCATGTGATTTTATTTTATTTTGTAGATTTTTAATAAATGTGAAAAAATGGTGAAAATGCGAGAAAAATAGTGAAAATGTCGGGAATTGAAGAACCGGGCTTAACCGATTTGAATCGGGCCAGAATTGCACTGGACTGGCCCAGTTAAAAAAACCCGAACCGGTCCAATTTCCAACCCGGTTCAGCATTTTTAACCTCCCCTTCACACGCTCTCTCTCTCCTTGCGTCTCTGCTTCCCCAGAAATCAACCCACAGAATCCCTTAACCCCGAGTCTCCTTCATCTTCTTCATCCCCATCCTCCATCACCATCATCTCTCTGCCAGTGCATCATCCGCATCCCTCCATTCACGCCGCCAACGCCACGACACCCCCCACCTCATCTTCCTCATCCATCGTCCACGGCATCCACGCATCGAAGGGTTGAAATTCGACGGGGTCTGAGTACAAATCAACGCTTGCAGACGCCATTCAGAGGTTAGATAATTTTAGGCTAGGTAATTTTTAGGTAATTTAGGGTTAGTTTAGGTTTAAATTTAGTTTTAGGTTTAGTTTATAGTTTAATTTCGTTTTCGTATTCGAATTTCAGAAAATTTCGGTTAGGGTTTAGGCATTTCGATATGTTTTCGGCTTTCAATCTCATGTAATTAGGCTTAGTTTTGCTAAATTGGAGTTGACATTCAAGAATTTCATCTTGTAATTGCAATATTTTGGGCACAAGTGTGATGCGTTTTGATCCTCTTCCTCCCCTGTTTCGATCTGCTGTCTGCGTCCTGTTGCTCAGCTTTCACGTCTGTTTTGGCTTGAATTCGATACTATTGCTTTCCCCTCCCCTGCTGCTTAGTTCTTGTTCTGCCATAAGCCTGTTAATCTTCGATTATAGGCAAGTTTGGGTGTTGACTAAAATTTTAGTTTCAAGTTTGTAGGTTTAATTTTAGTATATGTCTCGGTTTTTCATTCCAGTTTTTCATAATTTAGAGTTTGGCTTCAGTTCTGAGTTAGAATTCTAGTCTGCTGCTCACTTTCATGGCTCTGCTAATTTTGGTTTCTGTTGAATGAAGTATGGTTCGAATTGATCTGTTGCTTGGTTTGATGATTCTGATTTGAGGCGTGAAATGGATTATTTGCTGAGTTGTTGGTTGAAATGTTTTGAGGTTTTTATTTTGAATGGATTGGTCCTGTTTTAAAGTTAATTTCACGTATTTCGTTATTTATGATAGTTTTAATCTTGTTTAGAGTAGTTTAGTAGCCAGTGGCCTAATTTCAACGTCGTCCCTGTGGATCGACCCTCAAAGTACTACGATGACAATTGTATGCTTGAGGTTTTTCTCTTTTTCTTTAGTTTATTGTTCACCCCCTCAAAAAACCACCAACAAGAGTCTCCATGGTAATCCCCCTCTGCTCAAACTCCTCCCTCAACAACAACTCTGTAGCGATAGTCGTCCAAGCCCCCTGGGCCTGAAACCTAGGCCTGTCCCAACCCAGGTTCCCTGTTATCATAAAATGATGATAACGGAGCCTGAACTCTACCCACATATCAACTGTGAGTAAGGACTAAAGCAGTTTGTATACACGAAACGTAATACTGGGAAACTCAGAAAAAGGGTCCTATGCATGAACCTTTATACTAGCATATAGCAGCGCAATGTGAGTAGCCATAGATGCACCCGACATTATTTTAACACCATAAGGGTCCATCTAACAAAGAAAACACATATATGAGAGGCATACATAACCATAATTAAGGAACATGCAAATGTAAGCAACCTGCATTTCTAATATCGTTACTACACTTCTAATATCACTCTAGCAGTATACAATGACCCTCACTACCAACCATTCTCACCTTCTTATTTCTAAATTCCACACTCCACAAAGAAAATCTCAGCCTAGCTCTGATATCAAATCTGTAATGCCCCAAATGTACATAAATTACTATTTGCATTTCTTTCATTAGTTTCCCTAATTAGAAATGATAACCCAAATGATTAGGCGTTATCGCCGTCCAACAAGGACAAACCTTTACGTGTACATGATAAACTTAGCCATAATAATCAATGTTTACCATCAAAGGCATTCACACCATCACAACCCATCAGACCATTTAGATAAATATAGAAATTGTTCTAATATCAAAACCATTCAAACATCTCAAGGATTACACCAAAATATAGAATTCTGATAAAATATACAGTTTCAACACCAAAATATATCACAATACGGTGTTATAAACATCTCAATGATAATACACCACCATTCCATACAGATTTCCCGACTCACTTATCATCTTTAACTGTCCTACCCGCCTGAGGGCGATTCACTGAACACTTTCCTAAAACAAAACATGAAAAAATTTCGAATTGTGAGCCGAAGTTCAGTACATGCATTCTTGTATTGTTAAACATTCAAGGAAAAACTGGTTGGGCCCATATTGCAATTCATTTTTAATTAAAAATAGGGAATGAGATAAATATGAAACTGCATTGTCAATTATTATCTGATAGTGAACCTCTAGTAACTGTTACGATCTAAAGTTAGGTGTACACATGCCAAGCTAATCGGGGAACCTAGTCTAAAGCCATGCGAATAACTGAAGGGCTATGCCCTGTAACTAATAACTGATGGGATCACTAATTATGTGATAAATCATTGATTAAATGGATTCATTGATGTACTTACCAAAACATTATAATTTTGATAAATACGTACTGATTTCTAAAGATACAGACAATAAACGTACCTGAAATTTTTAAATGTAAGCTCACTGAATAATATTATGCACAAAATTGTAAGGAATGATAGATTAGGCCCTATTTCTATACAAAATTATCGTTGTAGGAACATACGGTTAGCAAAAATATTTATTTCATAGCTAATAATTTAGTAAAAGAAAAGTAAGAGCATAACAAGGGCTTAGAAAGAATGACTCATAACTTAGTCATTCGACCTCTGATTGAGACTCTGAACCCTAATACAGAAAGCTTAGGAAGTCCCAAAAATCTTTCATTTAGAACAAGAAGCTTGATTCCCACAATAGAATTCCCAAAATGAGACTAGAACTCAAATATGTCAGTTTTGGTCCATTCTACACAATTTTGGTAAAACGGCCATAACTTTTTCCACAAACCTCGGATTAAAGTGATTCAAAAGGAATTTAAAATCTAACACACTTAAATATATACCCACTAAAAATCATAATTTTCCAATGGGACGATCATTACCAGTTTAATCGTGAAGTCTGTATTGTTTTCCTGAAATTTTCAGCCCTCACTGTTTTAGCTTTTCCCTCTCCTTTTGACACAAATCCTCAATTTAAACCATTCCTTAAAAGCATGTAAATAAGCTTTGGTCCATCCCAACATCATACAAAATCACCACACTCAGATTCACTTCATAATCATCTCTAATAAAGATCACTTTTCAATCAAATACACACATAAAACAAGCTTAAAGCTAGTTTAATCCAAACCATACATTATTTGTCAAACCCTAGTTTATGGCCAACTTGGACTTACTACAACTCATTTCAAATCATCAAAAACATCATCATAAACACCAATAGGTTAAAAGATGATCAAATCAAAGATAAAACAATCAAAATCTAATACTTTATCATCAAGCTTGCATGATTAAGGATTAACCCTAACCCTAGCATAGTCCAACCTCAACTCCACCATGATCAACACCAAAATAACTCTTATTTCTCATCAAAACATCATGATCAAAGATCGCAAATATCAAAACAAGAATCAAAACTAAAGTAAAAAGCAAAACCAACAAGATCAAGTTTCAAGATTACTCACTTTGCTTGAAGATAAGTAGAGATGGATGTGATTTTTAGTGGTTTTGATGATGGAGGATGGTGGCTAGGGGTAGAAGGATGTCTGGGGGGTCGGAGATCACCGGAGCTGGCCGAAAAACAGCCAGGCAGTGGCTGGAGCTAGCTGCCGTGGGGGAGAGAGAGAGGAGAGAGAAAATGGAGTTTTTGGATTGAGTTGTGATTTTTTGACTAATTCACATCTTGGCTGAGTTTTAACTAGAAAAGTAACTTTTCCATGGTTAAGCTTAATCATGATAATTAGTTAGATTAATAAGTAAACTTGTTGGGCTTCAAAACGGCTGAAATAAGTTGGGTTCGGGAATAAAACGCTTCGTAACGATAACGTTTTTACGAAATGCAAAATTAAATCTTTGTAATGTTACGGAAAACAAAATAAATTACTTAGATTAAACTTGTTAGGGCCTGCTATCAATTCTTGCAAAGTTTTCATTAATCAATTAAATGAACAAATAAAATCCGAATTGCCAAGTGAGGGCCCAAATAAAATTTTCCTCACCAGGGTGAATAAATGCGATAAATAAATATGAGAAAAAAAAAACATGAACATGAGGTAATTAAATAAATAAACATAATTAAATAATTTAGGGTTATGCTCTTACAATTGGTTGTTTTCTTTACAATTCTATTGGTTAGTACAAAGGTTAGAGAGGAGGATACCCCACTATTTAATAGCTTGATTCCTAGTATTATTTTCTAATTTCTAAGATTTGAATTATTGAATGAAAAAGCTTATTGCTTTACAAAATCTCTTTTTCTTTGTCTCTCTTGGAGAGTGATGATTTTGAATCCTCCCTTTATTTCAATCTTTGGTACTTAAGCTTTATAAGATTGGATGGTGGATTGATTAGTTTAGGTGGTTGCTTAGGCTTTATCCTAAAAATATCCTGTTTTGATTGTTGTTGATTCTAGTTTCCACAAATTAAATCCATAAGAATTATTTTGCTTTAGGTTTGATCTTTGCTTGGAGCTTCATTCTAGTTCTTCAAGGGGCTCTACTTTTATGGGTTGTTTGGGTTGTTGTTCTTCTCCATCCATTTGAGAATCTTTATCAAGATCTTATGTCTTTATTTGGCCAAGGGTATTCTCATGTCGAGCACTTGCCGTTAAGAGTAAATCATTCTGCTTCACCCTCAAAATATCATTTCTCTCCTTCCACCATCTTCAACCTCAAGCTCTCTTCAACCCTTCAATGGCAAGAACCCATCACGCACATATCCACCTACAATTTCCGACAAACACAACCAAAATCCCTTAAAATTCAACTTAGTTAACGTATATGAGCTCAATTTTACAAAACATGCTCAAAGCTTGCTTCCTCCATGTACACTTGTAACCATCTATATATTCCCAAGATTATATAATAAACTTTAAATTCACATAAATTAATATTTATCGAAACTAAAGGATTGCTTTTATCAATCAAATTAAAGAGCAAAGTGGTTGAAGCAATGTAGAGGGAACTTAGGATTCACCTCAAAACACCAAGAAAATAAGCCAACGAGAATTGGGAGATGGAGGTGGCAGTATGGCAGGACTTCAGCCAGTAGCTGGGTGCCACGATGGACTAGGTTAGCAGCAGTCTTGCGTGTGTGCATAGATGGTAGCACGATAGAGAAGGGAACGAGTGTCATTGGCTAGGTAGATTGAGAGGAAAACTGCGTGGATTTTGGGAGCCTTCATTTTGATAATTTAATTTACCAACTCTACATTGTTTTTTAATTCCCCTTTCCTCTTTTCTTTTTCTTATTCCTTTTTTTTGGTGGTTTCACAAATTATTTAGAAAAATTGTGAGTTTTGCCTATATTGATTTATATTTGTGCTTATTCATTTTGATTTTTTTCACTTAATTATTTTATTTATATAGCATAGGTAATCAAAATTATTCTAAGTTAATTTCTTTCATGGAATTTATAAATATTAATCATTTTTATAAATATGGTAATTTGTATTCTTTTGTATGTATTGAATGTCCTAATATGAAACATCACCAATTCTTATTTCGAAACCACTTTGTCATCTCAGTCTGTAATACCTTAAGTATTTCAAATGTGAATTGAAATGTAGCGCTCGACTTTGCTAAATTGGAATTAACTGAAGTACTTAGCATGGGTTAGATTTACTCTATTACACCATGCCCGATGTCGACTTACCTTTTTTCAAACTTTACTTTTCCTCACAACTTGATATTTGGGATATTTTCTTACTTGTCCAGCTTGCCAATTTTTATTGATTATTGAACTTTTCAAGTTTATTGTAAACCTTTTTACTAGCAACTAATAGAATTCCAATTATTTTATTTTCTTCTTTCTTTTCATTTTCTGTTTCTCGTTTGAGTTAAGCAAGTTCATAATTTTGTTTTCTAAAACTTGTGGGGGAAATAGTGTAACACTCCTGCTTAATTGGGTTGTGCTACATGCCACAGCCTCCCCCTAAAAAAAGGTTATTAAGACAACCTACTTAAAACTAGTTGGAATATAACATGAACGCATAAAAGCCAGGATTGTTTGCTCATGTTGTAACCTATCAAAAGTACAACCCGCTTGACCTATTCATAGACTTAGTCTAATATTTAAACTAAGAAATTTATACAGTATATACCACTTAACAACATTACGAGATCAAGGGCATCTTAGGTACTTCAAGAGGAGCTGGAGACAGGATAAAAAGAGCTTGGTGGTGAAATGATGAGGTCAAGGAGAAAGTCAAGGAAAAACAAGAAGAATATATAGCTGTAATCAATAATATAATTGAAGAAGAGAGAGTAATTAATAGAGGTATATGCCAGGCTACGAAGAAGGTCGCAAAGAAAGTCATCACAATGGTAGAGAGCATCACCTATGAAAGGTTATACTAGATACTTGAGACCAAGGAAGGTGAGAAGGAGGTATTTAAGCTGGCAAGGGAAAGGCAAAAGAGATCAAGGCACTAGGTAACATAAGGTGCATCAAAGATGAAGAAGGTAAGGTCGTAGTAGAGGAAGAAGAAATAAAGGAAAGATGGCAAAGCTACTTCTCTAAGCTCTTTAATGGTGAATAAGTTCAGAATTCTCATAGAAGGGAGCAAGCGGGTTGCTGAAGCCAACCAGATTATCACTTGTGTAACCCTATTAGAGAAAATGAGATTAAACAGGCCCTAAGGAAGATGCCTAATAGAAAAACAGTAGGCCCGGACCAAATCCTCATATAAGCATCAAAGAGTTTGGGTGAAAAGGGAATACAGTGGTTACAAAGCTATTTAATGTCATTTTTAGGAGTGCAAAAATGCCTGGAAAACAAAGACGCATCTTAGTTATCTCTTTCTACAAGAAAAAGGTGATATTCAAAATTGCAACAATTATAAAGGTATCAAGCTACTTAGCCACACTATGAAATTATAGGAAATAGTGAATAAGCATAGGCTAAGGTAGGGTATTTCAGTCTCATAAACCAATTTGGCTTTATGACTGGTAGATCAACCACAGAGGCAATTCATCTCCTTAGGAGGCTCATGGAATTGTATAGGGATAGAAAAAAGGATCTCTACATGGTATTCATAGACTTAGAGAAAGCTTATGATAAAGTACCGCGCAAAGTTTTATGGAGGTGCTTGGAGAAGAACGAAGTGGTAGTTACATATATCGAAGTTATTAAGGATATGTACGAGGGGGGTAAAGATGAGTGCTAGGACCCTTGCAAGAGACACTAATGAATTTCTAGTCGATATAAGACTACCTTAGGGATCAACTCTTAGTCATTTTCTATTCGCTTGTTTAATGGATGAACTCACTAAATGGATCCAAGATGAGGTACCATGGTGTATGTTATTTGCAGATGATACTATCCTTATCGATGAGACAAGGGATAGAGTTAACATTAGATTAGAGAATTGGAGACATACCTTAGAGTCTAGTGGTTTTAAATTAAGTAGATTGAAAATTGAATATTTATAGTGTAGTTTCAGAGGTAGAGAAAAGACAATTGGGAAGTCACCATTGATGGGGTATTAATACCAAGGGTTGAGAAGTTTAGATATTTGAGCTCGATTATTGAAGATAATGGGATATTAACAAGGACATTGACTCCCGTATGAGGGTGGGATGACTAAAATTGGAATAATGCTTCATTAATAGTTAATAATAACAATTATAATTATAATAATAATAATTATTAGTATTAGTATTAATAATTAATAATAATTATTAAGATTAATTTTAATATTAATATTATTATCAATTATTATTATTAATATTGATAATTATTATTATGATTATAATTATTAATATTAATAAGAGTTATTATTGTTAATTATTGTTTTTTTATTAATTATTAATAATAATTATAATAATTATTGCTATGTTATACAAAATGTTAACATAACTAATATCAATATTCCCACTCTATTCCATCATTTCCATTTCTTCCCACTCATTCCACTCCCACATATAACAAACAACTCCTACACGCTCTCATCCACTTCTTTCCAGTCCTATACACTCCCATTTACTTTTTTCCATTCTTTTCTAGTTCTTTCTATTTCATACGTACGATATACTAATAAAAAGAACAACCAAACAAGGCCTATAGTGTACCTTATACTACACACACACACACACACACACACACACACACACACACACACACACACATATATATATATATATATATATATATAAACCTGGGAACAAGCAAAACGACCCACTTTCTTGAACCCAGGGGGACCGGGACCGGACCTCCAAAATAAGCCTAGGTGCGTAACACCTTTTCCCACCTCCCGCCGCCAAAGCCTATATCATACACTCCAGTGTATGTACTCCCATATGAAATATAAGTAATTATATATTAAAATATAAAATATATGATAAATACATACCAAAAAATATATATAAAATAAATATAAGAGTATGTACTTTCGGATGTATATAATAATTTCCACCCCACCGCAAATAATTTCCCTGCCAATGACTCCAAGCTGACTGACGCCGACTTGGACAGAGGGAGAAGAACGAGAGGAAGATGATGAGTATTAGAGAGAAAGGTAAGGCAGTGTACAAGGCGTACAGAGCGCTGACCTTTACTCTGTCTCCATTGATAAAACTCCATCTCCAGTGGCGCAGATTCCGGGGCCTCGAGCACTCCCTTCGCTGGCCCGAGCGTCTCGGCCGCCCTTCGCTCCCCCGCCCTCCCGGCCCTCTCCTCTGGTTTCACGCCGTCTCTCTCGGTATCCACTGTCTCTCCTCTGTTGTTTTCGGGATGAATTGAGTTGAGTTTTTGGTGATGGTGTGATTTTTAATTGATAGGAGAAGGAATGGCGGCCATTCCTGTTATTAGGCGCTGTTTGATTGAGCGGCCTGATTTCAACATTCTGATGACCTCCACTACTTTGTCAGCATTGTGAGTTTTGAGAGTCTGAATCTTTGTGTGTATATATATATTTTTAATTAAGAGGTGGTTGAAAGTCTTCTGCTTTGTTTTCTCTTTCCTTCTTCCAAGCATTATGTACTACTAGTTCACCGAAGAAATGAGGCCATGGAAGAAAGTTAAAGGATTCAAACTGATTTGAGGCAAATATGATTCATGATTGTGTAAATTATTAGCATCAAAATATGATTCCTTAAAGCCAGTCATTCATGTCTTCCTATTGGGTTTAGCTGTCGAAAATATTCACATGTTTAGAGCCTTCATCACTTTACCTGGCTGCATAGTCACTTAGGGCACAACCAGGATTTGTCGGGGGAAAGAATTGTACATCAGTTAGGTGGGTGTTTCAGCTATTCCATTGGTCCATGGCTGGGTAAGAGTAGGACCTAAAAAAATGAAATGCCCAGACACAAGCCCCAAGGCTGCTACTAAATCCCTGTTCTTTTCAGCTTTAGGTGGAATCAAGCTTAAAACTTACAGCTCCTTATAGCTAGGGCATTCAGAGTGTATGGGTAAGGTATATACATGTCCACAATTTACCTAAAAGGGATTTTACCCAACCCGTATCCAACCTATTACCTTTGGTATACACATGGGTACTATTCAGATGGGTATTGTTCACATCGATTCTACCCATATGGGTATTACCCACGGATATCCATGGGTCTGTATTTCTATAACTTAGTTCACATATGGCTGAAATAGTTCACTTGGGCCACTGATGAAAAGATCAAATTACATGGATATTTTCTAGAGTGGGTCACTGAATAGAATTTAGAAGCCCTTTCACAACAAAGCTGCATGTTGCTGATCAAAGAATGGGTAGGCCACCACGGATTATATATTATTATTATCATTGTTGTTGTTTGCTGTTATTATTAATTTATTTTGTAGTGTTCTATACTATTAAATGTTATCTGAATATGATGGGCAAGCACATATGAACCAAATGAATTTACTTAATGTTATTTCATCTAACATCCAGGAAAAATGAACAAGGGAAAAATAAAATCGATCAAAGTGACATGAGAGAATTTTCAATGTCAATTGATGGATGACTGACCCTTAGTTTAAAAAAGGCGCATAGAGGCGACTGCTGTGGCGCCTTTAAGCGCGGTGAGGTGAGGCGAAACCTTTAAGCACGGTGAGGCGTGCGCCTTAGCGCGCCTTAGTTTGAGGCGCGGGGCGACCGAAGCGAGGGTTTTATTGATCTTAATTGAGAAGTGAAGCTATAGGACAAAGAGGAGAACTTTTAACCATTAAAATCACCAACTTTGTTAAAATAACATTTATCGTAGTCTTATATCGCGATTTTGAGCATAATCCCTCATGCAATTGACAAACTCTAAGATTAAAAAACCCCAATTTTCAAACTGTCAAGTGTGGAGACCTAATGGTGCTAAAAGGGAGTTGAATGTCCATCTTCATATTGTTCTGGTGGTCGATCTTCACGGGAATTAGTGTAGTGGGCTTCGGTTACCAGGTTCGTTCTTCCTTCTTCCCTGGTGTGTGGGGGGGTCATTAGAAGTCTAGATGGGAAGGGGCTAGGTTAGACTGTGTGCATATTATTTCGTTTTTCATTCATAGTTTTATTTAATAAAGATTTCCTATAGTCTTAATTTGTTATATTGTGGAAAATTCTTTCCTTCTCATTCTATCTTTTATTTAGGAAAGAACCAGCCATATTTTTTTATTTTATTATATTTTTTTGAGTTAAAGAAGCCATTGTTTCTCTCCTTTCTCTCAGTTTTGATTTTTTTCTTTCCTTTCAAAACTTATAGTAAGAATGTTTGTTACTAGATTTGCATTTAAATAATATAATTTACTTTTTATCGTATTTTAAACTATTTTGCGAATGTTTTTAACATTATAACGGTTTATATTGACATCTAATTCCATATTGATGCAATCATATAACTCATTTGGGCAAAATCTATCTGCTAAGTACATTTTAGGCATTTCTGTGTAAAGGTGCGCCTCGCATCCATGATGCGTGCGCCTTTGCCTCGAGGCTCACGCCTTGCTCCTCGGAGCCTTGTGCGCCTCAGTGCGTCTCGCTCCTTTTTACACTAAGGATTGGCCAAAGATACTAGTATAAACATCATCCATCATGCATGGCACATATTCAGTCTCCTGTTAACAAATTCAAAAGAAAAAGTAGTTGTACTTTTTTTGATAAGGAAAAAGTAGTTGTACTTAAAACATATGCTGAGCTTAAATAACCATGCTTCGAACATGAACAAAGATCTTGAGATTGAACCACAATACTTCGACCATCAACACCAATCCTAAGACTAAATAACAAAGCTAAATAATTTTAGGGAAAGTAGTCTCCTTCGGATAAAATAAGGGCCATTTCATCTCCAATAAACCTAGAAAAATAAAATAAAATATTAACCAGTCTTTGAGACTACCAATGAAACCAAATAAACTATGCATCTTTGCTAACAAGTTCCGAAAAAACAAGTTACCTAAATTACTTAAAAATCTAATTAAGGGGATTTGCATATTGATTGTCCCTCCTCATCATTGAATTGTCACCCTGGATCAACCCAGTGAAGACCACTGAGAATGCATTCTTCAATAGAAGTCAAATCACTTGCAAATTCCACAAAGACTCCTACAAAACTTCACATTTGGAGAGAGAACGAGAGAGACAGACGGATACGCATAGCAACTCATTCAAACATGATGCAAACCCTACCATAGAAAATTGAAACCAATCTACCCCGATTGTATGTGACTCAAACTTTCAGAGAAAAAACAAATGAAAACTGAGAAAAAAAAAACAAGAAGAGGGATCTGTGTTTAAACAAGTGCGCCCAAGGCTCACAAAAGCCCCAAGCCCAACCCCTTGCGCCTTGCAAGGGTTCAAGCCAAGCTCATTATTTAAGCCCACAAAAGCCCGCGCTTTTCTGATCTTCAAACCGAGGCTCAAAATGACCCAATCCCATGCTTTATGGAAAAAGATGTTGGAGAGAGAGAAAAAGGGACACACCATAGAAAAACACAAATACTTATAGATTGACTCTTACCTTTGCTATATTATTGAATTTCGAGTAGAAACTCTTATCTAATTGCATCCAATTCCTTCGAGTATGGATTAAATTGAAGAAGCCTAATTTAGAAACCCTAAATTGAAGAAGCCTAATTTAGAAACCCTAATTTTTGGATGGAGGGTTGGTTGTAATTCGGGAATTGTACAATGTTAAAATAAAGGCTGAGTTGACCAATATTTTCCCACACTTTTGCGGCAGCTGATCTATGTTGATCTCTCCCTCTCTCTAGATGGGAAATATGGTGCCACCAATAATATGGAAAGGATTAAAGAAAATACTTCCCTTCCATTCTAATATGTTGTTAAATATTGTTTCCTTCCTCTTTCTCCCCCCCTTTCTTAAAATGCCTTCGGAATTTTTGGATACAATATAACATACTATAGAATGATTTGCTGTGATGTCTAATCATTTGTTTAATGTTATCATTTAACTTAGTTGTCAAAATATGGTTTGGAAAAGATTTTTAAGCATTTGTGAGTAGAAGTGCACATGTGCCCAAAAAGCTCGCACCTTCACCTCAAAGCCCGATCCCCGGGCCAGTACCCTTTGCGCTTTTATGAATCTTAGGCTTTTTTAATCTAAGAGAGGGATTAATTTTCACCTGAAGATGAGATCGAATTAGACAAATTCTGGCAATAGAGTTAGCAGAAAAGTTGCTGATTTGAGCTGTGAATACCAATTACAAATTCAGATCTAGAAAGAAAGATAAAATTTACAAAATCTCATCAAAATTAGTTAGACCTCGAGGACACCTTCGACTGGTTCAAAAATGCATTCTCAATTATCAAATTTGACAAAATACTGAAAGTCGAGCTCGAATTTGTGTTGTTCCCATTACTAGCCCCGTTTGATTGGATGAATTTTGCACCAATTTCAAATTTCTAGGTACAATTGTGGAATTAGGGTTTTTGTAAGGGAAAGTGAGAAGGTGATAGAGATAGAGATGTTAAAGCAAATAGTCGAGAAGAGATAGAGATTTTGAAGCAAATAGTTGAGAAGAGATAGAGATGTTGAAGCAAATAATCGAGAGAAATAATATGCTGGCTTGAGAGAGGAGAGAGAAAGCGTTAAAGAGCTTGGGGGTTTTTTGTAATTGTATTTATTGTATGAGGGTATTATGGTCCCTTTAGTCATTGTCATTGGGTACTTGGATATCCTATTAACCACCAAATAAACATCTCAAATATGAATAATTACCCATCTTCTACCCATTACCGATTTTAAGTGGGTATTACCCATCTAATATGAATGGGTAAGGGTGGGTGTCCATTCAATGGGTACAAATTCCCACATCTTTGTAGCTTGCTACAACTTCTTATTGCTCCTTGCAGCTACTTGTAGCTCTCTTACAACTGTTCACAACTTTTTACACGTAAACTGCTTCTAGCATACAGTTTCGTACAACTTTTACAGCTCCTTGTAGCTTCTTACAGGTTTAAGTTTGACCATACAACTATACAGAATGGGCCTGAGGGTATAGCCTAGTCTACAATGCTCTAGCTTGTAACTGTTGACAAAATTGGAAAGGGGATGACAGATAGCAAGGGACATGGAAGATAAGGTGAAGAGCTCATTTGTCCTTCGACCAAATCCCTCTGGAGGACTCAAAGCAGTTGAGGGAGTTAGGTGAACTGGTAAAGGCAAACAGCAAGCCAATTTGTAGGGCATGCAAAATGGACTAGATTCTTTAAAGAGTTTATGCAGTCTTCTTTCTAGTGGTGAAAAATTGCCTATAAGTAAGGATCATGCTGCCTATGTTTAGATTGATTCTGGATTGTTTGTGCTTTTATTCTTCATTAGGCAAGAGGCCTTCTCATTACATCTGTTGTTTTTAAAGGTGGGGGCAAGTAATATGAAAATCATATGCAGTGATTTGAGGCTGTTAATAAAATTTTGGAACTTTGAATGTTTATATGTGATTAAGAAATTTAAGATGGATCTCTTGTAATTGTATGCCTGTAATTGTCTTGTGATATCACTGCTAGTAGATTTTCGTGTATGATTAGCATGACGATATTGGGTTTACGTTGTAGAAGCTGGCATTAGTTATGTTACCGTGACGCACCTCTCTCCGAAAACGATAGTGTGGTTTTGATTTGGACTGCATTCTATGATAGCATATTTGGCCACCTGTGTGGCTGTGTTTATTTGGAAGCAAGTGAAATTGTTAATGAATGACGTAGAATGTTCTCTTTCGCAGCGAGATTCTGAAAAATGAGCTGCCTCCAGCTGTCATTTATCAGGTAGGTTTCCAAAGTCTTTGCTTTTTGGTGGATGGGTTCTGAATACCATGGTTTTTTTTCCTTTTAAGGATGCACTGCTAAATGTTGCTACTTGTCTTTGTCTGCTCTTTAGTAACTCTTTGTTAGTAATAACCAATTGCTTGGACAATAGTTTTGTGTGTGACCAAGTTCTGAAAATTATGATTGTAATTCTCATAAGTTTAAGACGATCATTGAACTCCCTATTCAGGAAACTATTCAGTTCTTTCTCCCAGAAAATTCTTAGATTTTGTGTTGCCCAAAGTTATATCTTTTGACTTTCCCATCATTGTGGATCTATAATCCTTGTGTTCCTGATATCTGAAGGATCCTGTGATTTTTGTCTCTTTTTTTCTTTTCCCTTTTCCTACATAGGCTACTTGAAACAGAGGGATGAAGGATCTTCATGTTGGGGGTTCAATGGAGTTGGTCTACTGCTTATTACTTGTTATAGTTTCTATTTCTTTTAGGAGGACTAGATGTCCTCATTGGAGTCTTAGGTTCCATTTTCATTTGCTACTGTAATTTTTTCCCCATCTACAAAATAGTGTACAAAAATAATCTCATGTAAACCTTTTTAGAACCCACCTTATATCAGGCCAAAATTTACCATCACTACTGAATGCACTTAAGAGTTAAGATCTGCAATCTACATGTGAGTTTATATTGATTACTAGGTGTACCCCAATTCCAGTTTTGTCAACTAAAATGTATCCGATAATTGATAGAACGTTGTTCAACGGTACATTGGAGTGCAAACCAAAACATGCTGGATTTGGTCTTGGACCCAAATTCATTGGTGTCAGTCACACCAGCAATTTTGGACTTTTTTTCTTCTTTTCTCTGTTTGTTTGTTTCTCTAAAGTTGTTTATGAAAGGTGTTTCTTGTTCCTGTTAAGTAGAGCCCAGTGGATGCTAGTTCTTCATATGACCCTATGGGGTTGTTACTACGTTGATTATTTATACTTTTGCATCATTAGCTGGGTAAACTGTTAGTTGCGGAGTATTGACCTTGAATTTAGTGGGCTTTCTTAATCTTGCTTTGATTGGCCAATCACAAAAGGTAACCAGATCTTCAACCAACACGTTGCAGTGTTCCCTGATTTATCCCTTGTTTTTCTGGGTGGGTATGCATGTGGTGCAAAACGGAAATTAGAAAATGTTTTTACAGAGATTGTTGCTAACATTAAAACATATATCTAATTTTAGGATCTAACTTGTTTGCATATTTTTTTAGATGAATAGTGGCCAGATAGGAATAGAATTCTAATGTGAATTGTCTTATTAGGATGAGCCTTTGGAAAAGTAGTATTCCTTTAGGTAGATTTCTGGAATATCTTTATGTTATATCTGTCTTGTTTTCCAGCAGTCTGGCCAGGTCTCTTTAGGTTTTGCCAATAGGCCTTTGTAATTATACACTCAAAATTTTTGGCCATTGAGGATGGAAATTTGAGAGTTTTTCGTGTGCGTGTGTGTGCATGTGCATGTTTTCTGCTATTTTTGGCAAATTGTTGAAAATGTACCTGATAATGATAAAGTTGAGTGTCATGTTCTATTTTAACCACACATTTTGCTCTTACAATTGATTCCAACTGGTTTTGCTCTCTTCTAAAGTTTCCAATCAATTTTCTTCTTTGGTAAAAATCGAAGTTGGTCCCACATGCCAGTTTGCGCCATTGGATGTTCCTGCTGCTGTTGATGCTTTCCTTGGCTACTGGAAACCAAATGCTGTCATTCTTTTGGAAGGTGAACTGTGGCCAAACCTTATAATGGCTGCGTCAGAAAGTAAGGTAAGAAGTAAGAACTGGTTCTTCTTTAATAATCAAACTTCCTTAGACTTCAGAGTATGCTTTCAGGTGGAGTAACTTTTACAAGGTGGAGTAACTTTTACAGTGCATGCCTAACTCATTACTCTTGGCAACATTTAGTTCATCAATCTGTTGTGAATTTGCGGTTATGTAGTTGTGTATGGTCTGTTATGAAGCTACTGGCTGCTGAATTAGTCTTAAGTTCTGGAAATCCCTCAAGCACATTAGTTGTCTTGGAATAATTATTCTGGATAAGTATATCACTCCAGCAGGCTCTCTTCTTCCAAAGTTATCTTGCAAACTTTGTAGTTGATAAGAATTCCACTTTGGGAGCTATCTTCTTCCTCAGTTGTCTTATGAACTTCAGACATGATGAAGATTTCACTCGAGGAGCTATCTTCTCCCTCAGCTGTCTTGCAAACTTCAAGCTTGATAAAAATTGCACTCTAAGAGCTATCATCTTCCTCACCACCCCGTTTCGGCCTACAGGTTTAGAAGTAATGAGTTTGTTGATGTGGGAACCTTAGTTTAAAAAAGCAAACCTGAGGCGCGCCTAGGCGAGAGGCGACCAGGCCGGTGCCTCAGGTGACCCCAAGCGCATCGAAATCCGAAGGCGCATGGAGGCGTGCGCCTATACGCCCCTCAGCTGAGGCGAAGGCACGGCGCTTTCCTCGCCTGATAGCACTTCACGGGGGTAGAGAGAACATTATGAGAAATTAGTCAACCAATGCCAAAATTTCTTCGTATTAGAACTTATGCACGTGATGATTGACTAATTTCGAGTAGAAGCCCCACCAAATTGCTTTCAATTGCTTCAAATTCAGCCCGAATCTTCAAAACCCTAATTTTTCGAAAACCCTAATTTTTCGAAATTCCAATTTCTCTTTGATTTGAGGCTTGTATTGTGGCTTAATGGAGACAGAGTGCGTTGCTCTTCCCTTCTCATGCTTTTCCGGCGGCTCATCTTCTCCGGTCCTCGGTGATCTGCTCCGGTAGGTCTGGCTGAGTTGCTGTGTGCAATTTTTGGGGGCTTCAAAAGTGGGATGGGTCTTCTAGATGGGCTGCTCTTTAGTCTTCTCTCTTGCCTCTGTGATTATATATAAGTAAAATATTTACTGTTTTCTTTTTCTTTGTGGTGTTTTTAATTAGGTGAGTGAGCTAGTATAATTTTTCTTTTTTTGTTTTTTACAAAACAGTATAGGAGGCTGTAAACACAAATTTTATGCCTAAAATAAATTACGCAAGAAATTGGAAAACAAATTTAATTTTGTATTGATGTTGTATATGAGTGCAATATCTGAATTTAATACAATAAGATGATTCTCTGATTCGATCTCCTAATGATTTGAGTATTCTGAGGGCTTGATGCTTGATCTCGATTGATGCAAATCAGCTGAAGAACTCTGAAGACTGTTCTTGATTTTGATCTACAAGTGGCTGATTGTAGCTTCTGAAACTCTGCAAGTTTTGATCATTTTCGCTTGGTGGCTGGATGCTCCTTGCCGTGTGAGCTCTGAATTATGCGAATGCTGAATGTTGAATGTAGTTGACCAGATTAATCGATGCGAGGGCGAGATTGCTTGATCTCGATCGATGAATTAGATGAAAAACTTTAAAGTGGACTTCGATTTGAGGTTGCAGAAGATGTTGAGCTAGCTAACTTTGATCCTTGTTGCTTGGTAGCTGGATGTTGTCTGTAGTATGAGCTCTGGAGCTTGTAGGATGCTGAATGTTGAGTTCCCCCCAAAATGAGGGGGAATGACCTCCTATTTATAGTCTCGAAGGTTAGGGTTTGAATTGGACATTGGGTCTCGACTCATATCTTAGTAATTATTCCCTTAATTTAAAAAAAGAAATAATTACTAATTTCTGCTTCATCAATGACACGTGACATCTTTTAATTGCCTGAATTTTAGCCACATTTAATTTTGACCAAGTGGGTCCACCAAAGTCAACGTGACACTTGGCAATTTGCGATTGGTCATTTTTTTTTACACGTGGTATCATCCGATTTGTCGTAAAATTTTTGCCTTCTACAGAGGCATTTTTACTGTTTTTTTATATTATGAGCATGCTTGTCAATCTTGGTAAATTTTCAAAAAAATTCTCAATTTTTAACATTTTGAATTTTTATTTAAGTGAATTATAATGTTGTTTTATCGTATTCTAATTTCTATGCTGTTTTGCAACCATTCTAGGCTTTATAACAAATGTAATGCTATATGCTCATTGTATTAATGCAAGTTTGTAACTTATTTGGGCATGATATATTCTTTGAATAAATTTTCTGCAATTTTTTAGAAAAGTGCGCCTTGCGTCCGTGAGGGGCGCGCCTTCGCCTCGAGGCTCTTGCCTCGTGCCTTGGGACCCTTTGTGCCTCGATGCGCCTCACGCTTTTTTAAACTAAGGTGGGAACCCATCTGTAAACAAAGTAACAAACAAATCAATGAGCCAAACAAGACCCACTAGGTTGGAAGTGATCGACAATAGCCCGAGAAAGATTCTTTTTCTGATGTGCTGAATTCTATTAGCATTTTTTTGGACAATAGACATAAGTGGAAACTCATAAGACCTTAGAAATATTCGCTTCATGGTCCTAAGTACATTAGAGTATAATCTATTTTAATTAAAATTCTTGCACGGAGTTGTATCTTTTGTGATTCTGTAAAACAGTGCTTTTGTTGACTTTTGCTTCTCATCCAATCTAGGAAGCGATGTTATAACATGGAGGGAATCTTGCTATTGGATTTAAAGAGAAATAATGCAGGGCAAGTGTTTTTAATTTATTATTTTATCCAAATTTATGACGTTTGGATTTTTTGGGGGGGGGGGGAAGAGGGGGGATGTTATCATGGTAGGTAGCAAATAAGAGGGAATAAATGGAAAAAAATAGGGAATACAACAGTACTGAGAAATCCGAGAAGGTGCACATACCTCAATCTAGAGCCTAGAGAAGAGAGTCCAAACAAAAGGAAGGCTAAATTTTTGGGCTGATTGAGCATTCAGATTTCAGAGGTCTTCAGAACACTGTTTTCCCGCAAGGATCAGTCAAGTAGCTTGTGCAATGTTTTTTGTCTTTATTCTTCCTGTAGGAGGAAAAAATTCTACGACAAATCGGATGATGTCACGTGTTAAAAAAAAAATGACCAATTGCAAATTGGCATGTGTTCCGTTGACTTTGGTGGACCCGCTTGGTCAAAATTAAATGTGGCTAAAATTCAACCAGTTAAAAGCTGCTACGTGTCATTGATGATACAGATAATAGTAATTATTTCTCTTTTAAAATTAAGAGAATAATTACTAAGATATGGGCTTAGGCGGTTAGGGCCAACGTCCAACTCAAACCCTAACCTTCGAGCCTATAAATAGGGGCCCTCTCCCCTCATTTAGGGGAGTTTTAACATTCAGCATCCTACAGGTTCCAGAGCTCAGACTACAGACGACATCTAGCTACCAAGCAACAAGGATCAAAGTCAGCTAGCTCAACATCTTCTGCAGCCTCAAATTTAAGTCTACTTAAGAGTTCCTCATCCAGTTCATCGATCGAGATCAAGCAACTTCGCCATCGTATCAATTAATCTGCCCAACTACATTCAACATTGAGCATTTGCAGAATTCAAAACTCAGACGGCAAGGATCATCCAGCTACCAAGCGAGAAGGATCAAAACTTGCGGAGCTTTAGGAACTACAATCAGCCACTTGCAGATCAAAATCAAGAACAGTCTTTAGAGTTCTTCAACTGATTTGCATCAACCGAGATCAAGTATCAAGCCCTCGGAATACTTAAGTCATTAGGAGATCGAATCAGAGGATCATCTCATTGTATTAAATTCAGAGATTGTACTTGCACATATAACATCAATACAAGATTAAATTTGTTTTCTGAATTTCATGTCTAATTTATTTTAGGCGCGAAATTTGTGTTTACAAATTTTTGGCACTCCCGGTGGGACATCTCTGCCTCTTATCTCTTTCTTCAGGTGAATAAGTTCTACACTCTTTTAAAGAAGAAATGGCTCCCAAGAACGCCATTATTCAATCTTCGAAGAAGGAGATTATCGGATCTCCATCTGAAGGATCTGCAAAGGCTAGTATTGCATATGGCAATCGAAGCACCAGGGTGATGATCATAGCTGCTACCTCCATCACCTTAAAGCAACAAGTCGTGACTCCAACTTTATAGTCACACAGAACTCAAAAATTTGGCTCCAACTTGCCTGAAGTCAGTCAAACTGTTTGCCTCCCTAATTTGAAACTAAAGACTCTTGTTATCTTCAATATAAGGAAGGCTCTACCGTGTGGACTGGAAGTTTCTTCCAAACCTACATCAATCCTGTCTTCCAACCTATCAGTGAGGATGATGATGATTATGGTAGCAGCGATTCTTCACCAACATCTTTAAGGGATTCAATTTTATAACAAGTTGAAGTCAAATCCTCTGATAGTGTTATCATGCCAGTCATGGTGACAGAGACTATCAACTTGGAGGAACAACTGACAGACATGAAGGCCACACTCGATAGACTCTCAAAGGAAAATGCGAAAAAAGATGCTCAAATCAAGCGTCAAAGCAAACAGATTGCTGATTTGACAAAGAAGTTGGGGAAGCGGACGTCTGAAGCTTTCAACAAATGCTCAAGCAATGAAGATTCTGGCAAAGAGTCTAATCACAGTGAGGAGTCTGACGATGGACGCCAACCAAAGAATGATTCATCCTTAAGCTTAATGTCAGTTGAGCAAATTCAAAATTTGATAGCTAAAGCAGTCAAGGCTCAGTTGAGAGGGTCTCACAACATTCACTTGTATACAAAGCCTTATACAAAGAGGATTGATGTATTTCGTATGCCTCAAGGTTATCAACCTCCCAAATTCAACCAGTTTGACAGCAAGGGTAATCCCAAGCAGCACATCGATCACTTCGTCGAAACTTGCTGTAATGCTAGCACTGAAGGAGATTGGTTGGTGAAGCAGTTCGTGCGGTCCCTTAAAGGAACTGTATTTGACTGGTGTACAAACATTGCCTCTGAGTCCATTGATAGTTGGGGGCAAATGGAAAGTGGGTTCTTGAATCACTTCTATAGCACGCGCCGTGTAGTCAGTATAATAGAGTTGACTAACACAAGGCAATGGAACAACGAGCCAGTAATCGATTATATTAATCGTTGGCGTACTCTCTCTTTGAAGTGTAAAGACCATTTTTCTGAAGCTTCGGCTGTTGAGATGTGTGTCTGAGGGATGGATTGGGATGTACTTTATGCCTTGCAAGTAAACAAGCCCAAAACATTCCAAGAATTGGCAACACAAGCTCATGAAATGGAGCTTACAATTGCTTACTATGGAAGACAACTCAATGATGATGAATCAGTGGCATCGTCAAGAAATGAAAGCTCCATGCTTAGAAACTCCAAAGAGAAAGAATGTCCTTATTCTGAGTTTGATGTGCCAGAAATACTTGACAAACTTCTTGAGAAAGGACTTATAGAACTCCCAGAGTCAAGTCGTCTTCAAGAAATTGGAAGAACTAATGATCCCAAATATTGCAAGTATCACAGGATCATCAGTCATCCTATAGAGAAGTGCAAAGCATTCAAAAGACAAGTCTTGCAACTTGTAAAAGAAGGAAAACTCACATTAGATGAAGAAGACACCGAATTAAGATCATATTAGAAAGTGTTTGGGAAGTGAGCGGCCTAAAATTTTGGCATTTAGGGGGCAGACTTCCAAGTCAGCCTCTATAAACTCCTAAGTCATCAAAGAACTTACAAACTTTCAAGTCACTCCTCGTAAGACTTTCAAGCCACTCATTTTAGACTTTCAAGTCGCCCAAGCTTTAAGACTTTTAAGTCAACCTTCACATGCTTATGAGTTGATAACTCTAAGACTTCTAAGTCGGCCTCTACAAACACCTATGCTATCAAACTCCCTAACCCAGAGGTCAACCTCGCCAGACTCTTAAGTCAATCATGCAGACTTCGAAGTTATTAAATCTCGTGGACTCCCAAGTTAAACTTTTATGACTCTTAAGTCATCAAATTTTGTAGACTCTCGAGTCATCAAAATCTCACAAACAAAATTCTTGACTCTCAAGTCATCAAAGACATTCAAGTCAACTTTATAGGCCTTCAAGTCGTTGATGCTACAGAATCCTAAATCTTCAAAGTCAAAGACTCCTAAGTTGACAAAGTAAAGAGACTATCAAGTCATTCAAATTCAAGACTCCTAAGTTGTCAAATTTCGTAAACCCCAAGTTGTCACATTTGAAGATTTTCGAGTTAGTTATATTAGACTTTCAAGTCAACGAACTCCAAGTCAGTGTAACTGTATGCTTGATGAAGACTCTCAAGTCACTATTAAAGGCTGCCAAGTTATAAGAAACTTTGACTCTCAAATCATCCTTAAGACTTCCAAGTCCAAACTTCTAGATTCTCAAGTCAGTACAGACTATCAAGTCACCTACAGGATGCTCAAGCCATCAAAATCAAAGACATCCAAGTCGCCTAAAGACTATTAAGTCGACAAAATTGTAAATTTTGAAGTGAATTCAACGATTCTCAAGTTATCAACATCGTAAACTCTCAAGTCCTAAGACTTCCAAGTCCAAACTTCTAGATTCTCAAGTCAGCACAGACTATCAAGTTACCCACATGATGCTCAAGCCATCAAAATCAAAGACTTCAAAGTCGCCTAAAGAATATCAAGTCAACAAAATTACAAATTTTGAAGTGAATTCAACGGCTCTCAAGTCATCAACATGGTAGACTATGAAGTCATCAATGATATAAGTTCTCAAATAATTAAAGCTTAAAAATTCTCAAGTCATCTAAGTTATAGACTCACAAGTCAAATGGAGTTGTTGGCGCTCAAGTTATCGAAGACTTTCAAGTCAACCTTACTGGCCTTTGAGTCATCGCTGCAACAGACTCTTAAGTCTTCAAAGTCAAAGACATCGAAGTGAGAAACTATCAAGTCAGCAAAATTCAAGACTCTTAAGTCATCAAATCGCAAAGACTCCCAAGTCATAAAACTCTCTGACTTCTAAGTTAATCCTAGCAGACTCTCAAGTCACAAATCTCGTAGACTTCCAAGTCGATTTTTTTTAAGACTTCGAAATTGTTTCTTCAAAACTCCTAAGTTAACAAAATTATTGACTACCAAGTCACCAAGTGGATTATCTAGTCATCAAAGTTCAAGTCTCTCAAGACATCGAAATTAAAAGACTACCAAGTCGTCAAAGCTCTAGACTTCAAAATCAAGAAAGTTCTAAGCTCCAAGTTATCAAACTTAAAGACTCACAAGTCATCAAGTCTAAGACCATCAGCCATCAAAGTAAAAGACTGTCAAGTCATTTTGTCAAAGGTGTTGACTCCTAAGTTACTAAGCACATTTTCAAATCATATAAACAGGTTTCAAACATTCACCAACTTGTTACAAACTTTTAGAACACCTTCAAGTTGGGGGCAACAGTGGGGTTGCATCCTCTTTCACATTAGCGATATAGGTCTCTTCTTTTAATTAAAGTGGCAGACTTTTCCTTCAAGTTCGGCACTGACAATGTGTAAAGTCAAGCTTTCGGTGTCTGGTTGGAAGGGTCATGTCTTTCCTGTCTGACCGGAAGAGTCAAGCCTCTGTCTATTAAAAGAAGTCAAGTCTGCACTTTCTGATTTGAGAAGTCACATTCGTTGTCTGACTGGACGAGTCATGCCTTTTCCGTCTGATCTAAGGAGCCAAGATGTTGCTTTCTGATCGGGATAGTTGCGTTCGCTATCTGATCGGATTAGCCAAACCTTCTCTTTTTGATCAAAAGAGTCGCATTCGTTGTCTGATAGAAGAGGCCAAGTCTGCACTGTTTGATCGGATGAGTCAGCTTCGCTGTCTGATTGGACGAGTCATGCCTTATCCGTATGATCTAAGGAGCCAAGATGTTGCTTTCTGATCGGGATAGTTGCGTTCGCTGTCTGAACGGATGAGACAAGCCTTCTCTTTCTGATCAGAAGAGCCGCCTTCGCTGTCTGACCGAAAAGGCCACGTCTGCACTGTCTGATCGGATGAGTCACATTCACTGTCTGATTGGACGAGTCATGCCTTATTTGGCTGATCTAAGGAGCTAAGATGTTGCTTTCTGATCGGGATAGTTGCGTTCACTGTCTGATCGAATGAGCCAAGTCTTCTCTTTTTGATAGAAGAGGCCAAGTTTGCACTGGCTGATCGGATGAGTCACCTTTGTTGTCTGATCGGATGAGCCAAGCCTTTGCTTTCTGATCGGGAGAGTCACCTTTACTCTTTGATAGAAGAGGCCAAGTCTGCACTGTCTGATCGGATGAGTCACCTATGTTGTCTGATTGGATAAGTCATGCCTCATCTGTCTGATCGAAGGAGTCAAGCTGGTACTTTCTGATCGGGATAGTTGCGTTTGCTGCTTGATCGGATGAGCCAAGACTTCTCTTTCTGATTGGAAGAGTTGCCTTTGTTGTCTAATGGAAGAAGTCAAGTCTCTGCTGCCTGATTGGAGAAGTCTATATGCCTTCGCACTATGATCGTAGGAGTTAAGCCTTTGTTGTCTGGACGGAGGAGTCAAACCTTCACTTTCTAATTGGAAGAACATGTCTTGACTATTTGATTAGAGGGGGCACACCTTCATTGTCTGAATGTCTTTACTGTCTGATCCGATGAGTAATGTCCTCGCTATCTGACCGGATGAGTAATGTCATCGCTATCTGACCGGAGAAGTTCTGCTTTCACTATCTCAGTGGAGAAAGCCATGCTTTCGCAAATCTGATAAAAGAAATGTAAGTCGACACCAATTAGATTAAGTGATGGAGTCTCATGTGAAGAATCGAATCTACAGGGAGAAACGATTCCTCGTTTTAAAAGTCGACCTCACTTCGCGATCTAATTGGTGGAGTCGCGGCTGGAAGGAAGAAATTTAAGTTGACCCTAGCTAGATTAAGTGAGGGAGTCTCCTGCGAAGAATCGAATCTACGGGGAGAAACGATTCATCGTCTTAAAAGTCGACCTCACTTCGCGATCTAATTGGAGGATTCGCAGCTGGAAGGAAGAAATTTAAGTCGACCCTAACTAGATTAAATGAGGGAGTCTCCTGCGAAGAATCGAATCTACGGGGAGAAACGATTATTTGTCTTAAAAGTCGACCTTATTTCGTGATTTAATTAGAGGAGTCGCGGTTGGAATGAAGAAATTCAAGTCAACCCCAATTAGATTAAGTGAGGGAGTCACCTGCCCAGAATCGAATCTATAGGGAGAAATGATTCCTCGCCTTAAAAGTCGACCTCACTTGCGATCTAATAGGGGGAGTAGTCAATCCAACAGCTTCCTAAAGAAAAAAAAGGAAGCATTAGTCTAAGCTCAGAAAAAAAAAAGCAAAAAAAAAGTCTCACAAAAAAAATTAAATCAATCACAAATTGGTTTAATTAAATGACTAATCTTACATTAGTCATATGAGAAGAAAAGGAAAATACCAAAGGGGCCTAAAAAAAGGAAGAATATAAAAAAAGGGGGAAATCAGACCAAAAAAAAAGTATTAAAGCAAAGTTGACAAGCATGCAGGGGACAGGAGCACAGGGCCTGTGAAGCGGAAAAGACAAAAAAAAGGGTAAATTGTTGTGGAGTGTTCTTCTCATTTGAACAACACTCTGGAGTAATTTGCCATTAAATTTCCCAGTTCTGCTTCTGTTAAATGCGGGCAACTTCTCCTTCTCTCATTTGCCATCCACCATAGCCATGGTGTGGTTGTTTTGATTTCCCTCAAACCAAAAAAAAAGCAAAGAGGCTTATGGAGATTCGACAGCAATGAAGAACAGAGCAAGATTGGAGAATTGATCAGTTAAGTGCGAAATTAAAAACACCCAGAAAGTGATGAGGATGAATGAAGCTAGCAGAAGCAAATGTGAAGATTAAAAAAAAGAAGAAGAAGAAGAAGAAGGGACTGGCGAAAGGAACTCAAGCAAAGGATCTTGCCAAAACTCCCTCAAGAGACGAAGCAAAGAGAAAAAAAAATATGCGCCCCAACCCACTGCAAAATCAAATAAGGATGCAAGTGATGTGAAGAAAACGTCTAAGGCAGGCTCTAAGAAAAACAAAGTTCACGAGAACAAAAAGCATTTGATACCAAGGGTTATTGTGCTAGATTGGTTCAAAAAATTAAAGTTCAGTGGCCTGCTCAGAAAACTAGCTGAAGAATTCACGAGGAATGAGTGAGGCAATGGAAAGTACCCTCTTTGGGTGGGTTTATATAGCATGGAAGACTTGTGATTCCTACTTCCACCCAAACACATACATTATCTTTTTGCAGTTACTGATAATCTTTATCAAGAGTTGGTGATATAATTCTATCACAAATCCTCAACTCAAATTATCACCAATACAAAAAAAAGGACCACAAAACGGGAAAAAGGGCAGGCGTGCACTTCCTAGACCAAAGCTCCCATTCATGTTTTTTTTGGTTAAAAAAAAAGAAAAAAAAGAGGAATTATGAAAAAGAAAAAGACGTTTTCTTGGGCTTCAATTCATTTTCCCGAGCCCGAATTCTCTTAGGAACTTATCAAGTTAGACTCACCTTGATGATGTTCAATTCGTTAAATTTCAAAAAAAAAAAAATCGGGCAAATGTCAAGTCAAAAAAATACTTGGCAAATAAAACAAATTATCCATAAAATTTTTGATCATTTACATCAATTAAGCGTTCGAGACTCAGCTGCTTCAGAAAAACACACACTCCAAGTTCGTCTATGTGGCCGACTCTCGACGGCGCATTTGCAGAAGGCAAAAATTTTACGACAATTGGACGATGCCACGTGTAAAAAAAAATGACCAATTGCAAATTGGCATATGTCCCGTTGACTTTGGTGGACGCGCTTGGTCAAAATTAAATGTGGCTAAAATTCAACCAGTTAAAAGCTGCCGCGTGTCATTAATAATACAGAAAATAGTAATTATTTCTTTTTTAAAATTAAGGGAATAATTACTAAGATATGGGCTTAAGCCCAATGTCCAACTCAAACCCTAACCTTCGAGCTTATAAATAGAGGTCCTCTCCCCTCATTTAGGGGAGCTTAACATTCAGCATCCTACAGGATCCAGATGACATCCAACTACCAAGTAACAAGGATCAAAGTTAGCTAACTCAACATCTTCCGCAGCCCCAAATTGAAGTCTACTTCAGAGTTCTTCATCCAGTTCATCGATTGAGATCAAGCAACCTTGCCCTCGCATCGATTAATTTGCCCAACTACATTCCACATTGAGCATTTACAGAATTCAGAGCTCAGACGGCAATGATCATCCAGCTACCAAGCGAGAAGGATCAAAACTTGTAGAGTTTTAGGAACTACAATCAGCCACTTGCAGATCAAAATCAAGAACAGTTTTCAGAGTTCTTAAGTTGATTTGCATCAACCGAGATCAAGCATCAAGCCCTTGGAATACTCAAGTCATTAGGAGATCGAATCAGAGGATCGTCTCATTGTATTAAATTCAGAGATTGTACCTACACATATTACATCAATACAAGATTAAATTTGCTTTCTGAATTTCCTCCTGTCTAATTTATTTTAGGCGTGAAATTTGTATTTACACTCCCATATGAACAGTATTAGATCCTGTACATGACTCCACCTGTTGCGTATTGAATTATGCTTTTGCCCACTTGCTGCTTGATGCATTCCAATACTTCTTCAAACTAGGAGCCGGGTGATGGGCAAAGGTTTAGTTTCTGGAGATTTAGATATGAACATCAGGGATCAGTTAATCTGAAGGAAGGAACAGAATCAACAGATCATGATGGTGTTGATGAAGTTATTGAGGTTGACTGTTTCAAAAAAGAAAAGGAAAAAAAAAACCACAGTCGAAAGTAAGTCACCAGTGTTAAAGACTTAGACTTAGTGACATTGTCGCAAATTACTTCAGAAAAGATGTTCAGCATAGCCCTCCGAAAGAAAAGTTTATCTGCTATTACGGAAGCAAGCTCTTTCAGGGTGTTGTGATATGCCCATTCCATCAAGCTAGATTAGAAGCAGTCAAGCAGACTTTGCAGGGCTTCTGTAGCCCTCTCTATTCTGCGTTTCAGGTGCTTGATTCCTGTCCCTTGGAAATATGGCAAGCCTTACTTGATACGTTCTAATTGAGTCTTAAGCCGTATTGTCAGTAAATTTGTCAAATTGATTAATATTTTCTGTTTAATGTATACCGGATGGGCTAAAGGTTCATTATTTGTTGCAATGTCCGCCTAATCTTCTGAAGCACTACATCTTCTGTTCGATGAGCTCTGATATAGTGCATTAGAAATTCAGTTAAATGAAATAATTTGTGTTCTTGATGCAGTTAGCTTCATTAAAGAGACATTCACATGTGCATTTTGTATTCTCTCTTCTTTCTTCTCTTCTCAGATTTGAGCCTCAGAAGTTAATGGGCTAGCTGCTCTATCTGTGAAATTCTGTAAAACTATTTCTTTAAGAACTAAAATTTGTAGTGCAATAGAGAGCTATATAATGCCCATCTCTTAGATTCATTTGATGGATGATATGATGGCACAATTTTTTGAAGATTTTGGTCCTGCCCTTGTTGCAGTCAATACTATGGTATTGTGATTCAGTTAAGCAAGCAAATGCGGTTTATCATTTTTATGATGTTGAAATTGTGTTCTTTTTGTCTTAATTTCTTTAGGGTGGATTATTTTTCCATGATGTTTTGGCGTGGGTTTTTTTTTTCTTTTTTTGGTTGGTGTCGTTTTGGAGTTTGGTCATAACATTTGTTTCTGCTTTCAGATAACATTGGCATTGATAAATGCTCGAATTTCTGAAAGATCTTTTCAACGGTGGTCTATGCTGGCAATTCTTCCACTGATCACATTGATGCTGTCAAAATTCTCCTTGATTGTGCCACTGGTATAAGACACTGCTTAAATTTTTAAAACGTTATTTGCCAAGTCTACTGTCTTTGAACTTGTGACTTCTTGCAGAGCATGACAGAGGCCATCCATTTTCAGCTACTTCAAGCTTCGCCTTTCATTGTTAGCGTTTCTGCTGACTTGAAATATTGTAAGCACATTCTTCTGCTTTGTCCATTGTATTATCCTCCCTTCCCCTGCCCCTAGTGTGAAATTTTCATGTATGGAGAAAATCAACATGCTATTCTTTCCACTTTATAATTAATAGCATAGGCCTGTGGACGCTTTTGTTATTAAGGCTGCAGTCCACTAGTCATTTCTTACCATTTGGTCCTCTCTGAAGATAGGACAACCTGTAGCGTGCAGGTCTTCTTTGATATACCAAATAGCAACTTTCATACTAATTACTTAACTGAATTCTAAAAAATAATAATAAAATAAATATATGATTTTTGATGAATAATTAAGTGCTCAAATGCCGATACCTATAGTCACGGAAAAATGCAATGGGTGATTAAGATAGTCAAAATAAAAATGGGGCAAGGCTTTATGTTTTAAGACATTAGAGAATAATTCAACCGGTAGATTTAAAGAAAATATTGCTCTATGTATAACAAAAAGAGCCATTGGGAAGCAGATGAAAAGGCATGAATCACTCTCCTGCTAGGACAGTCATCAATGCCAAAATATGTAGGTGACTCCCACAAGCATAAAATGTCAATAACACTTGCAACGGCTGGTAATAAGCTCCAATGAACCCCTATTCTCATCATTAAAACCAATTAAAGAGAGAGAGCAACCATAAATGTTCACCAATACTTAAAAAACAATTTTAACAACACAGTACCAGAGCAATCATTGCTAAGATACTATAAACAATAATGATAATAAGAATAAAATGGTTTTTGAATCATAACATTTTTAACATCTCCCCTTATATTTGGAAATCAGACTAATTTTAAAGTTAGCAACATACTATTAGTTGGCTTATTATATAGTAAATGGGTACGATGTACCCTTTGTTTTGAACCTAGTGGTAGTGAGCTTTGCCCTGAAGGAAAATATTGATCCATGTCTTAAATTTATGATCCCTTTAGCTAGATCTTTTCCACCGAACACACATCGTTGGTCTTTTTGTCAAGGTTCATAATAGTAGGGCGCACGCTGCACTATTATCGTGTATGATATATTATTTCAATGTTTCGTGAGTGTCACTAGGGAACAACCTAAGGCATCCCATAGAGGCGACCCTACCACCCACCAGGTAACCCTCGAAGGCTCAAACCTCTAATGGTGAATGGTGACTTGCGATCACGACCCACAAAATAGGTTGCATTTAAGAAGCACTTCTCAATAGTTCAATGATAAAGTACTTGACCTTAAAATCACTATAGTTTCAAAGAACATTTTCCCATAGGAATGGGGCTCGAAAAATCCAAAAAATATAGTAGTGCTCTTTTCGGTTATCTTATTGGTTCCATCAATGGGACTACCGTACCATTGGAGTTAGTGGGACTGCCACACCATTGGAGATAGGTTTCCATTGTGTGATTGGTGGGTATTTTAGGGCTTAAGTCTCATTCCCGTCTACTAGATACTTAACCAACTAGTGTATTAGCGCCCTTGTTAGCGGATCAATTACTTTATTTTCCTATGAGACACCATTAAAAGAAATTGAAGCAAAGGATATCAAATGTCTTGCAAATTTACATATTGATAGCGCTTTCTATGTTGTCTTTTTTAATTTAAGTTTCTGCTTTTAGCCTTCACTATAGGAGCCTGGTAATCACAATGCGAAGATACAAGACATATAGGCTTGGCAATTATGGAATATCATAGAAGAAACTTTTATGCCAATTAGCCTCTACATACAACAATAAGAAATAATAGTGTGCATAGCGGACTTTCAAGTCATGGATTACCCCCTAATTTAAACCAATCATCACTTGTAGATTTAATCTTTTGTGAATTTGAGATTATATTTCCAACATTAAAACTCTAAATAGGATAACCATAATAGTGCAATCATAGTGTATTGTATCGTATTGTTCCTTTAAGTATTGAAGATACCTTTTCAAAGGTGGCAACAATTGTTTTGTCGTCTCATATCTTTCAGTACTGAAAATACCATTTTAAAAGTGCCAATGATTGGTTATAGGACATTGGGTAAGTCTAGACAATCTATTTTTGCGTAGGCTATATCAGGTGTGGGTCTAGTGTACTCAAATGCAAACGAGGAACTAATAATTTGTGAATGCTTATGCTGGGAAACACCTTTCTCACATTCTTCCTCAATTTTGTAGAAGGGTCATGATCTAATGATGCATAGTTAACCCTTGATCTGGATCTTATGATCCTACGATTTTATAACCCAAAAATCCTCCACAAATCCAACTCCCACTAGAATCTTAAATTCATTAGGATCTTACGACCCTAATTTAGTTGGAAAAATATATGGTCGGATCGTAGTACGACGAGACCATCCATGATCTTAAATAAATTTCTATAGTGCTCTACTTAAATATACACAGGAAATCGTTCCAACAATATATATTCTGCTTCAAAAGTATTCAAATAATATATCTAAATTGAATTTGAATAATATTTGTGAATGTTTATTAAGATTTTTGTTCATATAAAAATAATTTTCACCATTCCAAACAAATGTTAAAAACTTACGACCCTTGATCCGATTCTACGATTCCGATTCTAGGGACCCGCAGTCGACTCTAATTAGGAAGTTAACATAGGACTAGCATCATATTGGAACTTTTTCAATACCTCCTCATTATAGTGAGATTAAGTTAATAGGATGCTGGATTTATTTCTTACTAATGTGGCTCCTAAAATTGCTATCAATCAGTCTAAGATCCTTATTGTAAAATTCTTTCATAAGAATGGGTCTTAGTGAGTTAAATTACATCAAGATCTCTACTAAACAACAATTCGTCATCTGCCTATAAATGGTAGAAGTGTCAGGAAGTTATTTCATATTGAAATATTGTTCTTCTTTATTGATAGTCAAGTCATATGAAACAACAACAACAACAATACCTCCCAGTGTGGGTCCCGCTTTCGCGGGGTCTGGGGAGATCCAGCTGTAGGCAACCTTACCCCTACCGGTATTCCTACTTGTAGAGAGACTGATTCCAAGAGACCCACGAAAAAGGTTTTGTGAAAAAGTTTTATAGAGAAAAGCGCTTGTAAAGCATTTAAAGAGGGAAAACAGTATCAAAGAAACTGAAGCTGAAAGAAAGCTGAAAGAACGTACCTCAACACTCCACGTTAAGCAGCTGCCGTCACTCCCAGAAAAAAAAAAGCACAACCTGCATATGGGCCTGACAGACCCCTACTAGCACCAAACCACCACAGCTACTGACAACTACAGAGTCGCTTCTTTACCATCTAAAATTCTAATCCTATTCCGCCACAGCCTTCTCTCATGAGCCAGGTCATATGAAAGTATCACCTAATTGAACTTCTAGTGCATTGTTTTGGGGCTTGCTTTAATCCATCTAAGAGTATTACAGGCTTCATGCCTTTTCCCCTTGTCCAGGCACAATATAGCCTTTAGGTTAATATAAATTCCCTAATCTCAGTCTAAAAATGATATCATAGCATTTCATATGATCAATTTGTTTATAAAGCATTTAACAGCTTGAGCGTAGGAATTGTATGAACAAGAGTATGCATTAGGGAAAACAAAGCCTTTTACTCATGTAAAGCCTTGGAGAGTGATTCTTGCTTTGTATTTGTAACTAGAGCCTTCTTTTCTCTACATCTTTTGCAAATCCATGTAGAACCAATAGTCTTACACTTAAGAGGAACATCGATTAAAATCCAAGTTTTATAACTTGAAATAGAATTAATTATACTATTAGTAGTTTTTCCCCTAAAAAGGAGCCTCTGGGGATCTCCTTGCCTCCACAAGTCATAGGCTTGTTTGTGCAAAGTGGTAAACTTGAGACTAAAGTCCTTTGGCAACTTCCTTTCACTTACACCTCTGATAGTGGAATGTCACTATCATTTTCAAAGGAATTAAATTTGAGTTGAGTTAGACTCAACCACTTGCAAAGGAACTTTGTTTCTTAAAGGGAAGACTATTTTAAGTTAAGGTAGCATTACGAGATTCTCTAATTGTATTATTTTCATTGTATTATTATTAGGAATCTTGGTTTTTGAGTCCTGGAGTTTATGACTAAAATTTGTGAGTACCTTTTGTGTTAAGCTTAATGAGCACACAATCAACGATTTATGAGACCAGCTTCCTTTTATAAAGAGGTTGGGTTATCTTGAATTGAGCTTCCCTCAATTCACAAGGCGTCCATAATTTTTATAAGGATTTCTATTCAAAATAAGACATTAAATCTAAAGCCTCACACCAAAGCCTATTAGGAAAAACCTGGGCTTAACAATGTAGCATTAACCATGCTGTTCCTCAATTTAATGTGGAACATTAGACAATAATAATCTGTACTTTGGGGTATTGGACAATAATAATGCTAGCTTTGATGTTGGATACCAACAGTTTGTACTGGGAGCATATTTAGTGTATTTTTACCAACACCAAGTTTGAAAGTATTTTTAGCTAGTGATGTAAGTGGATATTAAATGTCTGGAGGTTACACTTAAAAATTCTTGCATTTTAGGCATATGCATTTGCATACCATTGTGAAATAGTTGCATTACATTGAGTAAAAACACCTTCAAACTTAATATTGGTATAAGAATGTTAACTACACCATTAGTATCCAACATTAAAATTTGGATTATTGTTGTCCTGACAGCCCCAAAATATACACTCCCTCTGTCCCATTTTATTTCCGTGTTTTTCCTTTTTTTGATGAGGAAAAGATAATATATTAAATTAAGGGGGATAGGTGCACGAGAGGATGCTGAAGAAGCATCCCATAAGAGATTAATTACCCCTACCTAACAAAATCAACAATATCAAAGGTAGAGGAACCAAATACCTCCTTCCAAAAGGATAAAGTTTTGAGCCAGTTGTCTTTTATCCGCTCATGAGGAGTTTCATCCCCATTAGAAACCCTTCCATTTCTCCCCATCCATAACATCTAACAGATGGCATGTGGAATTCCACAAAACACTATGTTTAAACTTCATTCCAAACTAAACCTTCCCAAAGCAATAATTGATGCCTCACTGTGTTAGGCACCACCCAATGAAGGCCCAAACTAGTCCAAGCTAATTCCCAAAGGCTTCTAGCGAAAGGACACTGGAGTAGAAGATGCTATGTGGTTCAAATTGACTTTGCACATGAAGCACGTTTTGTTCAAAATTTTGTCCCTTTTTTTGTAAATTATCATAATTGCCTTGAGAAGCTTCCCACGCAAAAAAGACACTTTCAATGGGGCAAAATATTTCCAAATAATATTCTAAGGGAAGCCACAAACTGAAGAAGAAGATGGTGTAATGTCCACAGGGGGAAGATAGGTGAAGTAAGTAAGATTTTACTGTAAATTTTCCGGTGGCATCGAGGCTCCGTCTGACAATGTCATGTGAAGGGCGCTGAAATTAACCCTGTCAAGCTCGCTGAGCCATGCTACCTTACTGAGGGAAAGCATCGCGAACAAAAATGGGGCACCACATAACTGAAGAAGAGTTGTATTCCAAATAATTAGAGACATGCCCCTTCCAATCTGGTGCAACAAAAGTGAAGGGAAGCCGTCCCACAAAGGAATCCATCACACCATCTTTGATGCCAAAAAAAATATGGAGGAGCTAGAAGCCACCTTGAAAGCATTGTGAGAGTAGAACCTTTCCCAACCTCTAGTAATAAACTTCTAAAGACCACCACCATAAGTGCCATTTCCCTTGCTTGGAATCCAATTCAAACTCTCCACCCCGTACTTGGCCTTGACCATGGTTCTCCAAAGCCTTTCTCATTCATAAACCTCCTTAACCATTTGCTATTGAACATGTTTTTTCTTTTTCGGGATGTCCTACAATATTTGCATAGTTTCTGTAATTATATAAGTAATCAACCTTGTTTCCCCCCTTAATGCCCGTAATCTTAATTTGCTATATAAATGCTCTTAGATATTGCTAAGACCTGAAACTGTAATCATTGATTTTTTCCATGGCATAGTAGCTAATATTTATCCAATCAACTCCATTATCTCACAAGTTTACGTGATTTAGGGCACAGTTTGGAGTTCCACAATTTCCAAAACTTAACTTGAAACCATAATATGGTAATCAATGCTTGAAAATTGGACATATTAATTGATTGTTCTAAGTTTTAAAAAGCCAAGGTTATAATTGTCAATGATAATGTTTTTGACCAAATTCTTAATCCGTATGTTTTGTCAAATCATGCAACTATGCAAGTATATTGGGATGGAGGGAGTATTATTATTGTCTAATGTCCCTTTTACTAATAGTTTGATGGATTTAATGATAGTTATATAGACTTTGAGAGAATGATATAATGCTTACCATAAGGGAATAGAGCTTTATATTTGTAAACTCTTATATTGAAGGGGATGATAAAGTACAGGTGCATTAGATTAGTCATCCTGCACATGTCATCAAAGATTCATATGAGATATGGTGACTAAATGTTTACATTAGGAGGTGCTGTCATATCTACGGCATTTTCCAGATAGGTTGTTTCTCATTCTACTATGAAGCAACGAGTGAATTTGTTAATTCATTTGTGGCAAGTGAAGAGGATGTTTGGCTAAAAAAAAAAGAAGAAAATTCTTGTCTAAGATTCTTTTACTGCCTGAGCTTATATCTTCTATATCTTTACATGTTGATTGCCAAGCCACTATAGTAATAGCCAGGAGCAAAAATTTCAATGAGAAAAGTCAACACTTGAGATTAAGGGATAAGTCTATATGTTGTATATCTTCTATATATTTGCATGTCATGGATCTATTCAAGGATTCAAAATGCGGTTTCGGTCCCGATTTCAATTTTCCGTAGCGGCATGGCAAAATTGCTCTAATACGGCAATCGAGTTCCATATTGCGGCTATCGTGGCATGAAAACATGGTTCGCCCAACTCCAAAACCGAAACGGCGGTTCGGCCACATTTTGAATCCATGGAAATACTTACAAAGGGATTGATGTGGTAGCATGTTCTTGAAATATTGTGGGGAATGAGATTAACTATAAGATAATCATTGTGTGGAAACCCATCTCGACAATCTCATGGATGAAGTTCAAAGGTATTGCTGATTGGTGAATTAAAAAGAGTAGTACTATATTTTGGCAGAAATTTCGGTCCTATTCTTATTACGAAGTGCCCATTAAGGTTGTGTTGATCCTGAGGCTGAGTCTCTTTTGATAGGCTTCTGGTGGGGCAAAAGCATAAGTCACATGTGGATGCTCACCTAGGGGGTGTGGAAGAGGGCTTTCATTGTGGGGTATTTTGTGGTGTCCATGATCAGTACGGACCTTGACAAGGAACACCTATACCATGTGTGTGGTGGGCATAGTGATGAACATTTTGGACCGTGCACATCCTGATGGCAGTGTCGAGGCTTCGTGATGAACATATTGGAATGCTTTGATATTTTAACATTTAGTGTTTGGTCGTTCGTTCCTTTTGATATGTTCTTAAAACTTATGATTACGTTTTTGCAAGTATATTGTTGCTGTTTTTGCTATTTAATAATTGATGAACATTTGCTTATTTTATCAATGAACATTTGCAAGGTTTATTGATGCGCATTTATTAGGCATAGCCATGAACATTTTTGAAAATTTTATTTTTGTTATTTTAACTGTTGACGTTTGGCTCACTTATCTTTGAGTTGATAATTACATTTCCAAAAATACATCATTGTTCCGGGATAAACATTCACTTTGGCACAGCGATGAATATTTTGGAAATTTTGATGTTTTAACCTCTGCCGTTTGGTTTGACGTATCTGAACATTTCCAAAAATACATCTTTGTTATTTTTGCTATTTAATAGTTGATGAACATTTTCCTATTTTATCAATTAACACTTGTAAGATTTTAGTGATGAGCATTAATCTGATAGTTATTTTACATCCTTAATTGTGTAATTTGCACTTTCAAGCAAAAAATAAATTGAAAACTAAAAAAAAGTGTAGAAGAAATTAAAAGAAAAAATAATATTGTTGAAGTGAGGCGCCCCGCACGCATGCCTTGGGATCATATTACATCATGGTGCCACGAACCATGACATCATTATTGTTCTTTTAGGGAAGCATCTAATGTGCTTCAATTTCGGCTCTCTCTAGATTTTTTTAATTTTTACTCTGTTTTTATTTTGGTGAAGTGTTTCTAAATTTTCTAACTATTTATGCATATATTAGATGCAAAAATTGGTATGTTTCCAATTGCTAGTTGATTATGTATTTATCCGTAACCGTCCCTTAAGTTGTATAATGTCGTTTTATCAGTTGCTTGTCATCAATGTTACAAGGTCATTAGTTCATAGTATTTTCTTCTCTTGTTTTTTTGGTTTAAAGTTCATAATGTTTTCCAACCATTTATCTGTAGTGTTAGCATTCCATCAATTTTTGTTTTTTTAAATGTTGTGTTAGTGGTGCTTTTCCTTGTATCATTTGTGTGGTATTTAACCTGAGGACAAAATATCATGTGTTTGTTATTTTGTGTTTGTAGCTGTTGGAGAATGTGCGACTTCATCGGCTGCTTTGACAGGTGTGGATGATTTGCGGATTCAACTCATGCACAGGTCGGCTTGGATAGCTTCTTCCATACATAAAGGCGAAGATGAAGGTTAATGTCAGAACTTTCTATTTCATGTTCAAATTGGGGGAATGTACGAGAGGGCAGGTTATCTGTCATCCTACTTGAGGGGACTGAACGACAATACCTTCCAATTTAGTTGGATGTCTAATTAATAACATTCCAAGGCATCGACAACAAATGCCTAATGAGATGCCGATATCACCATCAAAATTAGGATGAGTAGCTTTATTCTAATAGAATTATGAGGTCCAATGATAGGTCTATACAGAGTAAGTGCAACATGTCACCATAAATACTCCAGTTGTCAACTCAAACTTACAAACTTCTGAATCAGAATACCTTTCTTTGAGTATAAGTCCAGAGACCACCCAGACCTTAGGATTTTAAACCGACAAACTTCTGATGTTTTTATTGCAAGAGAAAAAATCAATATGAAACCAGTTCTCCAAACTACCATCTCTATTGAATATGGGGAGACTACATGTGGCTAGCCTTAATCCTACAGTTAAATTGCATTTCTTATGCACCATAGGTTCGTGGTTGTTTATCGCATTTTTTCTTGTATTGATTGAGTTTACTGCCTATTAATCCTTAAGCCCAAGCCCCCGCCCCCCAAAAAGTGTAGTCCATTATAATCCAATGATGAAAAACTGCTCCTTAGCTGTATTCCTGAAGAGATTTAACATCTGTTTTAGACTCTTGCCATTCTATGCCTGTTCTGGGTCTTGATCATATTGATAGACTAAACATCTTCTGGGGTTCCAGATGACACAACTAGCTTAATTAAGTCGATCTCCTCCGGATAACATACCACTGCAATGAACATTGGGCAATTTACTGGAATCTCTGAATGCCCTTCCAGCCCCATTACAAGAAGTGTCAAGGATAACCAAAATGATGACCTGCAAAACAAGGATAAACTGGTCCACCTTTTTATGTCTCCATCATGTGAGTTGCGTCCGTTTCTTTCACATATAGATCGTAGAGACTTGAACACTGTAACTTAGTGTAACCAGGGAGTTTGGTCTTGATTCTCATCTTGCATGCAATGCCAGTCGTTTACTATTATATTGATTTTTGCTTGTTCTTGAATTCTGGGATTATGCATCCAAGTAGGTTACTTACTGCTGATATGAGCCTTAGTGGATCAATATGGGCTCAAACCATTCTGGTGGTGACAATCTGAAGGTGACGATCATTCTCTTAAGAATAAAGATTACTGCTAAGTCTCTGGCTATCACTGGACAACAAATTTTCTCTACTACTTTACCCTTGTAAGATGGTACTGTCCAATGAAAGATGCCCTGAAGGGACCCCTTTTCTTGTGATTTTTCTGTGAAGGATAGTGAAGACATTCAATGCTGAAATGACAAGATGCCGACTAAGAGATAAATCTTTGTCTGAATCTAGAGTACTTATTTGTCACCTTGTAATGCTACCTTATGCTTTCTGCACCGGAATGCCGCAGGTTCTATGCTCACAAAAGGATTATTTAGAAATGTTGTGTTGGATTAGTATTTAGCGGATAAGACAAACACATTGCCTCCTCCACCTCCCCCCCCTCCCCGGAGGGGCCCTCAAAAAAAAAAAAAAATTCAATTTTTGCAGATGTTGAGCATATGTTTTGAGCCACAATTCAGATTATGCTTTTGACATGCCCTTTTTAATACAAGTATATTATCTATTATTCCAATGGATTACGGGCATGTGAATATATTTTTTAGTCTATTTTTAATAGGGAAATATTAGTCACGCTCTTTGCATAGGAGTATGTGAAGCCCAAATGAGTCAGCAAAAAGCTGGTCCTAGAATGCCAATAAGAGTATAAGACGTCCCTAGAAAGTCTCTGGTTCTGATTGTTATGGTTGAGTGGATTAAACGTTTGCTGATTTGTGGTTGCAGTGATGCTTCGAGTTCACAGAACATTGGCCCAAAGTTTCCCAAATATACTGACCATCATAGTGCCTCGACATCCTGGGCATGGCCTAGAGCTTGCCCTGGTATAGTTCTATCTATGCCCTCTGAATTTCTGCCATTTCGCTTTGGGTAGTTGAGCATATTACTTGCACTTTTAGTATCAATCTGATGTATACATGCTGGACCTTTCATTATTTGAATGCATCATAACTCTTGATATCGAAAAAGTAGTGCCAAAAGCAAAAGGAACTTACCATAATAAGCCGATTCAGATTTGGGGAGGGGGGGGGGACTATGATCCTTATAAACTAACACAGCTGTCTAAAATATCTTTCTAATGTAACTTTTTTTTCAGTCTTCACATATTTTTTCCCAGCATTTTCTCAGGGCTGATTTGGAAACTTATATGGTGGCATATCTGACTGCATTTCCATCTTGTCATAGCATCATGATTTAGACTTTGTTCCATTTACGTATTGTGATATCAATTCAGACTTAAATGCAAGAAACTCCCGAAAGAGTCTGAAAAATATCAAGCTATCTACTAGACAGTTCAGAGGCATGGTTGTTGGCCTAGTCTAGACCTTACTTCTATGTAGAATTTAACGTAAAACTAGATTGATGTCTCTTTTTGAAATACGTCAACATATTTGTACTCCAACCAAACTTATGGTGGGTTGTAAATTTGTAATGCCTGAAAATTATAGCATTGTGATGACCATTTCTGAACTGATCGAGGGGACGTTATTATGATGTGTGACTTCTTTCTAACACCTTATACCTTTATAAATCTTGTGCAGGCACTAAAGAAACGAGGCTTAAACATAGCTGTGAGGTCAGATGGCGGTAAACTTACATCAGCAACAAATATTTATGTGATTGATACATTAGGTGAAGTTTTTCTTCCTTTTTTTTTCTCTATTCAAGTTTCTGTTCAGGAAAAGTTGTGTTTGTCGAGAGAGAGGGAGGTAGAGTGGGATATCCTAATGTGTGACAAGGCTAAATTGAAGAAGAGTTGTGTAACTTGACTTTGGAATTTGTTTCTTTCCTTGATGGGGATTAGCTGCATTCAGCCTTCGAACATCGAAGATATACTGATAGCATGGACAATAAGATTGAAGAGTCAGATTCTTGGAAATCAGAAGTTGGTTCCTTTGGCTATTTTGTGGTATGTGGGAAGAGAGAAACCAATGGATTTTGAGGGAAAAGATTTATCCCTTCAGGATCATTTTTTACTAATGTTGTATGGTTGGAGCCAGTGCTCAATCATGGTACAAAGGTGTCTTTTTTGGATTTTGTACGTAGAATTATGCTTGAGAGTCTCAGTTTAAAAAAGCATAAGGCACACTAAGGCGCCAAGGGTCTTGGAGCCCGAGGCGTAGGCTTCATGGATGCGAGATGCACTTTTATTTAAAATTGCTAGAAAATAAATCCCAAACCATATTCTTTGACAAATAAGTTGGATGATGCTAAGGGGAGACCATTACTATACAAGTTAAGAACAACATTATACAGCACAAACCTCCCATAAAAAAAAATAAAATTCTAACTCTAAATCTGCACCACTTTCCCTTTTGTATTATCATATGTTTATGTAAACTTTAGTATTGCCCATGATATAGCTACATTCCCTGTTTCTTTCTCAGCAGCTGCACGCCCTCCCCTTCAAAAATAAAATTTAAAAAAGAACGCTGAGCCCTAATGGCCCTAAACCCCAACTCAGCCCTACCAACAGTTGGTAGAAAAGAAGACCTTGAAACCTGGATGAAGAAGAAAAAAGATCCAGGAAGAATGACACAAAATAGATGAATTGAAGAAAAATAGAATGCATGCAGAAAGGTAGAGAGAGAGAGAGGACCAGTAAACTTGGTTTTCGGAACTTGGATGGAGTATGCCAATTGCCGGCAACTGCTTTCTGGTGACCGGAGAACTGCTCCCAGGGCCCTCACCTGCTGGGTAAAAGCCCTAACACCTAACTCGATCACTCCCCTAATTTTTAGATCTAGGATTTGTGAATTAGGGTTTGCACATTAAAGCTTAATTCGACCAAATTGATTGCAATTCGTCAAGGGCTTCTCTCAAATTCAGCATCGATGACTTGGGTAAGTTCCAATAAGGGTAGTTCTTGACATTTTCATGGCTAATTTGATAATCTCTCTCTTACCCATCGATGGCTGTGAGGTGCAAAAAGTGCAGCGCCTTTGCCTCGAGCAAGGCGCACGCCTCAGTGCGCTTTACAAATTTGCCTTGCCTCACCCCCTCCGAGGCGCCAGGGTCCTCGCCTCTCGCCTCAGTGCGCCCGAGGCACACTTTTTAAAACTAAGATCACCCTTCTCTATATCGGATGTCATCCCTTTGGTGTCTTATTGATACGCTTTGATTGCACATCAAAAGAAAAAAGAAGAAGAAGAAGAAAAGAGCCTTTTCTTGGGTCGCATCACATTCAATATCTTTCAAATTAAACGGAATTTTGGGTTCCAGTGCTTTGGTTTTGGTAACTCCAATGTGTTTCGTCTAAAATTAGCTTTTGGAATTCAAGAATTAAATACCACCCATAATCTAGGAAGTAATGTCTGACATCTAAGAGCTATCTCAATTAATGTCAAATCATGTGACTTTTTTGAAATATAGTTGATCCTCACGTATCTGTTGATTCAATTGTTTCAGAATGATGATTCAATTGTTTCAGAAACCTAACGTTGCAATTTCACTGGAACATTAACTGCACAAGCCATTTGGATTTGGGTCAAAAGGATTAAATAATATCAGAATGTTGTCTGTGGGACCATTCATTGATATCTCTTGTAGAAAATTGTGGATGTTGTCTGTGGGACCATTCATTGATATCTCTGGTAGAAAATTGTGGTATGTTTGATCTCAAAACTTGCAGCATAATGGTTTTGAATATTCTGCATACATGATCATATAGACTGACTGGATTCAAAAATTCACAGTTAATTCTGTCATTTTTGTAGGGAGGCGGCACTTCTATTTTGAATTTATACATTAAATTATATCTGCAGGTGAACTCAAATTGTTTTACAGGATGATGCCCATTGCAGTAATTGGAGGCTCTTTCCTGCCTAGTTTAGCAGGTCATAATGTCTCAGAAGCTGCAGCAGCTGCATGTGCTGTCTTGACAGGTTGGTAATCTTTGTGAGCTTTTGAAACAAAACTTCCACAAACAAAATATTTGGATACCTATTTTGACATTTGGATTTTGAGATGACTCGATTATAAATTAATAGTCATGTTTACATTATAGAAGCTTCCAAATTTGTTTAGCAGCATTTTTGGCTTTTTTGTTTTCTTCTCTTAGCCCTAAGGGGAGATTTTCTTCAAGTCTAGAGAATACTTCTGATATAAATGCATTGTTATTCCATTGATATGAAAAAGGAGTTTTGGTGCATTTCAGGTCCACATATTGGACATTTTGTACCCATGGTTTCAGCGATGCAACGAGTCAATCCTCTATCCATTTTGCAGGTGTGCACATAAAAGTAAAATTTCATCTTCTATATCTTGGAGGTGCTGGTTTTGCTGGCTGATTGTTTGGGTTCCCTCCAACTTTGGATTGTTCCTAACTTCCTATGCTGCTGGTCTAGAAGAAGACATTCTAAGGATCTTAGAATGTTCTGATTTATGGGGAAATTATCAGGGATGAAGTTCTATTAATTTTATGAACCCACGAAGTTGAAATTTCTATGGTTTCCTCTGATCTTTTTTGTTCTTTGCTTGCCTGTATTCCCCTCTTGTACATGTATGTTTTTTGGTACAGCAAATCTGTATAGCAGTATAGCACAATAAGTTTTCGCTGTAGATGTGGATTCAAGTTTTAAGTTTTTTGCTGAGCTCATAGAGGCCAATAATGAATTTGGAGCTTAGCTGTGTAGTGAATGATTGATAAGCCTTTGATCAGCTGCATGATTTTCATAAAAAGAGGCAAAAGTTCTCTTGAAGCTGATTAACAGAAAAGAAACAAAGAATTTACCTACAGCCTACGGACCATCTTGGCATTTAGCATGAAGTTATTGTGTTCTGCGATCTTTGGTAGTTTTTCTGGTATGTTATCAATTATTAGGTATTGGATGAAGAAAAAATAGTACTCCCGCCGTGCCACTGTTATTCTTATAGTTGAAAAAACACACATTTTGAGAAGTGTGTTGATTGATAAAGTTGACCCATTTATAAACATATAGTCCCCAAATTAACCTTGTCCGCCATGGTTTTCAGCACCAAAGAAGCCTTAAATAATTGTGGAACTATTTATTTAGGAGGGTTAAAATTGACTAATGACTCAATATTCTAATTTAAGTAAATGAATGTGACAGTATTCTGGGACAAATCAAAATAGAAACTATGAAAATAACAGTGGGACGGAAGGAGTATTATTTAAGAGTGGTCTAAAAAGTTCTAGGTTTGTTGAAATTTTTAGGTCTGTTTCCTATTTTGCCTTCTCTTAGAGGGCTACAAATAAGTTGGGCCTTCTATACAAATAAGATAAATTGATTGCAGTTGTATCTGGGAATCTCTCCTATAGTTTTCTTCCTCTTAACCTCCCTGTAATTTCTTTCATTTCTTCTCTGCTTGTCTTTTATCTTCTCAACTCCTAGGTTTCTTTTTTCTCTGAGCGAATCTATCCCTTTCGTGACCTTTCAGTAGTCTTCATTTGATGCACAGAATGTCAAGACTGCATCTAAGTTACCCTCCCGGGGGGGGGGGGAGATAAAGAAGGCATTGACGGTAGGCAGTTCTTTTTGTGGATTATGCTGTGAAAATTATTTAGAATAGAAAATAAAAGAGAAGGAAATAGAAAAGACTGCTGGGCAGGGGGATTGAAAATTAATGATGAAAGCTATGTGCAGAATGTGCAGACTGGAGAGATTAGGTCTGCCCCCAAAATTTTGAATGCATTGCTAAGGGAGTGCCAAGTTAGTTGGTTGTGTGTGTGTGTGGTTTGCCCCTATTGAGAGTATCCAATTGAAGCTGTAATTCATTTTCTTGACGAGTTATACAAGCTCTGGAAATAAGTGGTTCAGTAGTATCAAATTAAGCTTTGGCTGAGCACAGTTGGAAGATCAGTAGGTAATTATTCAATTCACCGTCTCACAAACTGTTTTATACGGCTTTTCTGGTTGGATATTATCAAACCCTTGTGATACAAATGAATTTGAAATTGTATTTCCATTGCTATAATGGCTGTCTAAGAGCAGTGCAATTGGAACTCCTTGTACCATGATCGTCACAAAAGTATCTAATCATGTTTGCGATCCATAACCTTAAAACAATTCCAATTACAATGGTTTGTGATGTTAAATTTTATCCCCCTCCCCACTCTTACTACTCACTCAGATAGCCACATGACCTAAGCTTCCTCAATCTCCCTTGATCTCTCTCTTTCTCTCTTCCATTGCTTTGCGATGGAACCCAATTACAATAGTGGACCGAAATTAATGTAAACACGAACTTGATTTAGCTTTATACAACAATTTCACCAATGAGAAGTAGATTTCATGTTATTTTGGCCTCTCCCCCCCCCCCCCCAAAAGAGTGTTTTAGAAAGGGGGCCATACAAAGTGGTCCTTCTATGATTTTAATGTTTTTTTTCTAGTGTTCTCTTTTATTCAGATTTAATAATATAAGCAAGGTATCATCATAAAGTCATATGTATAGCAAATGAGTGAATTATGACTCTTGCCAGTCCAAATCGAGTCATCAAATATGGTAATGTAATCACCATTTCATTCTAATAAATTATACAAAGTGTATCATTAGGTGCAATTACAGTACACTATGTCCAACCAAACGCTATGATAACGTTACTGTTGTGGAAAAGGAGTAGCTATAAACATGTTCAATTGGGGGTCCAAGATAGACATTGTTGTGCAAGTCCGAGGATGGCTGCTTTCATTTTAATCTTACTGGACCAGCTACCATACGAGCATACATTATTTTTAGTATATTTGCACAAAAAGTGATTTTTATTCACCTTTGCACAAGTGTTATTACTTCGTTTCTTCTGCTATAAAGTCATTCTCAGATGTTCCATATGCCATGCAGGTTCATTCTGTATACTCCTTATGTATGGCAATTCTTTTAAACTTGTCCTTGATCTGGCAGTTTATTCTTGCCAATTTAATGGTCTGGTCTTATGTCTGTGCAGGTTTCTGGAGAATTGGAGTTAATCGAAACTCTTTGTGATCTTCTAAGTAGCCAAATTAATTTGGGAGCCAGGCAATCAGCTGCAAAAGAAGCTTTTCTTGAATTGTCTAGTGGGACTGTGGCATATGTATGGGAGCAACTTAATTTGTTTGTTGTCAGAGAGGCTTTGTTGTAGGTGAAATAGCCTTGTAAGTGGTCAGCAAAGACACTTGTCCCTTCTGCCGGTACGTCTGGATTCTGGAGGGTAAGTAGAACTGTTCCTGCAGTTGCCTACATTCTTTCCTTCTGTTTGTTTTGACTTCAAGTTCCTGTTAGATCTGATTTTAATTTCTGCTGTCCGTCACTTTACTGTTCATTTTTACCATTTAAGTTCTTCCGGGTAGTATTCTTCATGTACTTTGGCAGCCATGAGTCTAGCTTGTTGGTGAGTTTCTTGAACTCACAATTTTTATGGCGATATTTTGCCAGTACTCTAGTTCCACACAAAGTCGATCGTAAGTCATCTAATAACAGCATCATAAACCAAGTGAATAACCTTCGGCTTCCCTGCTTTCGTTGAATCATGTTCTAACAAGCTTATGACCAATGGAGGTTGGTTTACAAATGACTTTGCTGCCATTCTTAACTTGCTAGGATTTAGCATCTGTGGATTAGGTCAAGTGATGATGACTCAAATAATGGTCACATCATTTTCGGATTTGTTTAAAACATGAATTTGCCTCAGAGAAGAAACTAAGGCTCCGTTTGGTCTTTAGAAAATTTGATGGAAAGAGAACTTGAAGGAAAAAAAATGTGAAGGAAAAAAAGGTTGGGAGAAAGCGAGTTTTTTTTTGTCTTGTTTGGATTGAGGAAAAAATACAAGAATTTAGATGAGAAATTTGAATGTTGATGAGTTACTTGAATCATGCTGATATCATCTAAGCAGTGTGAGGTCGGAGGAGGTTCAGAATTCTTTTAAGAACTTTTGCCAAACTTTCCTCACAATTTTATGAGGAAAATTTTATCACTTGTTTCTACAGTTTTTTCACCTAATTTTCCTCCATATTTTTTGCTTTGTAATTTTCTCTAAACCAAACACAAGAAAAAAAGTTACTTTCCCAAAAAAAATTTCTGTTCACCAAATTTTCCAAGGTCCAAACGTAGCCTAAATGTCTTAGTTTTTTGCGAAAGTATCAAAAGCATGTCAGGTGTGATCAGTTTCACGTTGGCGTCATTTTTTCTCTATTGATGCTGCTATCTTCCCATGTCCATCTTAATCTTGTTAGACCATAAACAATGACATCCACATGGATTGGTTGTTGGTCGAAAAGGAGCAGTTGAGCATCTTGTCCTATGCTTTAGTGAGCTTGCGATGAATGTGAATTGGTTCATTGCTTTGATTGGGTGAGGCATGTCCAGACATCCTCTGTTGAGCTGGGCGAGCAGTTACTGGACAACATGAATCAATTCATTGCTACTGCTCGGAGGCTCACTCAAATCCTTGTTGAGTACAGTTGCTCCATATTTTCCAGATGGTAATCGCAAATCATGTGATATTTCGTTCCTTGGAATTATTTGCATCTCTAAACTGGGCCGGTGCAAAGAACCCAATCAGGCAGAAACAAAACTACTGGCCCGGAAAGCTGTTGTCTGCAGCTCAGGGTAGTCTTCCTTGGGGTTCTGATGGCAAATCCCCCACCCAGTTTCTGTCCCTTGTCTCAAGAACATGGAGGTGCTGCAGCTGGAGACCATCAGGAAATTTGTGGAGAAGTCTCTCCTCATAGAGGACTTTGATGAGTGGGGGATTCCTCTTTCTGCTTCAAACTACATTGCTGAGGAATATCATCAAGGCCATTACATAGTCTCATCTTAAGTGATGTAAATAGTACAATACCCTTCTGTTCTGTATGTTTTTGCGGATTCCCTTGTCCATAAGTTGACAATCTGGTGATATTGCAGTTTACCACAGCCAGCAATTACAACCACAGGGGAAGTACCTGGAGCTAAAGTGCACTGGATATCTTTAGGGATGAAAAATTGATATGAAAATCAATGTATGGAGACATGGAGCTATTGTCCATGATTCTGTGGAAGGCCATGAAACTCAGATCATGGAACTAAACAAGCATGATTGTGGAAAAGATATGGGAACTAGAGGCACCAATTATGGAGACTGTTCCCATGGATGGCCTATCACAAGACCTTAGTGAGACATGGAAAATTGCCGAGTGTTTCATCTCCAGACATGTCTTGAGGGTCTGCAATTTTGGGGGTCAATACGGAAGTCATTGAATTCACCGAGTAGAAACAGTGGACTCAGTACTGGTGCATCTTTTTCTTAAATGAAAGGACGCAAGAAGGATAAGATTACCCACCTTATTCTTAAATTGTGGTGCATTTCGTTTCAAAGAAATACGGACTAATTCTAGAACTCCAGCACAAACCCCAAAAGCCTGCCAATGGGTTTACTGTGAGGATGTTTGTCAGATGCATCTGTTGAAATTTAATGCCTAGCCGTTTGTTGTAGTTTGGATTGTCTTCTAAGGTGTCCCAATATGATTACTATAACCTTTTGGGTTACTTTCCTTCAGTTTTATCTGCCAGGAGTAGAAGATGGACCTAACGATGAGGCTAAATGGTATTTACGAAGCAGACAATTTTTCTGCAGCACAGGAAGAATCCACGGCTGCGGTGGTCAATCCCACAACTCCCTTTGCCATGGGCATCCAAAATACCAGGAGTGAAAAATGGACCTAACGAGGAGGTTGAAAGGCATTTTCAAAGTAGGCATTCTGCAAGATGGCCTCACAATTTTGCACACAGCTCACAAAACCACCATTTAATTTTTGAAATTGGCCGGCTGACAAAATGGGGAGGGGTCTTCGGTGTGGGATTTACTCACCTAATTATCGTCAACGTGTAGAGGTGGTCTTGTAATCATTCCCCAAGACTGAATTGGGATGAGTCGGAGCTTAACCTCATTATTTAATGGGATGCTGTAAGTACAAGTCGGTACTATTTGTAGGTTTGAATCCAACCCAAAAATATGCTTAATTAGGTTTTTTTTTTTATGACTGTGAGAAAAGAACAAGGACTAGAAAAAAAAAAAGAAAAAAAAAAGCAAAAACAGAAAAAGGAAAGGAAAAAAAAAGAAGAAAAGGGGCAAGTTTCGTGCTCGTGTCTCAAGTTTATAGTAAGTTTTGTTTGTCTTTTGTCAGAAGTTTACAATAAGTCGATTTGTGGCCTTAGCTATTTAATGGGCGGCTGGTGCAAGGGTTTGGAAAGTTCCTTTTATCCTAGTGGATTGGGGTTTTAATTATCTGGATTTGGATAGAAAGGCTTGTGAAAGCCTAATTCAATAACGGTGAAGCTTGGTTCAATATATTGGAGGTGTTTATCTTTATACCTTGAGTGTGGAAATCCTCCAAAAGCATGTTTACTGTAGCAGTGATCAGTAATGCGATGCTGTGGCAGTGAACAGTATTGGGCTGGACATTAATATCAGGTTTTTGTTACATTAGGCCCAAGTCTGATTTCTTCACTGTGGCAGTGTATATATATGACTTGCATGTAACATTTTCCTTGCATGTTGCTCGTCATTTCTAGGATCTCTGATTGATCTTGCTTGCATTTCTCAGCTGCTAAGTGATCTTTAAGGTTTTTCTTCTTTATTTTTCCTTCAATGCATGTTAGTTTTTTGGAGCTAGGATTAGTTTTCTTGGTACATTCTTCCTTTTCTTTGAATGCATGTTTGCCGTTCCTGGTTTTTTTGGGAGCTTGGATCATATCGTGTGTCTATTTTTATATGTGACTTGCATGCATCATTTCTTTGCGTTTTGATCTTGATTGTCACGGTTGTTTGATTGTTCTTGATGCATTTTTTTGGGTTGTTGCTGGTTCTGCATGATTCTGTCATAGCTGATTTTCGTCTTGTTCTTCAATCTCTCCAATTCAATCTAAATTTAATTGGGTCAACGAACATGGATTCAGTTGCTACTACGATTTCATCTGTACCATCTTCTACATCAACTTCGGGTTTGTAGTTGGATGAGAAATAGAAGTTATCAAAGAGAGAGGGCAGCACGAGAAGCTCTCTCTCAGTCAATTCGTCGAACAGGAAGTGTGCATTCTCAAGAAAGTGTGCCAGGCTTGTCAAAGAGCAGAGAGCCAAATTCTACATCATGAGGAGATGTGTTGCTATGCTCATCTGTTGGTTGGATTATGGGGATTCTTGAATTTGGGGACAAGATTCAACAACCCCAAATGAAGAATTAATCTCTTCAATTAGGGTTCTTTCTTTCCTCTTTCTTTCTACGAGATCAAATTTGGGGAAAAAAAACCCAGAATCTATTTCAAGATTTTCTTTTGCTTTTGCTGGCAACCGAGGAAGAACAGGATAATTAGAGTAAGAAAGGGGGGAAACAGGTCGTATACTGTACATATCTGGGTTTTTTTGGGGAGGGGGTGTTTCCTGGGTGGCCCAAAAATGAAATTTTGGGTGTCCTAATTAGCTCTGTAACTTGCCCAAATCACAAAATATCGTTTGAATTTGATTGAAAATTGGAAACCCATCAAAAGAATGGCAACAAAAAACGGACTGCCCTGTTTCTATTGGGTGCTCTGTTTTGTGTTGCTTGTTTTCTTGATTTATTCTATGGTTTTCTGCAACTGTTTCTGGGTTCTGCTGATTCTAATATAGGAAGTGATGGACAATCAATGGCGTTGATCAATTATACGACTGCGATTTTGGTTCATAAGCTCACCTCAGATCACTGTTCAGTTTTGTAAGGTTAGATGGTTAATCAATTAATTATTCAGCTACTGCAGTTTTTTTTTTTTTTGGGGGGGGGGGGGGGCCTTCTATACTTTATTAATTAAGGTGAAATCATCCTTAGCCTCTTCGGTAACGACATTGTGGGGTGCCAGTAAAGAAATTGTGGGATGGGCACATGGATGAACGTGGGAGAGAGAGTGATGGGCAGAAGAGAAGTACCTCTGATTTTGTCGCCAATTGTTCTAAAATAACAAACCATTATTCTAAATAGGCATAAAAAACAACCTATTTATTGTCAATTTGGGCATTTACTAAAAAAGTTCATACAAATCTTTTTCTGGGTTCAATAAACTAAGCATGATTATGAATATTTTAAATTATGAATATTTTGTTATAACATACTTTTGAAGTGTCTTGTGCTGAGTCTCCTGTCTTAAAATGTATACTATCATGTATCAAGTTGAAAAAAAGCATTATAATTGTGTAAAATCATCTTCTTATAATATTTGTTCACATGTATAAAATTACACATATAATATACCTTTGTAAATGCGGTTGTTAGTTTGTATATGTTAATGTAGCCAACGTTGGCTAAGTTTTATAGCTCACAAGAAAATGTGATTATTAAAAATTTGATGATTTTAAATCTTAAAACACATTAACTTAGGTTAAAGTAAAACATTTAAGAATATTTTATTACGAGATATATATCATCATTCTAAAATAAATTAGTTTTCGTATTTTTTTTTTTGGATAAGAGGAAACAAGAGTTGATTTTAGTGATATTCAATTCAAGTGTTTCATATGAACTTTTGAGAACTTTATTAGATGAGATAATCTTGTAATATCTTGATAAAAGACGAATTAGATTCTTAAAGGATAATAATTGGTTACTTGAGGCTCTACTCTATGACTCATTCATTTAATTAAGTTGGCAGTGAATGTTATTAGGCTATTAATGTTATGCTTACTCGTAAAATCTTAAGAAATTATTATCAAATTTCTACATTTAAAATTTACCTTTAACCTTTACACCTTTCTATTAAATAAAGAAACACACTATTTACATGTTTCCTTAAATGGGTAAGCCTATCTATATTGAGGAATGGAGGGAAGTAGGAACCCGAAATGCTCTTTTGGAGGCATTTCTCATGCTTGTGGTTTTAAGGTTAGGGCCACCTACATGAGGGTTTGTCCTTGAGGTTTAAGAGTATTTTGAACACCCAATGAACCACTTTGACCTTTCACCGCTCGCTTTGTTCCATCTAGCTTCAAACCTTTTTCAGCCTCGCTGGCTAGCTGGGTGGGTCTATTGTCATGGCCCCCACTAAGCCATGGATTGAAGCAGCTGGGTTTTGGTCCTTTTGGATAATGATGGAGATCTCTGCATGTCCTTTGATTAGAAAGAATCAAATCAATTAGACTATGTTAATATGCTGGCTAAAGGGTGATTAAATCATCCAAGTTTTGTTTTAGTTGTTTCATTGCGGGACAAAAGGGAAGAATCTAGCACTGACCCTCTTTTGCAAGCAGAATTCGACAAGCATCAAAATGGTTTAGGCCTGATGTTTCTGCATGGATTTCAAGTTTAAGATATCAGCTTTCCAACAAGACAAGTTGCATCCAATTTGGAGTTCATTTGGTCGTTCAAATTAGCCATTTACCAAGATGTGTCAAAATTGTCCAGCAAACCAGAAACAACCCGGTTTTGATTAAGTCATAACTTAAGCTATACTAATGCTTAAGTGATGAATTTATACATTTTTGGAATCCTCAAGATGTGTACTTTCAGGTCCTAGCATCAAATTCCAATCATGCACACAAGAGAATGAAGGAACAAGGAGTTTTTCAAAACTGGTCAGATTAGGCTCTAATCTGCACGGTTTTAAGTTTGAGTTTATTTAACCCACTTAAACTCACCCTAACCTTGATTTCTTGGTTGGGGGGGATTATAGACATCCTAAAGTTACCCCCCTGATTAAAATCACAGTCATACTATCTTTTGCTTTGCTTACAAGTTGCATAAAAACCGGCCCAGAACTGATCCTTGAACCCGGTTTGTTGAACCGGTTCTTTACCCTCCAAACCAGCCGGCCCCTTTGTTACTAGACAGCTTGGCACGCTTTACAAGACTTGGCACACGTCCCTAGCTGCTCTAGGATTGGTTGCATGACCAAAAGGTGGACTAATGAGGGCAAGATTGGTGGCAATGTGTTGCTGAATTGTGATTGGCCAGCCGTAAAGTGATCTTTTAGAAGACGGCTGCAACTTGCATTCTCTTGTAATATTTCCAACATGTATTAAGGCTAAGCATGGTGTGTAATGATGTATTAATAGCCTAGACATAAATTAGATTTGTATTTTGATGTATTAGATTAAGTTAAGAATGTTGTAAACTAGATTAGTACTTTTCAGCTTGTATTAGTGCTCTAAACCTTTCCTAAGCATTAAGGAAGGGTAGAGATGTATTTTTGCTTGGTTGCTAGTTGCCTTTGCTGCCTACATAAGGGGCACACGGCCATGGCATTCAAGACCAACCCTTTGAATCAAAAAACACCTTGAAAGCTTAAAGCTTTTGGTGCTTAGGCACAAATTATCAAACTCTTGCTTGCTTATCCTTAATTAGGCCAATTAAGGTGGTGTTCAAGTGAGTCTTAAGCAAATGTTAAGTGGTGTTTCTGTATCTTAACACTTTGTTTAAGGGCCCTAAACTTAGCTTGGTGGTGTTTCTGTATCCTTGCTTAAGTTTAGTTCTATCCAAACCGATGTTATACTCAAGGTGTTTCAAAGAGGATTAAAGTGGATTTGCTAGCTTTAATTCTAAGTTAGTAATTCTTCCTTTGATTCTTAATTCCATCCCCACACATCCATACCCCTTTAAATCTCCATTCCCATACTCCCACAAAGCTAAAACTATCACCAAAAGGTCGAACACCTAGCCAAACAATCAAACACTTCCAACCGTGCAAAATGGCAAGTCACGGTTTCACCAAACCGAAAAGTGGCATGGTGTGGCCGTGCTTATAGGCACGACCGTGCCACCATGGTTTCGTGAAGTTCTCTCTTTTGGCTTCATGTTCTTGGTGGGTTAAAGCTAGGGCACTTCCACCCCTTGTGTTATACATCCCTTCACAATAAAGAACCATTGTTTTCCCACTTAGAATCACTTGATTCTAAGCTTCCATTTCTCCCTCACATGCTTGATGCTTCACAACCATCATGATATGTATCCACTTTCCCTTGGTTTCCCCTTGATGTTATCTTCCTTTGGTTGCTGAGTTAGTTGTATTCTAGTGAACCCTAGCTTGGTCATCAGCAGATACATCAAATAGCATTTGGATGGTTTTGTTGGGTCGAAATGTCTAATTAGAATAATGTTCTCCTATATTACGTTGTTTTTTGGGTAAAAATAAGTTGTTATTATCTAATTGTCAATAGCTTAAAATGATAAATTTTGTTAAAAAGTTGTGTTTAAATTGCATCTAAGGGTTTTTACGTAAGATAGCTTGATTAAATCCAGTAATAATTTGCTCTATTACGAGGGGGTTTTCCCTTTTATATCAATAAGTATAACCACCAAAATAGGAAGCTAATTTTGAGGGAGAAAAAACATTATGATGTGGGAGATATAGAATTTTTTTTTTGAAAAGGGGATGTGAATAGGTGATTATGAGGGGAGTACTAAATGAGCTAAAATCGTCCAAAATACATGAAGTTTATAGCTAAGTTTCTAATCCATACTGTGGTATTTTTGGTGCTTGGTTTGATTATATTCATTCTGATCTGAGTCCGACCACTTAACCAAAAAATTGAGTTGGGGAGAAAGAACCTCCCAACTCATTCAAAATTCCAACTCTCCATTATGAGAAATGCAGAAAATTCAAATCCAACAAAAAAAAAAAAGGCTGCTTGGGTGTGTCAATTAAAAGTAACTACAATCTGTCCATTGACAAATGGCAATCCTTGGATTGATCATAGGACTTTTCATTTGTCGTGTTTGATTTTCATTTCAACAAGCTAGGAATTCAAAAACAGTTTTTTGGTTCGATTACCAAAATTGTCCTCCTTTGACCATCCATGTCCTTGTCATCAATTGGACCTTGCAAAGCAAATTTACGAGGTAATTTCTTGTGTGCTCTTGAGAGTATATGTTCTTGTTGTTTATGTGTATATATTTTTTACATTTGTATTTGTCATATATTAATTTTTAATATATATTCATTGATATGGATATTGGGAGTATGTGCTCTTATGCAATGTTTGGTTGGATGTAATGTAGTGATAATGTAATGTAATCAACTTTGCAATGCAATCGTGATTACATAGTTTGTGGTAATTATAATTACAAAATAGTTATCTTATTTCAATACTCTCATACAACCAAACAAGATAATGAAAACACAATTACAAACTTGTTTGTATTATAAGGTTGATTACATCTAATCAAATATTACATTAGGAGTATGATATACGTATTGAATCTACGGTGACTCAAAACTAGAATTGAAACGTAAAAAGTAACTCAATATGAATTCAAATTTCAAATCAAGAGTTTGAATTTAAATCCTATCTACACCAATCTTAATGTATCATGTGCGCCAAAAAAAAAACCCCTCAAATCACTGGAGTTAATTTCAATATGGAAATAAATTCTATGATTAATTTTGATACTATTTTTTTGGTACACGCATTTCTCATAAAACAGACAATATATTCTAATATGACTTAGTTACATAAGAAGCTTTATTCACTAATTTAAAAATCTAATTTGTCAAATTGTTGTTGGTGTTGAGATTTTTCCTGTTTTAAATACTTGACAATCCGTAAGTATCGAGTTAGATTTTCAACCCAATCTCATAGCTTTCCTTATCTAAGATAAACAACAAAATAATATCATTTTACCACCAATATAACTGGATAAATGAATCCCAATCTGTCGGCAACATGAATATATCATATTCTTGATAGTAATTACTCCTGTCAACACATAATCCTCTTTTTTTTTTTTTTTTAACATGTACTTATCATGTAAACAAATTCTAATATATGCGAGTGCTTAAATTTTGGGTAATATTGTGAATGGATATTGATTTTGGTAAGAATTTATGGGACAGAGAGAAGTAGAATCAAGGAAAATCCAGAAATGCTTGTCATAATGAAGCATGTATTGCGGGCCTGTTCTTTTCATGGGTAAATTAGAGTGGGCAAAATAGTGAAGTGAGTTGAAGTACATTGATGTAGGTTCAAGTAAGTTGAATTTTTTTTATGTGATAAATTGAAATTAGTTAAAATAATAAAAGTGTGTTGAAGTGGATTAAAGTAGATTAAAGTAGGTTGAAGTGGATTGAGGTTGATGTTTTGAAATTGACCCAAGAAAAAAGCAGGCCTTGTAATGGCAAAGTGCAAGGTGGGCCTGATGTCTAGCCCTAAAGATCCTACCAAAGGAACACGATTTTAATCAACACTTTCACTTGTCTAAAATAGCCCACCTCCCATGTTCATGGCCACCCATCACATCATGTGTAATCCCCATGGCCCCATTGGACCCCTTCTTCACTGGGCCCTACGCCCCTACCCTTGCATTAAAATTATTGCATCTTTTATTCTTTCTTATCTTATAATTGCTCTCTTTTAAACAATAAAGTGTTGTACATAACATTTATTAAAATGGCCTTGTTATTATAGAAATTTTGACATTAATAATTTAAATAAGAAATTAGATACCACAATAAATTAGGGTAATAATGTTACCTCTTCAAATAATATTGTGCATCAACAACCATGAAGAACGATTAATTTATGTATTTCAAGTCTAAGCATGATAGGATAGCTACCAACTTTAGGGCCCCTTGAGCATAGGAAGTGACTCAAGCCAAGGCCCACACCGATAATAACAATAGACATGAACTTATGGGGCACATTTTTGTGTTGATATGATAATGTTCCCTTAATCCAACAATTCTCACCACTGCTAATTGTCTTGTTTTATCTTACTTGTTGTACAACTTTCGTAGCCTAGCTCATTCTATTACCCTTGAATGTGTACTTCCTCCGATAGTTTCTAACTTTCTTTGAATTACTATCAAAACAAGTCTTTTCAAAAATTGCTCTACCCTCTAAATTACTATTTTCTAGCATGATTAATAATAAACTAACAAACCTACGGTTTCTAAACTATTCCTTATTAAGTGAACTCTATCAAACAAGTAATAATGTTTATTTACAAAAATATTGATTTTAATTGTGCTAATCTTTCTACAGAAGTAATATTCCATTCATTGATTAAACAAGTTCTATATATCTAAGCAGTATAATTTTGCAAGTATTTATCACACGCATCATAATTAATTTTATTAATAATCTTGTTGTTGCCATTTTCCTTCATTTTCTTCATGCATTCATAATAGTTTTTCCCTATCATTATACGTTCTAATAAACCTGACTGCTTTCTTTTCCATTGTTCAACAGGTCTTAACATAACGATGATTCACCTAGCTTACTTCCACATTGCACAAAGATTTTTGAACGGCAACCAATACCATTACTCTCATAAAGTTCATTGTATTGTACCTTAGAGCACCACTTTTCCCTCATATATATTATCGCAAGCTTCAAATGTGCACTCATAAATTCTTCTTACTATTTAGCAATTCACTTACTTTAAAATTCCATATTGTCATAGTGGTTGTAGATTTTCATAGTACCATTCAAATGTCACCTTACCGACTCTCAACTGAACTTTCCCTAAATAAACTCAACAACAAATCAAAACAAGTCGCAATGATAAATAAAGAAAATACACAAATCCAAACACACTTGACAAAACAATTTACTAAAAAATTCAGCCACATAAATTTGGTTCGATAGGGAAACCGCGCGCAATGCGCGCGGTTTCACGACTAGTTTTATAAAAGGCTTATCCTGGATTTGATTGAAGATGATCTCAGAAAGTGAGTAATGAATCCTCTTGATCTATGGTGGGTTCTTGATGTGCGAGAGTTGTATGTGTGAGGTCGGGTATTTATGGGGTGTATTCTAGTCACTTCAAATCTTATGTTGGGGAAGAGTGTGTTGAGAAAACGAGAGGGTTGATAGATCCCTAAGAGTGAGGAGATTGAGGCACTAGTTACATGAAATTGAGGGTGTGTAGTGTTTTGAGTATACTTTGTTATAATTCATCTTTTTTAATTATAATACAACAAACTCCCGAAGTGGGTCCCGCTTTCGCGGGGTCTGGGGAGATCCAGCTGTAGGCAACCTTACCTCTACCGGTATTCCTACCCATAGAGAGGTTGATTCCATAAGACCCACAAAAACAGTTTTGAGAAAAAGGTTTGGAGGGGAAACGATTGCAAAACCATTTACGGAAGTAAGGGAAGTTGGAAAAAGGGGGGAGAAAAGGTTCCGGATAAGCGAATAAGGAGGGGGTGGAGACATACCTGAACAAATCATGGGCGCTTGGTGTCGTGACCATCCGGAAAAGCATGACCTGCAAACAAGCAAAACCAAAACCCACCCCACCCCACTCCCCCCCACACCCCTATGCTACTGCCCACCTACGGAGCCCGTCCCCTACAATCAAGGACCTTAATCTTGTCCCGCCACACCCTCCTATCCTGGGCCATGTCCTCTGTGAGACCGACAACTCTCAGGTCCTCTCTAACCACCTCTTCTAGGTTCTTCTTCGGCCTACCTCTCCCTCTCTTACCACCGGGTGGACTGATAGTCTCGCAACTTCGCACCGGGGCGGCCACACTTCTCCTCCTCACGTGGCCGAACCATCTGAGCCTCGATTCCCTCATCTTCTCCTCTATGGGGGCCACTCCAGCTAGGCCCCTAATGACCCCATTCGTAATCCTGTCCAATCTCGTAAAACCACACATCCACCTGATCATCCTCATCTCAGTTACCATCAACCTCTGGCCCTGCGCCTTTTTTAGAGGCCAACACTCCGATCCATAGAGAATCGCGGGGCTAACTACCGTCCGATAGACTCTGCCTTTCAGACCCCTGGGCACTCTCTTGTCACACAGCACCCCTGACGCTGCCTTCCACTTTTGCCAGCCCACTCTAATCCGCTGGCTAATATCCTCATCAATATCCCCATTCTGCTGGATGATCGAGCCCAGATACTTAAAACTGGCGACCTTCGGTATCGCCCTCCCATCCAGTACGATTTCTCCCCCCTCTTCGATCCTTCCGCTGAAACCACAGTGAAGGTATTCCGTTTTTGATCTACTCAACCGGAAGCCCCTAGCCTCCAGTGTATGCCTCCAACTCTCCAACCGGTCATTCACCCCCTGCCTAGTCACATCGATAAGGACGATGTCATCTGCAAATAACATGCACCAAGGCACCTCGTCCTGGATTCCTCTAGTGAGCTCATCCAAAACCAATGTGAAAAGAAACGGGCTTAAGGCGGAACCCTAATGTAGCCCCAAACTAACAGCAAAGTCCTTGGAGACCCCTCCCGGTGTCCTAACATTCGTCCGTCCCCCCTCGTACATATCCTTGATTACACGAATGTACTCCGGCGGCACCATTTTACCTTCCAAACACCCCCACAATACCTCCCTTGGAACTCTATCATACGCTTTCTCCAGGTCAATGAATACCATATGGAGATCTACCCTTCTGTCCCTGAACAGGCCCATGAGCCCTCTGAGGAGGTAGATCGCCTCAGTAGTCGACCTGCCTGGCATGAAACCAAATTGGTTCTCTGAAATCTCTACTTCCTCTCGCAGCCTTCTCTCAATCACCCTCTCCCACAACTTCATAGTGTGGCTAAGCAGCTTGATGCCCCTATAGTTATTACAATCTTGGATATCCCCTTTGTTTTTGTACAGTGGGATGACTGTGCTGGCCCTCCACTCTCTGGGCATCTTGGCGGTTCTGAAGATAACATTGAAAAGCTCCGTGAGCCATTCTAGGCCTGCTTCCCCCATAAACTTCCACACTTCCACTGGTATCTGGTCCGGGCCCACTGCCTTCCCATGCGCCATCTTCTTCAAGGCCTCCCGAATCTCCTCCTTCGTTATCAAATCGCCCGCACGCTGATCGCTACACCCTCCACCCCTACTACAGTCGTCTCCCCCCCTTCTCCATTGAGGAGTCTAGCAAAGAACCTTTGCCATCTCTCCTTAATTTCCGCATCCTGAGTCAACACCTTACCCTCTTCGTCCTTGATACACCTTACCACTCCCAAATCTCTAGTCTTTCTTTCCCTCGCCTTAGCCAGTTTAAAAACCTCATTCTCCCCTTCTTTCGTCCCCAATCTATGGTACAGTCTATCGAACGCCTGGCTCTTTGCTACTGCCACCGCCCTTCTGGCTACCTTCTTGGCCGCCTTGTATCCACTCCTCTTATGAGCCCGCTCGTCTTCTGAACTGCTGCTCATGAGCTCCGCATAAGCCTCTTTTTTTGCCTTGACTTTCTCCTTTACCTCTTCGTTCCACCACCAGGCGCCCTCCATCCTGCTGCCACCTCCCCTGGAAAGGCCTAAAGTCTCCTTAGCCGACCTACGGATGCAATCCGCCACCGCATCCCACATCGAGTCTGCGTCTTCTGCACTCCTCCAAACTCTCTTCTCAGCTAGTCTCTCTGCTATTAGCCCTGCCTTCTCCTTTGTGAGAGTCCACCACTTAATTCTGGGTTCTTCTGCTTTCCTCTTGGACCTCTTAGGATACTTGAACTCTACATCCAAAATCAGCAGCCTGTGTTGGGTTCCCAGCAACTCGCTAAGAATCACTTTGCAGTCCTTACACGATCTCCGAGTTTCCTTCCTCGCTAGGAATCTTTTTTAATTATAATGGATGCCACAATTGTTGTTAGGCGGTGGTTTCCCCCTTAATGTGGAGGGGTTTTTTCACAAAATTGTACGTCACTTTTTTCTTATGCTGTGTGTATTAGAGTGGATTCTCTAATTGTGCTTTCCTTCCCATTAGTATTAGAGTGGATTTAAACCAAACACTATGGATAGATAATCATGTATGCTATTTTTAGTTTGGTATTCCGTATTACTTGTTGCGAGGTGCCTGTCAGGGGTAATAAATGTATGTATATTTCGTATCTTTAATGACAGATTTCTCACTTTGTAACTTATTACAAATATAACCTAGTTAATATTAAAAGTTACATCGTGCTTATGCATGCATGTGATGGGGTGCCATTAAGACTAAAACAAACATGCTATTCAAGCCTTGGGCACTACTATTACGAATCTACTTCTGAACATTGATATTTAGAGCTTTATTTTTCATTTAGACTACTCATGATTTCATTTAGGCCTCATGCACTATGTATTGCTAGACCTGGCAAATGAGTTATTTGGTTTGGGTATGGGTCAGATTAAATTTGGACCGTGTCATGTTTCGGGTTAAGTGATATTTTGGGTCGGTTTGATTTGGGACAGATGAACTTCTGTTTGGATCGACTTTGGGTCAACTAATTTTTGATCCAATATGTTTGTCATGCAAAAATAAATAACTTTGCAAAAAATTTCGGGTCGTGTATGGTTCGGTTCGGGTCAATTTGGGTTTCGGATCCACTTTCGGATAAGTGTTGGCTATGAGTCCCGGATTGTTCGGTTTGAATTTCAGATCTCGGATTAGTTTTACTCGATTAGGTACTTCGTACTCGAATACTCGGGATATTTGGCCCCAAATAAGTTTGAGGTTTAAATGGTGCAAATAGGCCTTCATGGATAATAGCAGACGTATTGGATTGCCGAAGGACACAAGCTATATCCTGTTCCTTGGAGCGCCAGGCACCAGAATTCAGAAGCTCAAAGAAAGGCCAGCCTACGCACGCATGTGAAGTCCGGTTCCTCAATTCATGGCAAACTAATGAATTTTATACTAAATTGGTGAATTTTACAATATTAAATTTATGTGACTTGTATATATTTTTTCATACCAACACAATTAATTAAACTTTAATTACTTTTTTCATGCAGATAAAATTTAATTAATTACATATTTTCTATCAAATGCACTGGCATTTCACTCATAATTAATAATCAATGCATACAAGTAAATTTTAAATTTGAAATAAAAGTAATGAATATGTTAACTTAAACAAATATTTCACCATTTTTTTCCTTGAAGAAAGTATTAATATAGGATTTCATTCATTCACATAGAAAATATATAGAGAACCAAGCATGTCAAATATTTTATTGATAAATATTGTGTGAAACTTACAACTTTTTGTATTAAGTTGAACTTTACCACATTAGTAATGGATTCCAAAAAATGTCTATGCTTAAAAATATTCATTATCTTTCTACAATTATTTCATCCTTGTTTGCATATATATATATATCAATAAATCCGGTAGAAACTTGTGACTTTTGTTGTTTAGTACTTGGTTTGTCAACTATATTTTGTAGTATATCTACTCTTGTCTAGATAGAGACAAATTTTGATGTTGATTTTCCCTCTTATGCAAGTTTATTTACCGTGTGTTGAACCCTAGGGATAGCCCCCTATTTTAGTTGCTTATGGGATAAAGCACAGGTCCGTTTGGATGAGAATTGATAAAAAGAAAGATTATCTCTTATTAGTTGAAAATCCTATCTAATAAGGAGATTATCTGCTAAACACAAGTTGGCACGAAAAACTAAGCCAACCTAGGGGAACAAGCGGATTCCTAGACTTTCCACGAAAATTGAAGTGATCAAAGAGTACGCTAGGGTTCTTGGCACACAAAGCGAGATAGGCAAAATTGGCTTAAGACCTTGATGCAGAGCAAACTTCAAACTTGGACCTACTTTCAAGGGCTAGGGTCTTGAACCAAGTAGGTTCAATGTTGACTCTAGGTCAAGGGTTAGGTCCTACTAGGTTAATGCTGAGTTGGAACCCTTAAGGAGGTCCAAGTAAGCTTAGGAGAGGTGGTTGGGCAATTAGCAGCCTTAAATAAGGAACTTAGCCACTCTATCATCCCAAAACCACCTCATTAGCTCATTTTTCATTTTCTGGGCAGAACACTCCACATCACTTCTAGCTCAGTTTTGACTAGGCAAATGTAATTATGAACGGATGGATGGCCCCAGATGTCTTTTTTCCAACAAGTTCTGAATCGTGTTTAGACTCCAAGTATTGAGAAAATTATGGACTATTAACCAAGTAAGGGTTGGTCTAGAGTTGAAAAATGCACGGATTTAATCATGGTTAATTAAAGAGAATATAGTTATGATCTTGGAGATTACTTACCATGGGGTGATTTAACACACAAAACGAAGATTTTTCAAGTGGTGGAACTTCCATTGGTGGAGTAGAGCATTCTCAAAGCTCTCTAGAAGATGGAGGATGAATATTGAAAAATACAACTCATCTTAATTGTAATTACCTTAGCATCTTGATAGTTAGTAAGCCCCTTATCGGCCCACTTGTCCCACTAATGTAATAGCTAATCTCTCTCCAATTGGGTATTTATAGACCCGATTACATCCATGAAAATTCAGACGGTTGAGTGATATGAAAGCTTGAAACTTGGTGCTTTATCAAAAACCTCAAATTTATCTCTTGGTTACCTATTTCAAGTATTGATTCATCTCCATTAGAGGATTTCTTTTATTAGGGGATTCTTTCTCTCTCTTGGTTCATCTTTGAGAAGATTGATCTTCAACATCCTTGTGCTTATCTTCATAGATGTCTCACCTTATTTGGTCAAATAAAATTCAACATGCACCAGACCCTGTACTGATGAACTTGGTTAGGCTTTTGAACTTCATTAAGCTATTAGGTGACTTCTAATTAGAGTTTTAGGCTGCTTATGTACCCATGAAGTCCGTTATAAAGGTTTATAATGTATGTATTGGACTACCAAAATACGTAAGCTATATCTCGCTAGACTATGAAAGCAGTGATGTTTAGACGCTTATAGAAAACCCAGTTCGAGCTTGCATATTTGGAGGTCGGTTCGTTAATTGATGAAATTTGTAACAAACTGATGAAATTTGTCAAACTAATAATTTTTTAGATAGATTGATGAATTTTTGAGTTTTCGCTGAATTCCACAACAATAAATCTATGCACTTTATATGTTTTTTGATAGAACTAAACTAAATCTGATTACTTGTAGTGGTGTAACCCCCCTGTCTCCTAGGGTTAGAAGTGTTAGCGATTTCTTAAATTTGGAGCAAAATGGATAGAACTCCGCCTAAAACTTGACCATAACATAGGCTTAAAGCCTTACATAAAGTACCTGTAACCATTAACATAAAGAATATATTCCACAACTCGACGATTACACTCCGTAGACCACAACTCTACGGATCACACGCTAGGAGTACATAAGCTATAAAGCTAAGTAAAAAAAAGAACTAAAGATATAGCTCAATTGATCACACATCCAGAGAATCGGGATTTACATCCAAAAACAAACTCAACTTTAATTGACTAAAGGACTGACTCTTTAGATGGTTGGCCCATACGGCCTTCACAGCTACTTCTAGTTAATATACATTACATGACTATATCAATTAACTTACATATGCTCAAGAACTTAAGAATATAAGACATTACATTATTCAACTCACGAATCTACATGTGTATGCATATAACACCTTTTCTTAACGTAAAAGGGGGGTTCCGGCACGAGTATGCGAATTGACTTCTACCTGTCTTTTCAAAAACTTGGGGAAAAAGAGGAATAGAGAGGGGATAAGCTACCACATGCTCAATGAGTGATTCTCAATCCCAAGAAAACAAAATAGTTGCACGTAATACTTTTAAGTAGCAATCACACACAATTTAATAGTTAATATCACATAATAAGCATATAAGGTCTCCCGTATTCATCAATACCTCAATAACCTTCAGAATTCAAATAACATCCCTTCCCTTCTTCCGTTCCATGCATAAGAGTTCTCAACTTGCCAAACCTATGACTCTTGTAACTTAGAAGTGACAACCGTATATTACATTCACTTAACATCACATAATTTGCGTACAGGACTCAATAGCAGGTTGGCTTATGCTAAAATCCAGGCATTGAGAACAATAAGCCATTTAGTTCATACATAAGTACTTAACATCAAGGAGTTCAGTTCATATAACCAATTGGAGATCTTTTTATAAGAAAATAGAATTGACACATAGACCGGCAAGGACCTTCACTTGAACTACATTAAGCATTTATAACAAAAGCAATTCCTTCATAGGGAAGTCATTTGAATCTCCACATACAACTTTATATAGGACACATGTACATTTCCAATCATTTGCGTTAACATAATCCTCAGACGTGGAGTTATCAACTCACAATGAGTAAGAAAGCATTTTCTGGCAATCAGATTCACACATTAATGCACTTTTCAAGTGAGTTTCTTAGCATACAACTCATGATTCCCAAGGGCCTCTCATAGTCAACTGACATTTATCTTCATCAGGATCTCCTAGGGTTCTCACTTCTGCGTCTAGTTCGAAGGAATTAGGGTCCCGCATATTAGGTATGATCCTTAAACTTGTATTCTATCCTCGTTAGGGTTCTTTGGGGTTCTCACTTATGAGTCTGCTCCCTAGGAATTAGTGTTCCTGCTTACCAGGTTTGCTCCCTAAACTTATGTCTTACCCTCGTCAGGGTCCTCTTAGGTTCCCACTTTGGGTCTGTTCCCTAGGAATTCACTAGTATTATTTTCTTAGCCTAAAACATTTCAGGTGCATCATACCTTAAACAAGTTTTGCATCAACATTCCCATTGTATCATAAAAATGAAAAAGGCTAAAATGGCTTAATAATGTCAAGTCAACTATTAAAAAGCATATAACCACTCATTTTGGTAAAGCACGCTCATAATTGAATAAATGGCCAAGTAACTTCTAGTTTCACATAAAGAAGTTCAAATTCAATTCAGAATTCAGCAGTTATGACATAATCACACTTAGTTCCGCTTAAAGGCATTTAGGGCTTGAAACTGTAAATCAATTGCTTGCTTCTGTTTATTTAATTTGTTCCAATTAGTATAAAATATAAGGTTTAAACAAGCTCGTACCCTTAAAGTCATACATTACCTTTTTCTCAAGTTCCTATTTCAATGGTTTGACCCGCAGAACGATTCAGCTAAATCGTTCTGCAGCCTAAACGTGGTCTCAATTATAGGCCCTGTGAGAACTAAAGCATGGAAAGCAATCAAGAACCAAGTGGGGTTCATCTAGGGTATAAGGGGATAGCTAAGTCGCCACATAGTTCACGAATCTGGTTCACCATCGAATGACTCATCAGCCATTCAGCTGATTCTCAACCCTTTTCGATTCACACTAAAGCCACAAGACATGCATGTATCGACATTTGACTATGATAACGTATTCAACGACCAACACACTAATACGAATTCTTTCAATCAGTAGAAGCAACACAACATCAAAGTTTATTGATTTTCACACAACCCAGGCTCCCTCCTCTCGGTGCCGTCCACAAGAGTCCTTAAAATCAACTCAATTCATCTCCAAATTATTCCAAGTAACCACACATACTGCCTATTGCAGTCGATTCTCACATATTCAGATTTATGCCCATAATCGGAGCAATTCATTCAATGATTTAAAACCAAATCAACATAGTCAACAATCGAACCAACTCATTCACTAACCAACTCAGTGAACCAACCATAATCAAATCGACACAATAAATAAAATGGTAAAACCTTGCAAAATGAATAGTAGTTTAAGGAATCAACAAACACCCACCTTGGTCCAAGCTAGGACCCGACTTTCGGGTTAATTGGGCGATTTAGGACTAGGTTCAAGCCTCTCCTTCCTCGCTGCTCCTTCGCTCTTACGCGGTTCACGACAAACAACTTGGCAATTGGCCGCAGACCGATGGTCGCAGTTGTTGGCACCGACTGCACTGCCTCCTGCCGCTACTAGGGGTGATCAAAATCGATTAACCGGAAATTCGATTAGCCGAAAATTGGTTAACCAGAAAGTTGGTTCGTAAAAACTGTGAACCGCAAAGCAAACCGAAGCTTTCGGTTAGCCAAATTTTCCGATTCGGTCAAAATGTGAACCGTAACCAAATCGAAAAACTCGGTTAACCAGATTTTCGGTTCGGTTAATTAGATTTTCGGTTCGGTTACCGATTAACCGTTAATTTAAATTGATAATGATCAATTTTCACTATTTTTTTTAATTAATTTAACTATTTAAATCACCAAATATTAATTTACACATTATTGTATGTTTAGTCTTGTCTTTAATAATTATAAATTTACATTTGACCAATATAAAATTTAGTTTTTCTCTTAATAAAAGTGTAAGTTTTGGTTTTGGTTAGCCGTCAGTTAACCGTGCTGTTAATTGAACCTCAAATGGCCGAACCGAAATCGAAACCGAAACCACAAAATTTTTTCAGTTCGGTTAACCAAGCCGAATTTTTTTAGAAAAATCAAACTGGTTAATCGGTTTTTCAGTTCGGTTTTTCAATTTTTTGGTTCAGTTTTTCGGTTTCGGTATTTTTTCCTCACCCCTCGCGGCTACTGCTAAGCCACACACTCTCTTTCTCCCTTTCTCTATCGCACCCGGCGATCTCCTGCCTGTCTTGCAGTCGTGACGGGGTGGTCGGTTGGCTGAGCAGCACTGCTTGTCGTCACCGCCGCCACCGCCACCGTCATCGCTTCTCACTCCGCTCTCCCTATCTTTTCTCGGCTCGCGGTGGTGGCAAGGGTTCGAAAGAATCCCCTTGCTTCTCTGTCCCGAAGGATAAGGGCTCCAGCCCCCCTTTTCTATTTTCCCTTTTTTTCCCATTAAACTAAAAATGTGGTTGGTTCTAAATAATCTAACCCTGTTTGATCTTGGCCGCAAATATTGTAATCCACTTGGCAATCTCGCGTAATTACACACTGGCCTAATTTCTAGCAAGCCTGCTAATTTCACGTAATTATGTAATAAGTCAGAAAATTAATAAAATTACTTCACATGAATTATTACACTCAATTAGCATGTAGAAATTTGTCTAACATAGCTAATTCAATAAAACATAATTAATAAAAATATTAATCTAAATAGTTAGCCCAGTATTAAAAGTCCTCGGTTATTACACTCTCCCCCCTAAAAGAATTTTGTCCTCGAAATTCCAACGTCTAAGGCAAACATGAGATTCATATACATAGGTGTTCGAATGTCTCAATAAAACTGGATAATAAATTCCTCTTTCAAAATAGAAAAGTAAAACAATTTACTGGGTCCCAACCTCCTCCTCGCCGACTCTCTGCGTCTGCTCACTCTATTAAAAGCACCAAGGACAAATCGCATATGAGCGACAGATGAGTTCACATAGGTAACCATATTAAGACTTGTTTTAAAATGAACACGTACATTCAATCTTGGATTGACGCAGCACAAATTGGCATTTCAAGGTTTTCCACACTTGACAGTTAGTGATGTTGTCGAAGTAAGTCAATATAATCAGGCTCAATCAACCTCATCCTAAAGCATAAAGAAATCAAGCCGTGTTGGAATCATGTCAGTCAACGAGGAAGCTTTCATATGATATCCGAGTAGGAGAGACATCACATAGTTTCACATATCCACACACTCGCAACAATACTCAAACACTAAGCAATGCCATAATGAGCTTCCATAAAGTGCAACATCTGAGAGACCAAGGATAATAGGTAGCATAAATTTAACATTACAACATTGCAGAAATATGATAAGCATTACTAGGGGTAGCAGTGACATCCTTTGGCTTGACCACTGCTCCCTAGCATTTATGGATCTCATGAAGAGAGTTTTTAGAGCCTATTTAGAAACGTTTGTGGTGATGTTTATAGACGACATCTTGATATACTCCCAGGACAAAGATGAACACACTGTTCATTTGACGACAGTGTTACAAACGTTGAGGGGACGCCAATTATGTGGCAAATTAAAGAAGTGTGAGTTCTGGTTAGAAGAAGTGGCATTTTTGGGACAGGTAGTTTCAAGTGAGGGGATTAAGGTTGACCTATAAAAGATGAAAGCAATTACAGAGTGACCAAGCCCCACTAATGTTACTGAGATTAGAAGTTTGTTGGACTTAGCTGGCTATTATCGAAGCTTTGTGAAGGATTTTTCAAAGATAGCATCTCCCATGACCAATTTGTTGAAGAAAGCCATCAAGTTTGAGTGGAAGAGAAGTATGCAAGGGTATTTCAAGAATTAGGGCAGGGATTAACTACCAGCCCAATCCTAACATTACTAATAGAATATAAGAAGTACACCATTTAAAGTGATGCATCCAAGCATAGGTTAGGGTGTGTCTTGATGCTAGAAGATAAAGTGGTAGCTTATGCCTCTCGATAGCTCAAGCCTTATGAAAGAAACTACCTAACCCACGATTTCGAGCAAGCAGTTGTGATCTTTGCACTGAAAATCTGGAGACATTATTGATACAGAGAGCTTGAACTATATCTTCACTCAGAAGGAGCTCAATTTGAGACAAAGGTGTTGGTTAGAATTGCTTAAAGACTACAACAACAACAACAACAAACTCCCAATGTGGGTCTCGCTTTCGCGGGGTTTGGGGAGATCCAGCTGTAGGCAACCTTACCTCTACCGATATTCCTACCCATAGAGAGGTTGATTCCATTAGATCCACAAAACAGTTTTGAGAAAAGGTTTGAAGAGAAAACAATTGCAAAACCATTGACCGACGTAAGAGAAAGGGGAAGGGGGAAAAGGTAACGGATAAGCGAAAAGATAGGGAGCGGAGACATACCTCAACAAACCAGGGGCGCTTGGTGCCGTGACATCCCGGGAAAGCACGACCTGCAGACCAGCAAACCAAAACCCTATCCACCCCACACCTCCTAAGCTACTGCCACCTATGGAGCCGGTCCCCTATAATGACTATGATCTGCAAATCTGCTTAAAGACTATGATATGCAAATCTACTATCACCTAGGAAATGCAAATATTATGGTAGATGTCGTAAGTAGGAAGGCACAACATAGCTTGAGAGAGCTTGAGGACTTGGGAGTGCAGTCAGTGTCACATGGGCAAGCAAGTGTTCAATTATCAACGCTTACTTTGCAGCTTTCCATAGTGGAGGAAATGCAAGTGAACTAAGAAAATGACCCTGAACGCTAAAGGACACAACAAAATCTTGAGAGATGAAAGTCATCTGGATTTGTTATACATGAATATGGGACCTTATAATTTTAGAATCCCCTATATGTACGCATAAACATGGAGTTAAGGAAAAAGATCCTAGAAGAGGCTCACAACACGTGATACTCAGTGCATCCAGCTTTTGTACTTGTGGGGCCAGGATTGATTGTCAAGATGTTAAGGTTATTTAAAGGCATGAAAGAGGGAGAGAAGTATGTTTTCATGGGTAAAGAGAGGAAAGACCTTGTCCCTTAATTTCTGTCGGGAAAGTAACTAGGCGACTGTGTCAAGGGTGTATTGGGTACTAATGTTATGCATTGCCACTTAAGTAACGGAACAAAAAGCAGAAGATATTCCCTTTTTTTTCGAATTTAGAGAAGTTTTTCTAAAAGAGTTGCCAGGACAGCCCCCCAAAGAGAAATAGATTTTGAGATTGAATATGTCCCTAGCGCCCAAACCATCTCGAAAGCCCCGTATCGCATGACCCTAACAAAATTTAGAGAACTGAAGATTCAATTAGATGAGCTATTATAGAAGGGGTTTACCAGACCAAGTGTGTTACCATGGGATGCCCTAATTTTATTTGTGAAGAAGAAGGACGGAACCTTGAGGTTATGTATCGATTACAGCGAGTTGAACAAGATCACCATAAAAAAAATACCCTTTGTCTCGAATAGATGATTTATTTGATCAATTGCAAAAAGCATGAGTCTTTTCTAAGATTGATTTGAGGTCCGGATATCATCAACTTAGGATTAAAGCTGAAGACATCTCCAAAACTGCATTCAGGACCAAGTATGGTCACTATAAATTTACAGTGATGTCCTTTGGCTTGACCAATGCGCCCCAGCATTTTTGGATCTCATTAATAGAGTTTTTAGAGCCTATTTAGACAAGTTTGTAGTGATGTTTATAGAGAGCATCCTGATATCCCAAGACAGAGATGAATATACTGTTCATTTGAGGACACTGTTACAAACCTTGAGGAAACACCAATTATATGGCAAATTAAAGAAGCGTGAGTTCTGGTTAGAAGAAGTGGTATTTTTGGGACAAGTAGTTTCAAATGAAGGGATTAAGGTTGACCTCCAGAAGGTGAAAGCAATTACAGAGTGACCAAGCCCATCCAATATCACTGAGATTAGAAGTTTCTTGGACTTAGCTGGCTATGATCGAGGGTTTGTGAAGCATTTTTCAAATATAGTGCCTCCCATGACCAATTTGTTAAAGAAAGCCATCAAGTTTGAGTGGAAGAGAAGTATAAAAGGGTATTTTAAGAATTAAGATAGGGATTAACTACCAGCCCAACCCTAACATTACCAATAGAAGATGAGTACACTATATAAAGCGATGCATCGAAGCATAGGTTGGGGTGTGTCTTGATGCAAGAAGATAAAGTGGTAGCTTATACCTCTCGACAGCTTAAGCCTTATGAAAGAAATTACCCAACCCATGATTTGGAACAAGTAGTTGTAATCTTTGCACTGAAAATTCAGAGACGTTATTTATATGGAGCACCCTGTAAAACCTATACTGTTCATTAGAGCTTGAAGTATATCTTCACTCAGACAGAGCTCAATTTGAGACAAAGGCATTGGCTTGAATTGCTTAAAGACTAAGATCTCCAAATCTAACATCACCTAGGAAATGAAAATATTATGGTAGATGCCCTAAGTAAGAAGGCCCAACATAGCCTGGACACTGTAGTAATTACTTAGTTGAACCTCTTGAGAGAGCTTGAGGACTTTGGTGTGCAGTTAGTGCCACATGGACGAGCAAGTGTTTAATTATCAGCACTTACTTTGCAACCCTCTATAGATGAGGAAATGAAAGTGAACCAAGAAAATGACCTTGAACCCCAAAGGACACAACAAAATCTTGAGAGAAAAAAGTCATCTGGATTTGTTATACATGAAGATTGGACCTTTCAATTTTGGAATCCCCTGTAAGTACCCAAAAACATAGAGTTATGGAAAAAGATCCTAGAAGAGGCTCACAACACATGAAACTCGGTGCATCCAGATTTTGTACTTATGGGGCCAAGATTGATTGTGAAGACGTTAAGGTTATTTAAAGGCGTGAAAGAGGGAGAGAAGTATGTTTCTATGGGCAAAGAGAGGAAAGACCTTGTCCGTTAATTTCTTCCATGGAAGTAAGTAGGCGATTGTGTCATGGGTGTATTCGATGCTAGTGTTATGCCATTGCCACTCAAGTTACGGAACAAAAGCCAGAAGATATTCCTATAGTTTTTGGATTTAGAGATTTTTTTCATGAAGAGTTACCAGGATTGCCCCCTCAAAGAGAAATTGATTTCGAGATTGAATTAGTCCCTAGTGCCTGACCTATCTCGAAAGCCCCATATCGTACGACCCCAATAGAACTTAGAGAACTAAAGATTCAGTTAGATAAGCTATTACAGAAGGGGTTTATCACACCAAGTGTGCCATCATGGGCTTCCCCAATTTTGTTTGTAAAGAAGAAGGATGGAACTTTGAGGTTGTGTATCGATTACAGGAAGCTAAACAAGATCACCATAAAAAAAAAAGAACCCTTTGCCTCGAATAGATGATTTATTTAATCAAGTGCAAGAAGCATGAGTTATTTCTAAGATTGATTTGAGGTCTAGATACCATCAACTTAGGATTAAAGCTAAAAACATCACCAAAATCGCATTTTGGACCAGGTATGGTCAATACAAATTCACAGTGACGTCCTTTGGCTTGACCACTACCCCCTAGCGTTTATGGATCTCATGAATAGAGTTTTTAGAGCCTATTTAGAAACGTTTGTGGTGATGTTTATGGACGACGTCTTGATATACTCCCAGGATAGAGATGAACACACTATTCATTTGAGGACAATGTTATAAATGTTGAGGGGATGCCAATTATATGGCAAATTAAAGAAGTGTGAGTTCTGGTAAGAAGAAGTGCCATTTTTGGGACACATAGTTTCAAATGAGGGGATTAAGGTTGACCTCTAGAATATGAAAGCAATTACAGAGTGACCAAGCCCCACCAATGTCATTGAGATTAGAAGTTCATTGGGTTTAGCTGGCTATTATCGAAGGTTTGTGAAGGATTTTTCAAAGATGACATCTCCCATGACCAATTTGTTGACTTCAAGTTTGAGTGGAAGAGAAGTATGAAAGGGTATTTCAAGAATTAGGATAGGGATTAACTACCAACCCAATCCTAACATTACCAATAGAATATAAGGAGTACACCATTTAAAGTGATGCATCGAAGCATAGGTTGGGGTGTGTATTGATGCTAGAAGATAAAGTGATAGTTTATGCCTCTCGATGGCTTAAGCCTTATGAAAGAAAGTACCCAACCCACGATTTGGAAGAAGCAGTTGTGATCTTTGCACTGAAAATTTGGACACATTACTGATATGGAGCACCCTATAAAACTTATACTATTTATCAGAGCTTGAAGTATATATTCACTCAGAAGGAGCTCAATTTGAGACAAAGGTGTTGGTTGGAATTGCTTAAAGACTATGATCTGTAAATCTACTATCACCCAGGAAATGCAAATATTATGGTTGATGCCCTAAGTAGGAAGGCACAACATAGCTTGAACACTATAGTGACAACTTAGTTAAACCTCTTGAGAGAGCTTGAGGACTTGGGAGTGCAGTCAGTGTCACATGGGCGATCAAGTTTTCAATTATGAGCGCCTACTTTGTAGCTCTCCAAAGCGGAAGAAATACAGGTGAGCTAAGAAAATGACCCTAAACTCCAAAGGACACAACAAAATTTTGAGAGATGAAAGTCATTTGGATTTGTTATACATGAAGATGGGACCTTACAATTTTAGAATCCCCTGTACGTACTTAAAAACATGGAGTTAAGGGAAAAGATCTTAGAAGAGGCTCACGACACGCGATACTTGGTGCATCTAAGTTTTGTACATATGGGGCCAAGATTGATTGTGAAGATGTTAAGGTTATTCAAAGGCATGAAAGAGGGAGAGAACTATGTTTTCATGCGCAAAGAGAGGAAAGACCTTGTCCCTTAATTTCTGCCATGAGAGTAACTAGGCGATTGTATCAAGGGTGTATTGCGTACTAGTGTTACGCATTGCCACTTAAGTAATGGAACAAAAAGCAGAAGACATTCCTATAGTCTGCGAATTTAGAGATGCTTTTCCTACAGAGTTACAAGGATTACCCCCCAAAGAGAAATAGAATTTAAGAATGAATATGTCCCTTGTGCCCCAACCATCTCAAAAACCCCATATCGCATGGCCCCAACAAAACTTAGAGAACTGAAGATTCAATTAGATGAGCTATTATAGAAGGGGTTTATCAGACCAAGTGTGTTGCCATCGGGTGCCCTAATTTTATTTGTAAAGAAGAAGGGTGGAACCTTGAGGTTGTGTATCGATTACAACGAGCTTAACAAGATCACCATAAAAAAAATACCCTTTGCCCCGAATAGATAATTTATTTGATAAATTGTAAGAAGCATGAGTCTTTTCCAAGATTGATTTGAGGCTTGGATATCATCAACTTAGGATTAAAGCTGAAGACATCTCCAAAACTGCATTTAGGACCAAGTATGGTCACTACAAATTCACAGTGATGTCCTTTGGCTTGACCAATGCCCCCCCAGCATTTGTGGATCTCATGAATAGAGTTTTTAGAGCCTATTTAGACAAGTTTGTGGTGATGTTTATCGACAACATCTTAATATCCCAAGATAGAGATGAACATACTGTTCATTTGAGGACAGTGTTACAAACCTTGCGCGAACACCAATTATATGGCAAATTAAAGAAGCGTGAGTTCTGGTTAGAAGAAGTGGTATTTTTAGGACAAGTAGTTTCGAATGAGGGGATTAAGGTTAACCTCCAGAAGGTGAAAGCAATTACAGAGTGACCAATCCCCATCGATATCACTGAGATCAGAAGTTTCTTAGGCTTAGCTGGCTATGATCGAAGGTTTGTGAAGGATTTTTCAAATATAGCGTGTCCAATGACCAATTTGTTAAAGAAAGCCATCAAGTTTGAGTGGAAGAGAAGTATGAAAGGGTATTTCAAGAATTAAGATAGGGATTAACTACCAGCCCAATCCTAACATTACCAATAGAAGATGAGCACACTATATAAAGCGATGCATCGTAGCATAGGTTGGGGTGTGTCTTGATGCAAGAAGATATAGTGGTATCTTATGCCTCTCGACAGCTTAAGCATTATGAAAGAAATTACTAGGGCTATCAACCAGGTAAGGTCGGGTCGAATTCGTGTTCGTTTCGAACTTAAATGGGTTGAGAAATCCTTGATCTGAACCTAACCCATTTATTGAACGGGTTGAAAACCTTAACCTGCACCCGTTTATTTTTAAACGGGTTGACCTGAAATTTACCCATTAACCGTTTTAATATGAACGGGTCAAATTCAGGTTATCCGGTTACCTGTTTACCCGCCTAATATTTTGACTAAAATATGATTACTGAGCTTTATAAATCAATTTTTTGACTTTAATATAGCATCATAATGCAACCATTGTCTATATAATTCACAAGAACCACAATCACAAAACAATTATAACCTTGATTAAACACCGCATTTTCACAATTCCCCCTAAAAAGTACATGGTAATTGGGTAAACGGATCAACTTATTCAATCCATTTAATTAAACGGGGTTAATAGGTATTTTTTCGTGTCAAAATTCTCAACCTGAACCTAACCCAATTAATTAAACGGGTTAAATGTGTCAACCCATTTAATTAAACAAGTTGAAAATCTTTACCCAAACCCACTTAATTTCGTGTTCAGTTCGGGTCGGTAATCGTGTTGGGTTAACTTTTGACAGCCGTAGAAATTACCCAACCCGCGATTTGGAACAAGCAGTTGTGATCTTTGCACTGAAAATTCGAGACATTATTGACATGGAGCACCCCATAAAACCTATGTTATTCATTAGAGCTTGAAGTATATCTTCACTCAAACGAGGCTTAATTTGAGACAAAGGCATTGGCTTGAATTGCTTAAAGACTATGATATGCAAATCTAATATCAGCCAGGAAATGCAAATATTGTGTTAGATGCCCTAAGTAAGAAGGCCAAACATAGCCTGAACACTGTAGTAATTACTTAGTTTTGAACCTCTTGAGAGAACTTAAGGACTTGGCTGTGCAGTCAGTGTCACATGGGCGAGCAAGTGTTCAATTGTCAGCACTTACTTTGCAGCCCTCCATAGTGGTGGAAATGCAAGTGAACAAAGAAAATGACCCTGAACTACAAAGGACACAACAAAATCTTGAGAGAGAAAACTCATCTGGATTTGTTATACATGAAGATTCGACCTTGCAATTTTGGAATCCCCTGTATGTACCCAAAAACATGGAGTTAAGGAAAAAGATCCTAGAAGAGGCTCACAACACGTGATACTCGGTGCATCCAGGTTTTCTACTTATGGGGCCAAGATTGATTGTGAAGACGTTAAGGTTATTTAGAGGCATGAAAGAGGGAGAGAAGCATGTTTTTATGGGCAAAGAGAGGAAATACCTTGTCCCTTAATTTCTGTCGTGGAGGTAAGTAGGCGATTGTGTCAAGGGTGTATTGGGTGCTAGTGTTATGCCATTGCCACTCAAGTTACGGAAGAAAAGGCAGAAGATATTCCTGTAGTTTGCCAATTTAGAGATTGTTTTCTTGAAGAGTTACCAGGATCGCCACCTCAAATAGAAATTGATTTTGAGATTGAATTAGTCCCCGGTGCCCGACCTATCTTGAAAGGCCTATACCATACGACCCCAATGGAACTTAGAGAACTAAAGATTCAGTTAGATGAGCTATTTCAGAAGGGGTTTATCAGACCAAGTGTGCCATCATGGGCTACCCCAATTTTGTTTGTAAAGAAGAAGGATGGAACTTTGAGGTTGTGTATCAATTACAGGAAGCTAAACAAGATCACCATAAAAAAACAAATACCCTTTGCCCCAGAATAGATGCTTTATTTAATCAATTGCAAGAAGCATGAGTCATTTCTAAGATTGATTTGAGGTCCAGATACCATCAACTTAGGATTAAAGCTGAAAACATCTCCAAAATCGCATTTTGGACCAGGTATGGTCAATACAAATTCACAGTGACGTCCTTTGGCTTGACCACTGCCCCCCAGCATTTATGAATCTTATGAATAGAGTTTTTGGAGCCTATTTAGAAAAGTTTATGGTGATGTTTATAGATGACATCTTGATTTACTCCCAGGACAGAGATGAACACTCTATTCATTTGAGGACAGTGTTACAAACATTGAGGAGATGCCAATTATATGGCAAATTAAAGAAGTGTGAGTTCTGGTTAGAAAAAGTGGCATTTTTGGGACAGGCAGTTTCAAATAAGGCGTTTGAGGTTAACCTCTAGAAGATGAAAGCAATTACAGAGTGACCAAGCCCCACCAATGTCACTGAGATTAGAAGTCTCTTGGGCATAGTTGGTTATTATTGAAGGTTGTGAAGGATTTTTCAAAGATAACAACTCCCATGACCAATTTATTGAAGAAAGCAATCAAGTTTGAGTGGAAGAGAAGTATGAAAAAGTATTTCAAGACTTAGGACAAGGATTAACTACCAGCCCAATCCTAAGATTACAAATAAAAGACAAGGACTACACCATTTACAGTGATCCATCGAAGCATAGATTGGGGTGTGTCTTGATGCTAGAAGATAAAGTGGTAGCTTTTGCCTCTCGATAGCTCAAGCCTTATGAAAGAAATTACGCAACCCATGATTTGGAACAAGCAGTTGTGATCTTTCCAATGAAAATTTGGAGACATTATTGATATGGAGCACCCTATAAAACCTATATTATTCATTAGAGCTTGAAGTATATCTTCACTCAGAACGAGCTCAATTTGAGACAAAGGAGTTGGCTAGAATTGCCTAAAGACTATGATCTACAAATCTAATATCACCCAAGAAATGCAAATATTATGGTAGTTGCCCCAAGTAGGAAGGCACAACATAGCTTGAACACTATAGTGATTACCTAGATAAACCTCTTGAGATAGCTTACGGACTTGGGAGTGTAGTTAGTGTCACATGGGCGAGCAAGTGTTCAATTGTCAACGCTTACTTTACAGGTCTCCATTATGGAGGAAATGCAAGTGAACTAAGAAAATGACCCTGAACTCCAAAGGACACAGCAAAATCTTGAGAGATGAAAGTCATCTAGATTTGTTATACATGAAGATGGAAACTTACAATTTTAGTATCCCCTGTATGTACCCAAAAACATGGAGTTGAGGGAAAAGATCCTAGAAGAGGCTCACAACACGCAATACTTGGTGCATCCAGGTTTTGTACTTATGGGGCCCAGATTGATTGTGAAGATGTTAAGGTTATTTAAAGGCATGAAAGAGGGAAAGAAGTATGTTTTCATAGGCAAACAGAGGAAAGGCCTTGTCCTTTAATTTTTGCCATGAAAGTAACTAGGTGATTGTGTCAACGGTGTATTGGGTACTAGTGTTACGCATTACCACTTAAGTAACGGAACAAAAAGCAGAAGATATTCCTATAATTTGTGAATTTAGAGATGTTTTTCCTGAAGAGTTACCAGAACTGCCCCCCAAAGAGAAATAGATTTTGAGATTGAATATGTCCCTGGCCCCCAAACCATCTCGAAAGCCCCATATCGCATGACCCTAACAAAACTTAGACAACTGGAGATTCAATTGGACGACCTATTACAGAGGGGGTTTGTCAGACCAAGTGTGTCACCATGGGATGCCCCAATTTTATTTGTAAAGAAGAAGGATGGAACCTAGAGGTTGTGTATCGATTACAGCGAGCTGAACAAGATCACCATAAAAAAACAAATACCCTTTGCCCCAAATAGATGATCTATTTGATCAATTGCAAGAAGCATGAGTGTTTTCCAAGATTAATTTGAGGTTCGAATATCATAAGCTTAGGATTAAGGCTGAAGACATATCCAAAACTACATTTAGGACCAAGTATGGTCACTACAAATTCACAGTGATTTCCTTTGGCTTGACTAATGCCCCCTAGCATTTGTGGATCTCATGAATAGAGGTTTTAGAGCCTATTTAGACAAGTTTGTGGTGATGTTTATAAATGACATCTTGATATCCCATGACAGAGATGAACATACTGTTCATTTGAGGACAGTGTTACAAACCTTGAGGGAACACCAGTTATTTGGCAAACTAAAGAAGTGTGAGTTCTGGTTAGAAGAAGTGGTATTTTTGGGGCAGGTAGTTTCCAATGAGGGGATTAAGGTGGACTTGCACAAGGTCAAAGCAATTACAGAGTGACCAAGCCCCACCAATATCACTGAGATTAGAAGTTTCTTGGGCTTAGTTGGCTATTATCGAAGGTTTGTGAAGGATTTTTCAAATATTGCACCTCCCATCACCAATTTGTTGAACAAAGCCATCAAGTTTGAATGGAAGAGAAGTATGAAAGAGTATTTCAAGAATTAAGACAGGGATTAACTACCTGCCCAATCCTAACATTACCAACAGAAGATAAGGAGTATACTATTTGAAGTGATGCATCGAAACATAGGTTGGGGTGTGTCTTGATGCGAGAAGATAAAGTGGTAGCTTATGCCTCTCTACAGCTCAATCCCTATGAAAGAAATTGCCCAACCCACAATTTGGAACATGCATTTGTGATCTTAGCATTGAAAATTTAGAGACATTGTTGATATGGAGCACCATGTAAAACCTATATTGATAATGAGAGCTCAAAGTGTATCGTCACTCAGAAGGAGCTCAATTCGAGACAAAGGCGTTGGCTAGAATTGTTGAAAGACTATGATATGCAAATCTAATGTTACCCAGGAAATGCAAATATTGTGGTGGATGGTTTAAGTAGGAAAGCACAACATAACTTGAACACAGTAGTGATTACTTAGTTGAACCTCTTGAGAGAGCTTGAGGACTTGGGTGTGCTGTCAGCGTCACATGGGCGAGCAAGTGTTCAATTATTAGCACTTACTTTGCAGCTCTCCATAGTGGAGGAAATGCAAGTGAACCAAGAAAATGACCCTGAACTCTAAAGGACACAGCAAAATCTTGAGAGAGGAAAGTCATCTGGATTTGTTATACATGAAGATGGGACCTTGCAATTTTAGTATCCCCTGTATGTACCAAAAAACATAGAGTTAAGGGAAAAGATCCTATAAGAGGCTCACAACACGAGGTACTCGGTGCATCCAGGTTTTGTACATATGGGGCCAAGATTCATTGTGAAGACGTTGAGGTTATTTAAAGGCATGAAAGAGGGAGAGATGTACGTTTTTGTGGGCAAAGACAGGAAAGACCTTGTCCTTTAATTTCTACCATGAAAGCAAGTAGGCGATTGTGTCAAGGGTGTATTGTGTACTAGTGTTATGCTATTGCCACTCAAGTAACGAAAGAAAAAGAAGAAGATATTCCTATAGTTTGTGAATTTAGATTTTTTTTCCCTGAAGAGTTACCAAGACTGCCCCCTTAGAGAGAAATTGATTTTGAGATTGTGTTAGTCCCTGGTGCCCAACCCATCTCTAAAGCCCTATACCGTGCTGCCCCAATAGAAATTAAAGAACTGAATATGAAGTTAGATGAGCTATTATAGAAGGGGTCTATCAAACCAAGTGTATCATCATGAGTAGCCCCAATTTTATTTGTAAAGAAGAAGGATGGAACCTTAAAGTTTTGTATCGATTACAGTAAGCTAAACAAGATCACCATAAAAAAACAAATACCCTTTGCTCCGAATAAATGATTTATTTAATCAATTGCAAGAAGCATGAGTCTTTTCCAAGATTGAATTGGGGTCTAGATACCATCAACTTAGGATTAAAGCTAAAAACATCTCAAAATTGCATTTTGGACCAGGTATGGTCACTACAAATTCACAGTGACGTCCTTTGGCTTGACCACTACCGCCAGCATTTATGGATCTCATGAATAGAGTTTTTAGAGCCTATTTAGATGGGCTTGTGGTGATGTTTATAGATGACATCTTGATATACTCCGAGGACAGATATAAACACACTATTCATTTGAGGACAGTGTTGCAGACCATGAGCGAACACCAATTATATGACAAATTAAAGAAGTGTGAGTTCTGGTAAAAAGAAGTGGCGTTTTTGGGATAGATAATTTCAAAAGAGGGGATTAAGGTTGACCCCCAGATGGTGAAACCAATTAGAGAGTGGTCAAGCCACACCAATTCTACGGAGATTAGAAGCTATGGCCTTAGCTGGCTATTATCGACGGTTTGTGGAGGATTTTTCAAAGGTGGCATCTTCCCTAGCCAATTGTTCAAGAAAGCCCTTAAGTTTGAGTGGACAGAGAAATGTGAAAGGGCTTTTCAAAAATTAAGACAGTGATTAACTATCGCCCGAATCCTAATGTTACCAATAGAAGGTAAGGAGTACATAATTTACAGTGATGCATTGGAGAATGGGTTGGGGTGTGTCTTGATGCAAGAAGATAAAGTGGTAGCTTATGCCTCCCGATAGCTCAGCCCTTATGAGATAAATTATCCTAACCATGATTTGGAACTAGCAGCTGTTATCTTTGCACTAAAAATTTGGAGGCATTATTTATATGGAGTATCCTATAAAATCTCTACTAATCATCAGAGCTTGAGGTATATCTTCACTCAGAAAGAGCTCAATTTGAGACAAAGCTGTTGGCTAGAATTACTTGAAGACTATGATTTGTAGATCCAATATCAACCAAGAAAGGCAAATGTTATCGCAGATGCCCTAAGCCATAACATAGCCTGACCACTGTAGTGATTACTCAGTTGAACCTCTTGAAAGAGCTTGAGGACTTGGGTGTGCAGTCCTTATCACATGGGCGAGCAAGTGTTTAATTATCAACGCTTACTTTACAGCCCTCCATAGTGGTGGAAATGCAAGTAAACCATTTAAATAACCCTAAACTCCAAAGGACAAAGAAAAATCTTAAGAGAGGAAAGTCATATGGATTTGTTGTACATGAACATGGGACCTTGCGATTTTAGAATCACCAGTGTGTAACGAAAAACATGGAGTCTAGGAAAAAGATCCTAGAGAAGGCTTACAACCCTCGATACTTGGTGCATCCAGGAGGCACCAAGATGTATAGAGACCTAAGGCAATACTTTTGGTGGAATAATGTGAAGAAAGAGATTGCAGAGTATGTAGACAAGTGTATGATTTGTCAAAAGGTTAAATCTGAGCATCAACTTCCTGTCGGCAAGTTGCAACCATTAGAAATTCCCACTTAGAAGTGGGACTCAATCTCAATGGATTTCGTCATAGGATTATCTCTTTCTGCTTCAAGGAAGAATGACATCTGGGTAATAGTTGATCGACTTACTAAATCTACCCATTTTCTGACAATTCGAGATTCTTGGGGAGTTGAAAGACTGGCCCAACTATATGTTAAGGGGATAGTTTGATTGCATGAATTTCCAACAAACGTAGTGTTAGATAGAGACTAGAGATTTCAAGCCCGTTTTTTGCAAGCGCTTCAAAAAGCCTTTGGAAGCTAACTAAACTTTAGCAACTCTTATCAACTTCAAATGGATGGGCAAGCTAAAAGAGTGAATCAGATTCTAGAGGATATGTTAAGAGCATGTGTACTGGAGTTTCAAGGGAAATGGGAAGACGACTTACCATTGGTGGAATTTTTTTACAACAAGAGTTACCAGTCCATATTAAAATGCCCCTGTTTGAGGCTCTATATGGAAGAAAATGTAGAACCCCTTTGTGCTGGAGTGACTTAGATGAGGCATTGATCTTAGGTCCAAAGCTGATCCAAGAATCTACTGAAACAATTAGGAAGATTTGGGAGCACATTTGGGTTGGCCAGAGTCGAAAGAAAAGCTATGTTGATAAAAGAAGGAGGCCCTCTAGAGTTTCAGGTAGCTGATAAGGTTTTTCTGAAAGTTTCACCAAGGGTGTAAGAACATTTAGAGTGAGAGGCAAATTGAGCTCAAAATATATTGGAACCTATGAAGTCAAAGAAAGGTTGAATCCTGTAGCTTATCGACTGGATCTGCCTGTAGAACTCGAACAGGTACATAACGTGATCCATATCTCACAACTTAGGAAGTATATTCCAAATACTGACCATGTTGTCGTAACCGAGCCCATTTAAGTAACTGAAGATCTATTGTATGAAAAGCGCCCAATCCAATTACTAGATAGAAGATTAAACAGCTACACAACGAACAGATACCTTTAGTCAGGGTACTTTGGACAAATCATACCTTCTCTGAAGCCATTTAGGTAACTGAGGAGGCAATGAAAGCCACGTACCCACACCTATTTGAGGTAATCTTGCATGTTTTGACAAAGTTCATAAGTTTCAAGGACGAAACACTTTAAGGGCGCTCTAGCAGACCGACCCTAAATCATGTTTATTTATTTAAGCCATATTATTAATTTTGTTGCATTTATGTATCGCATTTAATCATTCTAGTTGGAAAAATTCATTTTAGGCCCCACTTTATAATTGAAGTTTTAATTATCGTAAAAATTTCGGGTGAATCAATAGTAGGCCCGATAATATGATTAAGCGATAAATTATTTTCTATAAACATCACAAGAAGTTAATTTTGAGCTATGCAAAACTTCTATCATAACGGAGTGTTTTATTTACGAGCCCAATTCATTTGGGCCCAAATTAGTAGCCCAAAAAGTTGATGCAATTGAGTTAAGCTAATTACCCACATTAATGCTAAATTTCAATTAGTAAAAACCTACTTTATGGAGGTATAATAATACCCATATAAAGCTAGATAAGTCAAAAAAAATCTAGACAAGCCAAATACAATTTCTCTTTCTCTTATTCTTCCTCTTCTCTTCTTCCCCCTCCATGGCTGCCTACAATACTTTCCTACCTGCTACTTCCATGAGCTATTGCCGCCAACCAGGGATACCGCCAGCCACCAACCACTAGCCAATACTACCAGCTGCCACCCACAACCCCTAAACACCACCTACATCTCTCTTTCAAGCTTGTAATTTTTGTTTTCATGATGGAATTGATTATTTATAATGTTATATGAGTTAGAATGAATGCTAATTTGATGTTTTATGGTGTTTGGCTAAGTGTGGAAATGTGTAAGTCATGTATAAGTTTGAATCCATGCATGATCAGGTAACCTTTTTGTGTAATGTTGATGGATTTTGGACTTTATGCTCTAATTTTGTAATCTTTAGCATAAGGAGTAAATATATGTTGTGCAAGGTGATTTTGAATGAGTTTGGATGTAAATTTCAATTGGGCATAACCTAAGGCTTCATGACCATGCATGAATAATGTTGATTTTTGAATCAAGTATAATTGTATGGGTTGAATTAGATGAAATTTGGAGGTTGGATATATTATGAGCTTGAAAAATGATGTTATGTGAGTTTTGCCAAAATTAGTGGATTATGAAAAATTCCATAAGTGACCCAAAAGAGGTTGTTTAGTTTAATAATGTATGTAAGTGAGTTTATGGGAGTATTTTGAGTGATTATGTGAAGAAAAATATTGAAAAATGTGTAAGGTTAGTCATGAAGTAATTTTTTACTGTTTTGGTTAAAATAAGGTAATAATTTGGAGGAAACAAAGGTTAATGGTCCTTAAAGGGTTAGCTTCATTTATGGGAGAAAAGAGGAAAACCATAGATTTTGGGAGTTTAATTAAAAGTTTCTAAATAATTACGAATATTGCAAAGAAGATACAAAGTTCATTAAGTTAAATGGACATGTGAGTGAAATATGAGAAGTAAGGAGAGTAATGTCTCAATAACGGTGTCAATTGGGCCAAGCTAGTGTGATTAAGGCTATTCCGAACCTAATCACACCCTCTTGGCCTTAAACCCTTATTATTCGTCTCAGAAATATCAAAAACCAATCCTACATTAATAGCCTTGAAAACGTCTCCTTTTTAACCTCGATTATGTATTTTAGTCTATTTTACTCTCACATTATGTATTTTAGTCTATTTTACCCTCACTTAAATTTACATCCAATTAAATTAAGCTAATTTATTTAGTTTTGAAATTAATTTTGCGTAACCTACCTTATATTGATTTATTAAAGTTTTAAGTGCCATTCAGGTAATAAATTTCTATTAAAGTTACCAAATATGAGAGTTAGTGTTGTCCACTAACTATATATACCTATAATGAAATTTCTAAAACATAATGGGTGTCTAATCTATCGTTTTTCCCTTTGCGCATAAATATTATCTAGTGAGATTGCATTTAAAAATTTCAAGTATGTCCATTGCTTGTATCTTTAGAAGTTAGAATGTAATTATCAAAATATAATGTTTTGGTAAGTACATCAATGAATGAGTTTATTGAGTGATTTATCACCTAATTAGTGACCTCGCCAGTTACTATTTATAGGGCACTTGCCCTTCAATTACCCACGGGGCCCTTCAATTACCTACAGGGCCTCAGGCCAAGTTCTCCGATTGACTTGGCATGTGTATATCTATCCATAGATCGTACCAGTTACCAAGGGTTTTCACTATCAGATGATAACTAGCAATTTAGTTTTATATTCATCTCATTCACTATTTTAAATTAAAATGAATTGCAAAGGCAGACCCAACCAGTATTTTCCATTGATCATTTAACAATACAAGAATGCATGTATTGAGCTTCGACCCATATTTCAAAATGTTTGTCATGTTTTATTTTAGGCGGTAGCTCAGTGAATCACCCTTATGCTAGCAAACTAGCGAAACAGAATAAGTGAGCACGAGAATCGGGATGGATTAGCAGTAATGTTAGTTCATGAATATTTTGGAGTTGTATTTTGAGATACTCAGTTGATAGACTTGTAAACTTTGCAGATAATTGCTCTATTTTGGTGTGTAAACCTTATGATAGCTAGCAGCGGTTTGTATATGGTTTGATAATGTTTCAATGCGTATAGTTGTAATCTATGCTTAACTAGATAATATCTAGTGCACTTACTTAAAGTTTTGTCTTTCTGGAAGACAGTAACACCCCAACCATCAGGTTATCAGTTCTATTTAAGGGAATAATTAAAGAACACACAATCAGTGAGACATGTGCATTGGGGGCATTACAATTTTGGTAAATAATACAGGTTTGTTGACTTTATCGTTGAAATAAAATTAGTAGTATTGTTTCTTGGCTCTAGTAGAGCTTTACAATGACATATCTATGCTAAAGGTGTAATATGTCCCTTGAAAAACTGCTATATCTTGAGTATTAGTGTTTAAAGGCCTATCTTTTGGGAATTGTTAGTTTTGATTGTTAAAAAGAAACATTGGTTCTGATTGTTAGTTGTGAACACATTTGTGCTTCCATTCATATAAGGATATTGCAGCAATGTGCATAGTCATTATAGTGGGTGCACAGGTGCTGTAGCGCTCTTATAACACCTTGCACACTGCTACAGTAATTATAATAACCATGCCTGCTATTATATAGTAGTCGCGTAACACCATGAATGGTTATGTGCTGATTCTTGAGGTTGCACAGGAACTTTGAGCATTCTATGAAGGACTTACATGCAAATAAATTCTTTGGTTTTATTTCAAAATATCATAGGCTGAATTGAGTGTGTGTGTGTGTGTGTTTTTTTTTTTTTGTGCATTCCATAAAGGACTTACATGTTTTTTGGGGCATTACATGCAATTGAAGGCATACTTAGGTGAAACATCCTGATGTCATACCATTTTTTTCTTTCTAGTTAACCTGGGGTCTTGATCCCTATAGAGCTTTATCATATGCATCGCAGCTTTGTGGCTGTTGTTAGCTACTACAATCTAGTGCATTTAATTTCTTTCTCAAGTGAGGTGTTGCTGCTATACATGTAAAAAAAAATAAAAAAAATAGAATGTCATTTTGAGTTTGTATAATTGTATTATCCTATATGTGCTATGAATGATAAATTGTTTCTTATTTCTCATGAAATGTGAAGACTAAATGCTCATTAACGTGTTCATTTTCTTATTACAGGTTCCACTTCTTTATGGGGAACAATCACTTGATCATGAACCTATGTCATTATATTTTTCCCCTTAGAACAATCTCACCCCTCCCCCTAAAGAAAAAAGTTCAACACTTATATGGATGATTTAAAGTCTTTTTATCATTTAAGAATTATGAACTCAGCATATATAGTTATCAAATTTCTATTAGATACTAAGGTAATAAACATCATATGATGATTATATATTTAACGCAATTTTATTTCTAGTATGATTGCAATTCATTTGGATTAATTTATTATTATATGTTTGTATTCATGAAAATGTCATTAAACAATTGTTACTTATGAACGCCAAATAGTATTACACCATATAATAATAAGAAAAACAAATGCAATCAAAGTTTACCAATTTTCAAGATAAATTTAGTTACAAAGGTGAATCGCCATAAAATGCATCTAATTGCCATCAAAATATAGTTTGTGGCAATTATATTTTGATACAAATGTCACCTTCTTCTAGCAAATATGGATTTTGTGACAAAAAGAGCTTGCTACAAATTTTATGCTTTTGTAGCAAATGCTAATTTGTGACAAGTTATAATTTGGCAAAAAAGTTATATAGTTCATAGAAAAACTAAATTTGCCACAAAAACCTTTTGTAATGGACTATCTAAGGCAACTTTATGGCAATCTTATAAGTCCCCACAAAAGGGTTTTTATAGCAAAATATTAGTATATTATGGCAAAACTTGTTTCTACAAAAACCAAATTTTCTTGTAGTGATGCTAGGACAATAATCTTGGGAATGCCCCTTGTGTCTAGACAATGATAATGATAATGATGACAACTCATATATAACCAGATCTTTCTAAACTTGGTCGTTTGACTACTTGAAGCTCATGAACAAAAGAAGATTGTCTTAGTTGTTTGAGTTTCCATCACAGGGAATATGCGAACGAGCTTCCTCTTAGTGCAGATGCAAAGATGCATTCATGAAACTTGATACGAGGGCGAAATATAATGGAATGGGTAGAGTTTCACTCTTTTAGTTTGAAACACTTAACTCTCTACATTTTCATTGTGGCTCCCCCTTTTTCTATGTGTTGGACCCTAAGAAATACCTCTATAATTATAGTGGCTAGATGGATAAACCCCAGGCTCGTTTAGATAAAAATGGATAAAAAGATGCTTTGTCTCGTATTAACTAAAAATCTTGTTTAATAAGGCGATTATTTACTAAACACAACTTGGAAGAAAAATCGAGGAACCTTAGGAGTACGGGTTTATTCTTCGACCTGGCAGGAGAATCGAAGTGACCTCAAAGCGCTCCAATATCCATGGCACTCAAATCCTGCGGCCACATGGTTGAGAGCTTGCACTGGTGAAACCAATTGACATCTTGAACTTTGTTTAAGGGTTAGGTAATTTCTTAACATGGTTCGGGTTGCTTAAGTAGACTCTATCTCATTCCCTGGAGTATCAAAGGACAAATTGGATTGTATTGGATTGTCAAAGAACCTAAACTATATCTTATACTTTGGAGTATCAGGCAATGCAGTCAACAATCTCAAAGACAGCCCAACCCATCCATGGGCATTTAAAGTTTGGTTCATTAATTAATGAATTTTGTACAAAATTGATGAAGTTTATCAAACTAATAAATTTTATAGAAGATTGATGAATTTTTGTGTTTTTGATGAATTTCACAACAAATTTATATATTTTATTTACTTTTTGATAGCGACATAATTAAATTACTTTTAAATGTACATTAAAATTTAATTACTCAAATTACACATTCTCTATCAAATATACAAGCACTTCACCCAGAATTAATAGCCAATGCATGCTAGCGAATTTAGTATAAAATTAATAAATATATTAACTTAAATAATTATTTCTCTATTTTTTCCTTGAAGAAAATGTTGAATGCAAGTCTACATATAGAGAACCAAGGACATGAAATATTTTACAAATTTTATACCAATCTTTTTTTTGGTATTTTGATGAATTTTATGACAATGGTAATGGTTCCTAAAAAATATGTCTATGCTTGTAAATATTCACTATCTTTGTGGAATTATTTGATCCTTCTTTGCATGTATGTCAATCAATATGCTAGGAACTAAAACCTTGCTTGTTTAGTTCTTCCTTAATTTGTCATTGTCAACTATATTTAGTAGCCCGTCCATTCTCATAGGCATAGAGACAAATGTTTATGATGATTTGCCCTCCTATGTCAAAATAAAGATGTAGTGACATCCTCTTATGCTAAAACCTAGCAGGAAAATGTTCCCTTTATGTTAGGATGACGATGTTGGAATGTTCTCTTATGACAACGATGATGACGATGATGATGATGGTGACAGTGATGGTGATGATGATTCATAGCTAGAAGTTATTAACTTGGTCGCCTAACTACTTCAAACTCATGATCAAATAAAGATTGTCTTAGTTGTTTTACTTGTTATCATCAAGAATATGAAAATACGTGGTGGCAGAGATGTGCTTATGAATTTTTCTTGTAAGGGTTGACCAAAATGGTACTTGTCTTTGGATTTATGCGGAGTTTCTCTCTTTCAATCTTAGAGTCTGAACTCTCTACATTTTCAGTTTCACTTCTCCTAATTTTGTGTGTTGAACCCTAGTGGTAGGTCCCTTATTTAGAGTTGGTAAAAGGATAAATCCTAGGTTGGTTTCGATAAAAATAAATGAAAGAGATGTATTTTTGTTATCAATTGAAAATCCTATCTAATATAGGGATCATTTTCTACATGCAAATTGGCATACAGTTTCGTAGACCTAGCACATGCTGAGGATTTTCAATACGAGAAAAATAGTAGCCACCACGGGTTCACAGTAGCTGGCACCACGGGGTGCCCATGGCTTGGCACTGTTCTCTGGTTTGGGCTAAAAAATATGCAGTGGGGATCACGGTCTATCTGTGGTCCTCTTCACGATTTGTGGTGAATAGTTTTTCTAGTATTTATTATCCAGATTGATGCCTTTTAAGCCAAAGGTTATGTTCTTTCATGTGTACCTGCCAAAACAGGTGTTCTTCATGTTAATGAGACATGTATACAAAGAAAAAGCATATGCACAAGTATGTCAGTGATAGCAGCACCCCATTGATTGAGCTTTGAGAACCTTGAATATTACACTTATTCTTCAGCATGTTATACCTGATATTATTTATACTACAACAAATAAATCTTAAGTAATTCTTTTATGATTTATTGAACTATCTAGTACCACATTCAACCTCTTGATCAACGATTTTAAGATTTATTTTCCTTCATAATGGTAACACTTCATGAGATGATCTTAAACTATTAGAAACTCGACAAATTTGAGGGTGTTGGGTTTCATTGGTGGTAAAAGAAGATGCATTTTCTCCTTACCACTTTGAAGGTTGTATATGTTCTAGACACTCCTTACCCTGTTTAGAATGAAAGTGGAACTTTAGAGCAAGCCACCGAAGGTCTAAGTCTGAGAATGACGACTATTATCTGTCTAAGGCACATATTAAACAACATATCGGATGCCTTATTCAATGTGTATCAAGGGGTGGAATCTGTAAAGGAACTTTGCAAGGCATTAGAGAACAAGTACATGATGGAGAATGCTTCTAGTAAGAATTTCCTTCTAAGTCTATTTAAAAATTATAAGATGGTCGAAGAACATTCTATTCTAGACCAATTCCATAAAATTCAATGTATCTGAAGTCACTTCAAGCAACATAAGATGTATACGGATGAGTCTATTATAATGTCTTCTATAGTAGATAAACTTTCCTCTTCTTGGAAACATACTAAAAAAACTCTAAAGCATAAGAAAGAGAAATGTCTCTTAAGGACGTGGCTAACCATCTTTGTATAAAAAAAGAGTTACAGATGCAAGATGAATTAAAGGAGCATGTCTCCAAAATTCATGTGGTCGAAGATGAAGAGTTTAATCATGGACAAAAAGGAAACAGGAAGAGTCCTAACAAGGACAACAACAATAAGAGTAACAGGAAGATAAAGGTGGTTTGTCGAAAATGCAATAAACTGGGCCACAAGAGGAGAGATTATGCCATTTAGAAGTGCAAGCATGGATTGAATAACCAAAAGGCTAAGACAAAGGACAACTTTGTAGCCATGATCTTTGATCAAATCAATGTTGTCCAAAGTGAAAGTGATTGGTGGGTTGATTGTGTGCTTCCAAGCATGTGTGCAAGGACTACTCCTTCAAGACTCTTGATCTGGTTGAAGATGGAAAAGTGTTCTACCAAGGTAATACTTCTACTGTTGATGCCAAAGGGATAGGCCAAGTAAAATTAGTCTTCACTTCTAGTAAAACCTTTATATTAAATGATGTATATTATTGACTGGAGGTTAGAAAGAATCTTGTTTCTTATTTTCTTCTTAGTAGGTTTGGCTTCAAACAAGTGTATGAAGCCGATAAGTTTATTTTGTACAAGGGTAGCATCTTTGTGAGGAAGGTTTGTGCATATGTTGATATGTTCAAAATAAATATAATCACTACTTCTTGTGATTACTTCTTGCACTAATAAAGTAAATGATTATGCTTGCATGCTTGTTAATTCCATCTCTTCTCTATGGCATAATCATCTTGGGTATGTGAATTATAAAAGATTAAAAGAGATGCCTACACTTGAGTTAGTTCCAAACTTTGATGGAAAGATAGAGAAATGTAAAACTTGTATATTAACCAAAATCACTAGAAGTTCTTTTCCTAATGTTTAAATGAAAGAAATACTATGTCACTTTCATTGGTGATTTTCCAAGGTATTGCCAAGTGCAGTTGTTGCATGGTTAAAATGAAACACCAGAAAAGTTTAGGATCTTTAAGAATGAATCTAAGTTGCATTGTCAAACCTTCGTTAAAAGACTAAGATTAGATAGGGGTGTTGAATACTATGATCCAATTTTTTTTTTCCAATCTACTGGTATAATACAAGAGGGCACATCACCATACACACCACAAAAAAATGATGTGGCAGAAAGGAAAAATCAAACTTTAACTGAGCCCAATGTTATGCTTTCTAATTCCGGTTGAAGAAACAATGCTCACCCATGCTATATCCTAAATGGAGTTCTTAATAAAAGGAATTCTATTACCCCTTATGAGTTACGGAATAAGAGGAAACCAAACCTAAGTTATTTTAGAGTTTGAGGCTATAGGGCTATTGTAAAAGTCCTGGAACCCAAGAAAAGGAAATCAGGAGAAAGACAATTGAATGTATCTTTATAGGCTATGATGAATATAGCAAAGTCTATAGGTTTATGGTCATTCGATCAAATGCTTCAACTACAGTGAACACCATAATGGAATCAATAGATGCAATTTTTAATAAAAATGGATTTTCTTCGATTCCAGAACTCAATGATCTTATTTCAAGTGCTATGTCTCCAAGTTGGTCAAGAACAAGGAGAGATATTTGAAGTAAGAAGGAGTAAGCAGATTAAAAAGGAGGAATCGTTTGGATCGAATTGTTTGTCTGCCTGGTAGAAGGAACTAGGGATTCAATTGAAATAACATCTCCTAAGTTTATAGCATTGACTCAGATCCTAACACTTTTAAAGTGGTTATGGAATCTCAAGATGCTCCTTTCTAGAAAGAAATACTCCAAGATAAAATGGACTCAATAAGGGAAAATACTACTTGGGTCTTAGTTGATTTTCCTCCTGGATGTAAACCTATTACATCAAAATAGATCTTTAAAAGGAAAAGGAGAGTATAAGGTACCATAAAAAGGTTTAAATCCGAATTAGTAATGAGGGGTTTTCAACCAAAGACATGCCATTAACTACTTTGACACCTACGCACCAGTAGCTAGGATTGCAACTATTAAAGTACTCAAGAAAGAGCTAGTGATTCACCAAATGGATGTAAAAATTGCATTCTTGAATGGTGAGTTAGAGGAAGAGACATACATGAAACAATGAGAAGGTTTGCTGACCCCGGGACAAGAAAAAAAAAAGTATGCAAACTCACAAGATCCTTATATGGCTGAAGCCAGCACCTAAGCAGTGATATAAAAAAATTTGATAAAGCACTGCTTTCATTTAGCTTTAATGTTAATGAATCTGACAAATATGTTTTTTCTAAGTTTGAGCATGGAAAAAGTGTGATTATATGTCTTTATGTTAACGACATGCTGATTTTTGGAACTAATTTAGAGGAAGTGAAGAAAATCAAAGGCTTTCTATCTTTTAAGTTCTCCATGAAAGACATGAAGGAGGTAAATGTTATACTTGGCATTAAGATCCTTAGAGATTGATGGCATTTGCTTAACTCAATCTCATTACAGTGAGAAAGTACTTGAGATGTTCAAATATCAAGATTGCTCCCTAGTAGTCACTCCTTTTGATCCAACTTATAAGTTGACTAAAAATAGTGGAAGACCTACTGCACAAGTTGAGTATGCAAGGGCCAATGTGGGTGTTTGATGTATCCCATAACAAGCATAAGGTTGGATATTGCATTTTTCATTTGGAAATTAGGTCGATATACTAGTAATCCTTGCAAGTTTCATTGGCATGCAATACATTAAGTTTTAAAATACCTCAAGAAAACTCAATACTATGACCTGTTTTATTCATATTATCCTTCGGTCTTAGAAGGATAATTAGATGCACGTTGGGTAACTAACAGAGAGGATTTTGTCTAGATGCCAAGTTGGATATACTTGGTGGGTGGTGGAGCAGTATCTTGGGCATCCAGGAAGAAAACATGCATTACAGATTCCACCATGGCTGCTAAGTTTGTAGTCTTAGTTGTAGCCAACAAAGAGGCAGAATGGCTACAAAACTTGTTATTGGAAATACCTTTATGGCCAGAACCAATGTCGCTACTCTTCATCCATTGCGATAGCAAATCAATGCTACCTAAGGTCAATAGTTGTGTGTATAATGGCAAATCAAGGCACGTTAGACTTAGACATGCCTATGTTCATTAATTGATAAAGGATGCAGTAATTACTGTTGATTATGTGCAAACAAGTAAGAATCTTGTAGACCCTTTAATAGAAGGTTTAGCAAAACACTTGGTGTTAGAACATCAAGAGGGATTAGACTTAAGTCCATATCTTTGATCACTAATAATCACGCCTCAACTTAATACTTGATATGATATCAAGTCTTAAATTCAATAAGTGACAACATTATATAGTGATTGTTAGCACTAACATATTTTATCCTAATATAAGAGTGCTTTTAAACTGTAGTGCTATAAAAGGGTGAGTAATGCTCTTAGTAGACCTTGCTTGAATGGGTTGTGTACAAAGCATGATTCTAAGGTCTACCTATGTGAGTGTGAAGTGTAGCCGCTTCAAAGAGCTATAGCGTTTGACTTGATGCGCTCATGAAAGATATGGACATATGGTTAGATAATTGTGTCAAAATGTTAAGTGTAATTGACATTTGTGAGTGCAATGTATCCAATTAATAAAAAAGGATTATAGTTGAAAGACTTGTCTAATAGTACATTCAGATTAATTGAAATTATGTTTACTAAGTGAAAGTTCAAATCGCAAGATACTTTCATTATACATGAATCTCCGGGTTTGCTCGAATGTTATTGTGGATTTCTCTTCTTTCTTGAATGGATAGGAAATATATATCTTGAGAAGGCGGGGAATTGTTAAAAATTTTAAAGATGAGCAAAACAGTAGCTACTACGGGCTAACCATGGCCACCACGGGGTGCCTGTGGCTTAGCACTATTTTCTGGTTTGGGCTAAAAAAAATAAGCAGTGGGGGCCATAGTGTGTCATTAGTGCCCTCCATGGCCTGCGGTGAGCGGTTTTTCAAGCATTTCTTAATATTGATGTCTCTTAAGCCAAAGGTTGTGTCTTTTCATGATGTGTACCTGTCAAAACTAGTGTCTTTTCATGTTAATGAGACATGTACATAAGGAAGAAAAATATGCATAAGTGATATAGGCAATCTATGTGAGTGACTGCAGCATCCCATTGATTGAACTTTGAGAAACCTTGAATATTACGCTTGTTATTCAACATCTTATCTCTAAGATTATTTGTGGTACAACAAATAATTCTTAAGGAAAGTGATTCTTTCACAATTTGTTGAATTATCCAATACCACGTTCAACCACTTGATCAATAGCACAAAAACCAAGGTGATATAGGAGCACAGTAGGATTTTCAACATGCAAGCCAAAGCGGGCTGAATCAAGCCTAGATCTTGCATTAGTGAAATTGGGTGGACTGGTGTACCTGGATTAGAAGTTAATGACATCTAAATAGGTTTAAGTTGCTTGTGCTCACCAAAACTCCATGTTAAAGGTTGAGTTTTAGGATCGACTTCTGTTCGAGCCCCAACCATATGATTAAGTTCTAAAGTATCATCGTCAGGCATTTAATAAAAAACTAGGACACCTTTTAGGTGTCTACACAAATCAAACAACAATTCTTCAACATTGACCATAGAATGTAGATTACAGAGGAAATGTTCAAGATGTAGCAGATCGAACAATAGGGCTAAATTGAATAATGAAATTCTATCCAAAACAATAGACGATATTAAATCACCAATCGAAAATGATAATTCAAATACAAAATGGACTTCATTAGGCCTAGCGAGAAACAAAGCAATATAGCATTGACATAAAAGGTTTGAATGACTATGAGAGGTGAAAATCGTGTGAGAATGTAATCAAATGAACTTTTAGTTACTAAATCAAAAGTGCTACTTGGAACACATAATTAAAATCACGAGTGAAGAATGAATTAACAGTACTTTCCATTTTTAAAATGCATATCTATAACAACATATACTTATTTCCTCATGCCACTTCAGCATTCATGATTGAAATTATTGATGAATAAGACGTTGAAGAGAGAGAGAGAGAGAGAGAGAGAGAGAGAGAGAGAGAGAGATTATGATTTTTTAGCTTTAGATATGAGAATTATGATAGAGTTTGGAAGAGAGAGAGCGAAGGAGGAAGGAGTTGATTGCGGAATGTTAAAATCACATAAAAAGGTCTTACATAATCAAAAATTTTCTTTTCTTTTCTTGAGTCAAAAAGGGATAACATTTTATTTATTAATTATAAAAGTATATGTATGCCGAATATTGCATGTAAACAATCCAACCATTGGGAGAATTTTACAAAAATATATCAAACTTTTTTGTTAGACATCAAGAGTATGACTATTAAGAGTATTTTTTTTAAACAAACCAAATGTTTGTAGACACTTTGACTAGCCAGAAAATTAAGATGGTGGATGATTTTGAATATGTGTATGGTAATGGGACTACTTAACTTAACTTGAAGTTAACTTTGAGGTTTAGATTGTTATAAGTTAAACTTAATATTACATTCAGATTGTGATAATCTAAAGTAAATCTTGGGTTTCTATTTTTTTTTTAAAAAGAATAAGTGAATCATTCCATCACCGCATACGTGTTTTAAACCACCTCATACATTCCCTTTCCAGCGAGTCACAGTATTCAGAAATTGATGGCGGCTTATTAAGGGAAAAAAAAAACCTCTAAAGGCTTACTGTTGGCATCCAATAAAAAAGTTGGTATAATTTCATCAAATAATGTCAATGGTTAGACTATTTACATTCAATATTCCTTATCCTTTAATAGGCAAAGTACATTTTTAAATTAGAGAGAGAATAGCAAGAGAGATTGGAAGGACACAAAGAGAGAAGGTGAAAGATATGATTTTCAGGTTCAGGGAGCGAATAAGGCCCTGTTCTTTTTGTGGGCAAATCAACTCACCCCACTTCTTCCCACTCCTACTCAGTCCTCCCTATTCCTTAAAATAAATACCATTCCTTCCCACTCATACCCATTTTCACCTATTTTCATTATGATTTTTCTTATTAATATCAATAACTATTATCGTTGAAATTATTATTAATATTAACAATTATTACTATAATTAATTATTATCTTTATTATTAATTAATCATTATTATTAATTATTAATTATGATTAATCATTATTATGATTAACTATTTTTATTATTAATTAATTATTAAATAACAATTATCAATATTAGTTATTATTTTTATTAATTATTACTATTAATACTATTAAAAATTATTATTATCCTTAAAATTATTAATAATCATTTTTATCAAATTTATTATTATTAATTAGTAATTTTTTTTATTATTAATATTAATATTAATATTTATTATTTTTTGTAGTAACAATAACTATTCTGAATATAAATAGTGATTATTATTGTAATTATTATTAATTTTCACTAATAATAATTATTAATAATTATTAATATTGATTATTAATATTAATAACAACAATAATTAGTATTGCTAATATAAACAATTATTATGATCATTACTATTAAAATCAACAGGAATTATTTTTGGAATTACTATTGTTAGTCATTATTAATATTAAAAATTGCTTCATAATTTATTCTTATTTTTATCATTAAGTAATAATTATCATTGTTATAAAAACTATTAATAATTATTATTAATGAATAATAATATTATTAATTTTTTTGATAGAATAAATATTACTAATATTAACATTAATAATTATTTCTATTATTAACAGCAATAATAATAAGTATTATTCATATTAATATTAATTATTATTTCAATTCTTACAGTATTTTATAATAATAATTACTATTATTAAAGCAATTATAATAATAATTGTGATTATTAATATTAACAATAGTTATTGTTATTAACACTAAAATTACGTTTAATATTAAGGATTATTATTATGATTATTACAAATTATTAAGACTATTATTTTTAATTTTTATTGTTATTGTAATTTCTATTATTACTAATAGTTATTATTATTGACTAATTATTTTTTTTTATTAAATTATCATTTATGATAATTATTAATAAGTAAAAATAATATGAATTCAATTATTTGTAACATTCACAATAATAATAAATATTAATTATTAATATTAATTAATTAATTTTGAATTAATAACTACTAATATTAATTATTATTAAAATTAGTTATCATTAATAATTTTAGTAAGAATTTATATTATTCTTCTTGATATTATTTATTATTAGTTTTGTTATCAATAATTATTATCAACATAAGTGATTAGTAATTTTTATTGTTATTAAATCTAATATTAATTATTTCTGTGGTTATTAAAAGTGATGATAATCATTAATATTAATTATAATTATAGTTTTACTTATTACTTATTACTAGCATTTATTAATAATAATTATTATTATTACAACAAATATAATTATGATAATTATTATTGACATTAATAATAAATATAAGCTATCACTATTTACTATAAATGTTAACATTATTAATTATTATTATTAATCTTAATAGTTATTGTGATTATTGTTAATATTAACAAGAATTATTATTATAGTTACTATTGTTACTTATTATCATGAATACCAATAATAATTATTAATAGTGATTAATTATTATTTTTATTATTAATTACCAATTTTTATTATTGTAATAATTTGTTAATTATTATTATTAATTATTACTAATTGTTATTAGTATTACTAATAATTATTTTTATAGTAATTATTATAATTAGTTATTTAATTAATTATTTATTAATTAATGATTATGAATATTTATTGTCATTATTGATTATAGTTATAATAATAATTACTGTTTACAATATTATTAATTATTTATTTTAATATAATTGGTTATTATTAATATTAGTAACTAGTTATTTTTATTACTATCAATATTAGTATTAATTATTATTATTATTTATAATAATAATAATTATTATCATTAATATTAATAGTATTTATTAGTACAATTGTCACTAATATTCATTAATTATTATTATTATTATTATTATTATTATTATTATTATTGCCATTAATATTAATAATTAATAATAATAATAATAATTAGTAATATTAATATTAATATTGGTATTTATATTAGTTATTAATAATAATATTAATGATTATTACTATTATTGATATTAATAAGAATTATTATTTTAATTATTATTTTGAATTATTAGTAATTATTATTATAATTAATTATTATTGTTATTATTGATTAATTATTATTATTATTATTGATTATTATTGTTTTACATAAATCGTTAACATTACTAATGTCAATACTCCTACTCCTTCCCACTCTTTCTGAATCCTACATCCAACAAACCACTCTACCTACTCCCACCTACTTCTTCTCACTCCTACCCTTTAAAATCCATTTCTTCCCACTCCTTCCCAGACCCCCCATTTCACACCTACAATATACCCATGAAAAAAATGGGGCCTAAGAATACAAGTTGGAAGAGATAAAGAATGGCCTATTGAGTTGATTTTGGAATGCTAAAATCATGTATGAATTTTTCCTTTGTTTTTGTGTCGAAAAGGAAGAACATTTATAATATGAAATCATTTTTTTGAGTTCACCGTTGTAATCAAACTTCCTAAGGGCTAGAAATCCTTAGTAAAATTATCAATAACAACTCTTCATTCCTGTTTTTTTGGGTATGATCTAGCAATCAAGTGTGCAAAGAATGCCCCCTTTCCCTTCGAACTTAGCTAGCAAGTAGGTTGCTGCAACTTCCCACAATAACTCTGATATGTTTCGAAAATTAGCTCTGCAAGTGCCAAACCCTTTCTTAATGAGCCTTCTCACCAGGCCAAAAGAATCTTGTCAAAACTAATTTCCACTACCCTCTACAGTCAAACATCATAGTATATTTTTCCTCTACTTCCTCCACCATCAATCTGGTTTCCATCCTCCTTTCCTCTCATCAGTATTTTCCCTTTGTCATCCGTCATTAGAAAATCCAGTGCCACTTGAAAATTTGACGACAGAAAAGAATTAAAATTGGCCTTCGCCATACCTGATGGAGGAGGCTTGTAACTATTAGTGAGATGGTCTCATGAGGCACTCACAAACATGCCCACCTTCACAATATACTTAACTGCATCTTTCACAAGGTAAACAATTTATGAGCCAACCAATATTTTCATTCTCATTGTTGAAAACAAGACCGTTGCATGTTGTTACATCACCCAAGCAATGACCATGATGGCAATGGAACGCTCATTACCAATTTTTTCATACAACCATAGAAAGCATTCTCTCATGTGTGTTTGAGGGGCCTCTTCGACCGCCTTCAAATACCTAACTTGTGCCCAAACATGATGACCTATTGCACTCAATTAGCACATGATAGATGGTTTCACTAGTATTGCTGCACTTAGAGCATTTATCTCCTCTTTTATATGGTGTCATTTAAGTTCAACATTTACACCACGGAACTCCTAAAAGGCTCTACAAAGAAAGTGTTTGACTTTTGGGATGGAGCCAGCACCCTAATCCTCCAATGAGCGCCCCTAAAATGAGCACTAGGTATAACTAGGGTCCTAATCATTAGAGACTTCAAGAACTAAGACCTCTAGATAGTACTTAACTTTGAATATTCTATTTATCAAAGTGTTGGCTCCAATCATCAGTCTCCATAGTTGCTTTCCTAATGAAGCGGCGTTAAGTCTTAAAGTCTCTAAACCCTACTCTGCCCGATGCTTATAAGAAAGCACCAAAAAAAAAAGGTCCCAAGATTTCCAATGCATTTCCCTCCTTGTTGAGGGCCTAACCAAAACCAAGCCATCATGAAGTGAATGTCCCCCAAGAGATCAATAGGGAGATTAAATATACTCATCATATACACAGGGATGGCTAATCCCCAGTACCTTCAAAAGAATTTCTTCATTGGGCTTAGACAAAAGGCTTTCCTTTCAATCGCAAAGTTTCTTCCAATTTAATCATTAAGGAACACAAATACCACCTTTTTAGTGTTCTTCAAAATTATGCTAAGTCAACACATTAGGGAGTGAATAGGGTAACACCAAATAATTCCAAATAAAAACTTGAACACAAAATAAGCGGAGTATAGCAAACTTAAGGATGCTGAGTAAATATATCAAGGACACTGAGCAGAGCAAGTAAATAAAAAATGTAAGTGCACTGTAATTGTTAACGAGGTTCAACCCTCCAACTGGGCCTGTAAACACAAATTTCACGCCTAAACCCTAAACCCTAAACCCCTTTCGTGTACTTTACCCTATTTCATTACGTAATACATTGAAAAAATTATCATGAAATCTTAATTGCTTAGGAGTTTGCACATGGTACGGGTTTATTGTTCATATGTATTCAATGATGAAAGACAATCATGGTTACAACAAATGGCTGAAGGACCAATTCATATTGTTCAGCCATTCATAGGGTACAAAGTGCATGGGATAAGATTTCATACTAGAACAAGAGTATGAATAAGAGGACCTACTCATGTGGTGTTCTAGTGAAAGGGACTTCGGAAGGGGATGGGAGTAGGGTGGATTACTATGGAGTGCTTGAGGAAGTACTCCAACTAGAGTACCCAAGGGAGCCTATAAAACGATGCTTACTATTTCGATGTGAATGGTATGATCTATCGAATCCTCAGGGCACACAATACTCCAAGTTAAACTGTACTTATGAAATTAACATCCAATGCAAATATGGCAAGTACGACCCTTTCATCATTGGGGATGTTACGTACCAAGTGTTTTACATCCCATACCCACATGATGTTCCCCATAAAGCAAATTGGTGAGCTGCTATTACAAATAAGCCCAGGCAGTGTCCAAACTTGCAAGGGGATGCTATTGAAGTGAACCCCGTTTTCCAAGAAGATGGAATGGCATCAACCTCTCGAATTTCAGAAACCTTGCCACAATTCTTGGTTGACGTATCAAGGGTTATGGATGAAGTGGAAGTTTTTGATGTCGACGCATCAGCAGAACAACAACCCGATGATGTGGACGAGTTGAAGGAAGGGGTATGGGATGATGCAAGAACAGATACCGAAAATGGCGATGATGAAATGCAGTACCTGTCGAATGACGATGATGAGGATGAGGATGTAGAAATCGAAGAGGATTGAGATGAAGATGATGAATGTTAATTTGTATTTATTGCGTCGTACTTAGGTTTTCTATCTATGCAGTTGTAATAGTGTCCATGTACATTTCATGCGATTCTCAAATGATGTACTTTATGAACATGAACCTTTGATTTGCATTGTTCATTAAATTGTGAGAATATTTTGTTCATTGATTTGCATTGTTACAATAACTACTTTTCTATGTCAAAGATAGCAGATAGGGATCCACAACGTCAGCGGCGCCGGAGATGAGGGGTATGACTTTCGGATGCAGATAGTCATTCACTAGAGGATGTGGGGGCCGGGGAGGAGCGCATGTATGGCTCACCTGTCAGAGTCCACCTGATTGGGGCAGATAGTACGTCCTTCATGCCTACTCCACGGGTGGATCCATGCATGGGGTTTCCCTTTTTGGACCCGAACCAGGTCCCCAGACACAACCAAGATGCAGGTTTGCAAGCATCCCACCTTGGGGACACCTCAGGGGTGGGAGTAGTGAACCTGACATGTTGGAACACTTTTAGGTCATTTATGCCATACAATGCAAACTTGATTATGAGCATGCTGGGAACCATGCAACAAAGTCAACCATTGCTTTAGCCTCCTTTACACCCTACTCCATAGCCTCTTGTAGAACCTACTCTACAACATACTCCGCAGCCTCATGTGTAAGCTACATCATAGCAATCTGGAGGGCGTATAGTGCCATTAAGTGAGAATGAGATGGCTATTAGAGAGAAGATTCTAATAGAGACGGAAGGAGACACTTACATGCTCTGCTACCCTTTCACTAAATATCAAATGCTACTTGTGTGCAATTCAATGTTACTTGTACTTTGTTCTTAAATATAATATGTGTATATGTTATTCCGTTTCAGGTTCAAACCCCACCAAGGAGTCCCCAAATGTATTGGTGAGATCATCAAGGGGAAGTACCCAGGAGGTTGGCCAACTTGGAGGGAAGTCCTTATTCAACAGCGAGAATTTTGGTTCGCTGAATTCAAGCATACTTTGTGTAACTAAGTTTCCTGCATTATACTTATTTCATGCGATAATGTTGGAAGCATTTGAAATACTTTATGCTATATATGTTTCATTATAATTGTTTACGTTGTCAACTGACTAAGTATCGAACAGTCCTACCTAATTTCATGTCGTAACTACATGTGTGCATGCTTTTGCAGAAATGCTATTATTGGCTGCCTCAACATGACCGACAAGTGCGTAGGAATTTTGAAGTTAGAAGGGGCGAAATAGTTGAAGAACTTGTTTGCCTATGCACACAAGTTGAGCAAGGTACCAGATTAGGTGTCCCCGAACAACTAGGCACAGCTCCAAAGGTACTGGGAGGGCCCTGAATTTCAGAAGTTGAGCTCCCAGAATAAGAAGAACCGCACCAGTGATCCTGAGGGTGTGGGTCAGTCCTTGCACATTTGTGGGGCAATCCCCATAATTGAGTAGCACAGACGACTAGTAATGATGTCAATATTTAAGCAGACACTCTTGTTCAACGACTTATTAACTGTAACACAACCTACTTGCAAACTATGCAGGTGGTCTCACTTCAAAGGGAACCAACAGTCGATGAGTTGTACAAGGACACCCACATGCGCAGGAAGAAGGATAATCAGGGCAATTGGGTGTGCAAAAAATTGGAGTTGAGATTGGTAAGTTTGAATTCAAATTACATCAGGATGAGTTTTCATTAAAATATGGGTATGAGTTAACAGATATTCCATTCTAAAATGTTTATGCCTGCAAATGCAGGAGGAACACAGAAAGAGATGGCAGCAGTATAGGTCCTCCCAGCCCTCTGTTGACGACAGTTCCCAAAGCCCTCCACTTTCAGAGCGTGACATTTAGGTTTAAGGAAATCTCACTAGCAAGGGTCGCGTGTATAGCTTTGGTGCTGAGGGAGTTGTGATGAAGCAGCGGTCTCGCCTATCAGTTTCGAGTTGTTCGTCCTCTATTAACAACTATGATGCACGCGAAATGGCAATGAGATTGAATGAGAGTGCTGTCAAAGCAGCGGAGGAGGCTCGCCAGAAAGAGATGCAAGAGCTTCGCAAACAGGAAGAGGAGGAAATGAGGGCGAAGGAAGCTAAATTCGAAAATGACCTGGCTCAAGAAAAAGCTGCGAGGCAGTGAGATAAGGAGAAAGTTAAGAGCAAGATAAGCAAGCCTTAGAGGTTCTTCAAGAGTCAGCAAGCTGGGTCCTCAACAGTACCGCCAGATATGACTCTTTCAGAAGATGATGCTGAAGATGAGTCCGACACAACCGACTTCGGTGATTCCTCCCATGACTAATTACGATGTGTTTTAGTACTTGAACAATTTTTGCTATGTTTTTTTATTACGAGTGTTGAATCTATGTAGGTACATTTTGAACAATTCTAATGGGACTATACATTAATTTGAGGATTTCATTATATAAATAATTTCACTTCGTTTGTTTGTTGACGTGCTACAGCATTGATTAAATTGGAAACACTACATCTGGAAAAATATGTGAGTTTGTTGTCGATGGATTTTTGACGGCAATCTAAAATATTTTCATGGGAAATACAGCTTTCATCAAAATTTTTGACGGTTTCAGCCAAACAGTCCGTAAAAAATTTTGCCCAGACCTTAAATTCCGTTCGTTTAACAATTTTTTATGGACATCCAAATCGATCAAAAACCTATTTTGACGGGACATGAGTCCGGTAAAAATCCAGTCAGAATTTTTGCTGATGAGCTGTCGATCCATCAAAACGAGCCGTCAGAATAATTTTGACAGAATGCCAGTCCGTTAAAACGGGTCTGTCAAAATTTTTGACGAATCCGTCAAAAAGCAATTTCGATGAAGCATTTTTCAACGGACTGAAATTCCGTCAAAATTTCCGTCAAAAAAGTTGCTTTCCATAAAAAAATCAACTTTATCCCATCAAAAATTCCGTCAAAAAAAAGGCCTCCAGTTTTTGTTTTTTTTTAAATCTCATGTCATTGGCTTTGGGTATTGATCAAATTCATGTCCAGTCATCAAAACTTTGGAATTAGATCACTCCAATCTCTGGGGGTTTTATGAGATTGGGATTTTCTTTTGGCAGCCTTTTTTCCCCAGAATTTTTTGGGTCAGCGCAGCCATGGCTTCCCCGAAGTTATTGTTGCCAATTTAATGCCAAAATACCCTAGCATGTCAGTTTGATCTAAGAAACACTCCAACGCAATTTGTAACAATTTGTCTTCTTCTACCAAATAGTGCCCAGCTGAGAATGCCCTGCGAATAGACCTGGCAAAACTGACCCGAGACCCGAACCCGAACCGAATGACCCGGACCCATACCCGACCCGACACCCGAAATATGCTTACCCGAAAGTGGACCCGAAACCCGAATTGACCTGACCCGAAATTTTCAACAAAGTTGCTTGTTTTGGCATGACGAGCATATTTCACCAAAAATTGGTTGACCCGAAATCGACCCGACCAGAACCATACCCGACCCAAACCGAAACGACTCGAAATGTCACTTAACTCGACATGACCCGACCCGAACTTGACCTGATCCTTACCCGAACCGAATGACACGTTTGCCAGGTCTACCTGCGGATGAACTTTTTCCCTTGATTTATTTGATTTGATTTTCCCTTTTTTTTATAAAGCCTTTTTGATGCCCCCCTTTTTTAGGCCCTTTTTTCTTAAGGCCTCTTTGGTATTTTTTTCCTTTTTTTGTTTTTTAATTCCCCTTTTTTTAGAAAACCTAGACTAATCTTTCCCTTTTTTTTCAAAAGTTACTGAATCAATTACTCCCCCTATTAGATCACGAAGTGAGGTCGAATTTTAAGACGATGAATCGTTTCTCCCCGTAAATTCGATTCTTCATAGGAGACTCCCCCACTTAATCTAATTGGGATCAACTTAGATTTTTTTCTAGCCACAACTCCACCAGTTAGATCGCGAAATGAGGTCAACTTTTAAGACGATGAATCATTTCTCCCCATAAATTCGATTCTTCGCAGGAGACTCCCTCACTTGATCTTTTTGGGTGTCGACTTGGATTTCTTTTTTCTTGCTGCAACTCCTCCAATTAGATCGCGAAGTGAGGTCGACTTTTAAGATAAGGAATCGCTTCTCCTTGTAGATTCGATTCTTCACAGGAGACTCTCTCACTTAATCTTGATTGGGGTCGATTTGAATTTCTTCCTTCCAGCTACGACTCCTCCAATTAGATCATGAAGTGAGGTCGACTTTTAAGACGAGAAATCGTTTCTTCTCATAGATTCGATTCTTCAGAGGAAACTCCCTCACTAAATCTAATTGGGGTCGATTTGAATTTCTCCTTGTGGCTGCAACTTTGCCAACTAGATCGTGAAGTGAGGTCGACTTTTAAGACAAGGAATCGTTTCTCCCCATAGATTTGACTCTTCGCAGGAGAATCCCTCACTTAATCTTTTTGGTGTAGACTTTGGATTTCTTCCTTCGAGTCGCGACTTCTTCTATCATATTTGAAAAGACATGGCTTCTCCACTCCGAAAGTGAAAGCAAAACTTCTCCAATCAAATAGCGAAGACATTATTCATCCAATCAGGAATGGAAGGCAAGGAAAGTGTGCCCCCTCCAATCAGATAGTGAAGACATGTTCTTCCAATCAGAAAGTGAAGGTTTGACTTGTCCATTCAGACAATAAAGACTTGACTCCTGCTATCAGAGAGCAAAGGCATTTAGACTCCTCTAATCATGCAGCAAAGACTTGACTTCTTCTATCAAACAGCAAAGGCAACTCTTCCAATTAGAAAGAGAAGGCTTGACTCATCCGATCATGACCCGCCCAATCAGACAGCAGAGGTGACTCATTTGATTAGACAGTGTAGGCTTGACCCCTTTCATCATCAGAGGCTTGACTTCTCTGATTAGACAGTGCAGACTTGACTCCTTCGATCAGACAGAGGCTTGACTCGTCTAATCAGACAATGGTGACTCATCGGATTAGATAGTGCAGACTTGGCCTCTTTTATCAGATAGCAAAAGCGACTCTTCCGATTAGAAAGAGAAGGATTGGCTCATCCGATCATACAACGAACGCCACTATCCCGATCAAAAAGTGATTGCTTGACTCCTTCAATCAGACAGATGAGGCATGACTCGTCTAATCAGATAGTAGATGTGACTCATCCGATCAGACAGTGCAGACTTCACCCCTTCAATCATCAGAGACTTGAATCATCCAATCAGACAACAGTGACTCATTCGATCCGACAGTGCATACTTGACTCTTCTATCAAACAGCAAAGGTGACTCTTCCAATCAGAAAGAGAAGGGTTGGCTCATCCAATCAGATCGAGGAGGCATGACTCGTCTAATCAGACAAAAGAGGTGACTCATCCGAATCCGATCACATAGCGAAGTGAGGTCAACTTTCAAAGCCAGGAATTGACTTGAAATAGGAGGTTTCATACTTAAAGGAAGATGTCTACATTGCCAATGCCTGACTTGAAGGAAAAGAATCCCAATTTAAAGGAAGACGCTTACAGCTAATGTGAAGAATGATGCGATTTTACTGTTGCCCCCAACTTGAAGGCTTTTAAAAGTTTGCAACAATTTGATGCCATTTGAAGTCTCTTTATATGATTTGAAAATGTGCTTAGTGACTTACGAGTCAACACCTCTGATAAAATGACTTGACAGTCTTTTACTTTGATGACTGAAAGTCTTGAACTTAATGACTTGGGAGTTCATCTAGTGACTTGGGAGTCAATGAACTTAGGAGTGTTAAACTTTGAAGACTTGAGAGCCATCAAGTTTGATAAATTGGAGCTTAGAACTTTCTTGATTTTGGAGTCTAGAGCTTTGACGACTAGGTAATCTTTTAACTTCGATGTCATGAGAGACTTGAACTTTAATGACTTGAGAATCTACTTGGTGACTTGGGAGTCAGTGATCTTGTTGACTTATGAGTCCTGAAGAAATAACTTTGAAGTCTTAAAAAAATCGACTTGGAAGTCCACGAGATTTAGGGACTTAGAAGTCCGAGAGTTTAACGACTTGGGAGTCGTTTCGAGATTTGATGACTTAAGAGTCTTGAATTTTGCTGACTTGATAGTTTCTTACTTTGATATCTTTGACCTTGAAGACTTAAGAGTCTGTTATAACGATGACTCAAAGGCCAGTAAGGTTGACTTGAGAGTCTTCGATAACTTGAGAGTCAACAACTCTATTTGACTTGTGAGTCTATAACTTAGATGACTTGAGAATCTTTAAACTTTAATTATTTCAGAACTTATATCATTGATGACTTCGTAGTCTACCATGTTGATGACTTGAGAGTCATTGAATTCACTTCAAAGTTTGTAATTTTGTTGACTTGATATTCTTTAGGCGACTTGGAAGTCTTTGATTTTGATGGCTTGAGCATCATGTGGGTGACTTGATAGTCTGTGCTGACTTAAGAGTCTAGAAGTTTGGACTTGGAAGTCTTAAGGGTGACTTGAGAGTTGAACTTGTTTTATAACTTAGGAGTCTTTAGGAATGACTTGAAAGTCTTCTTCAAACATATAGTTACGTTGTCTTTGAACTCTTGGAGTTTGTTGACTAATGACTTGAAAATCTTCTAATGTGACTACTTGTGAGTTGACAAAATTTGATGACTTAGGAGTCTTGAATTTGAATGACTTGATGGTCTCTTACTTTGCTGACTTAGGAGTCTAAAACTTTGATGACTTGGTAGTCTGTGGCATCAATGACTTGAAGGCCTGTAAAATGACTTAAAAGTTTTTGATAACTTGAGAGTCAAGAATTTTATTTGTAAGAGTTCGATGACTTGGGAATCTTAAAAGTTTGACTTAGAAGTCCACTAGATTTGATGACTTTAGAGCCTGTCAAGCCTGACTTTGAAGTTTGGCAGGATTGACTTCGAGTTCTCAGAGTTTGATGACTCAGGTGTCTGTAGAAGTTGACCTAGAAGTATTAGTGTTTCCTAACTTAGAAGCCTGTGACTTAGAAGTCTTAGAGTTTGGTGACTTGAAAGTCTGCTAATATTGTGTTGAACATGAAATTATGATATTTTATACCCTGTTATCATCTAATATTTGCTCTAAATAAATTATTAAATTAGATTTTTATTATCTAAATACATGTTTTAGCTTTTTAATAATACTTTTGTTTATTTTGTAGGGATTGAAAATAACTTGAAGAAAGAAGAAAAAAAATAAAAAAATGAAGCTACAAGAGCCCAGTCTGCTTCCTTCCTCTTCTCTTGTGGCCCATTTCGTGGGAGCCCACGTGGCTGTTCTTCTTCTTCAATTTGCCCTCATCCCGCGCAGCCCAAACCGAAAAACAGAGCATCATGTTTTCCCCCCCTTCAACCTTTCATCTTCCTCCATTATTGCATCATTATTTCACTCATGACCCATTCCCCATCTCTTCTTCTTCCTCCTCTGTTTCTGCTTCTTCGAAGGTTCCTTCTTCTTCCCTCTTAACTCTTCATCTTCTCCATCCTCCCAACCGTTACCTCCCTTCTTTCTCCTCCTTCGAGATTTTTAATGTTCATTATCATCAAGGCCACCGTTACAATGCGTTGACAGACATTAATTTGATGACTAATGGGGGGAAACGAAGAAGCAATGGGCGGTGTTTTTGAGGCCTTCAAAGAAGCCGAAGAACAGGGCACAGGGGGCTTCGATTTTGGGCTTTCTTTTCCGTTTTCAAGTTTTCAAGTTGTGGATTCATTTTTTTAGTTGATTATCGAATTGCTCTTTCCGTCTTCGCTTTTTTTTTTCTTTTCCCAAATTCAGGATAACCGTTAGTTCTCAATTTGATGTAATTTTGGAACTTGGGTGTGTTGATTGGCTTGGAAATTACCTAGTTGTTGAAGCATTCATTCGAATTCAAGCTTTCATTACTCTTGTTTTCAGATTCTGATTCGTGGTGTTGGGTTTGAATCTTGGGCCTTTGCAAGTCGTCATCCTCTTGTTTTGGCACTCAGTTGTGATGCTGTGACGGTTCCCATTGTGCGCCATTGCTCTGTTCTACCGTAGCCTCTGTTTCGATTCACTACTTCTGTTTTCTCCTCTGTTTCGATTCAGCCAGGGAGAAGAAGATTTCAAAGTTTAATTACTGCAAGGTGTTGCTCACGTGATTCATTTTCAGTTTGATATTCCAAATTACCTTTTGCTGCTCTCAAATCTCTTACAGTTTTTCAATTATTTTAGTTTGTAAATTCACTAAATCAAATATGATAATTTTCAGGTTAGTTGATTTTAATTTTCAGTTTCAATTAGGTTAGAATTTTTAATAATCAAATTTCCTCCATCCCTGAGGACGATACCTGTAAGTACTACAACGTTAACCGTACGCTTGCGGAAAATCATAACATATTGACTTGGAAGTCTTTGAGTCTGTGCAAGGAGTGACTTGAAAGTCTGCAAATTCTTTGATGACTTAGAAGTCTATAGAGGCTGATTTGAAAGTATGCCACTAAACACCAATTTTGGGTCCGCTCTCTTGCAAAGCACTTTCCACTATGATCTCAATAGACGATCAATCAGATTCATCAGTGTCTTCTTCGTCTAATATGATTTTTCCTTCTTTTACAAGTTGCAGGACTTGTCTTCTAAATGCTTTGCACTTCTCTATTGGAAGACTGATGATCCTGTGATGCTTGCAATATTTGGGATCATTGGTTCTTCCAATTTCTTCAGAACGATTAGACTCTGGGAGTTCTATAAGTCCTTTTTTAAGAAATTTGTCAAGCATTTCTGGCGCATCAGACTCTGAATAGGGACATTCTTGCTCTTCCGAGTCTCTAAGCATGGAGCTTTCATTTCTTGACAATGCCACTGAATTATCATCATTGATCCATATTTCATAGTAGGCAATTGTAAGCTCCATATCATGAGCTCGTGTTGCCAATTCTTATAATGTTTTGGACTTATTCACTTGCAAAGCATAAAGTATATCCCAATCCATCCCTTGGGCACACATCTCGATAGCTGAAGATTCAAATAAATGATCTTTACACTTTAGAGAGAGAGAGCTCACCAGCGGTTAATGTAATCGATGACTGGCTCGTTGTTCCATTGCCTTGTGTTAGTTAACTCTGTTATGCTGACTATGCGGCGTGTACTATAAAAGTGATTTAAGAACTCACTTTACATTTTCCCCCAGCTATCAATGGACTCAGAGGCTAGGTCTGTATACTAGTCAAATGCAATTCCTTTAAGGGATCGCACAAACTGTTTCACCAATTGGTCTCCTTCAACGACAACGTTACTGTAGGTTTCGATGAAGAGAACGATGTGCTGCTTGGGACTACTCTTGCTATTAAATTGGTTGAATTTGGGCGGTTGATAGCCATGAGGCATACGAAGTGCGTCGATCCTCTTTATATAAGGTTTCTTATACAAGTGAGTTTTATGAGAATCACCTCCCATATGAGCCTTCACCGCATCAGCTATGAAGTTTTAGATATGCTCAATAGACATCGATCTTAAACAACAATCTTTGCTTGCCTTGCGTTTATCGTCAGACTCTTCACTGTGATTAGACTCTTTATCAGAATCTTCATTGCTTAAGCCTTTGTTGAAAGCTTCAGATGACTGCTTTTCCAACTTTTTTGTCAAATCAGCAATCTGTTTGCTTTAACGCTTGATTTGAGCATCCTTTTCTGCGCTTTCCTTTGAGAGACTTTCCAGAGTTGCCTTCATGTTTTGCCAATTCTTCCTCTAAGTTGACAACTTATGTCACCATGACTGGCATGACGATAGTATCAGAGGATTCGACTTCAACTTGTGAGAACAGTGAATCCCTTGGAGATGTTAGTGAAGAATTGCTACTACCGTAGTCATCAACTTCCTCATCAAAAGGTTGGAAGACAGGATTGGTGTAGGATTAGAATTCATCTAGTCCATAGGGTATAGTCTTCCTCATATTAAACACAGCAAGAGGTTTTAGCTTCCACTTAGGGAGACAAGTAGTTTGATTGATTGCATTATTAGGCAAGTTGGAGCCAAAATTTTGAGTTTTGCGTGACTGCAAAGTTGGAGCCATGACTTGTTGCTTTAAGGTAATGGAGGAAGCAACTTTGGTTGTGCTCCTACTCATTACTCTGGTGCTTCGATTGCCAAATGCAATACTAGCCTTTACAGATCCTTCGGATGTAGCTCCGATAGTCTCCTTCTTCGAAGATTCAAGAATGACATTCTCGGGAGCCATTTTTTCTTTAAAAGAGTGTAGAACTTGTTCACTTGGAGAAAGAGATGAGAGGCAGAGATGTCCCACCGGGCATGCCAAAAATTTGTAAATACAAATTTCGCGCCTAAAATAAATTAGACTAGAAATTGAGTAACAAATTGAATTTTTATATTTACGTAGTATGTGTAGGTGCAATCTCTGAATTTAATACAATGAAGCAGTCGTCTAATTCGATCTCCTAGTAACTTAAGTCTTCCGAGGGCGTGATGCTTGATCTCGGTTGATGTTGAATCAGCCGAAGAACTCTGAAATCGTTCTTGATCTTGTTCTGCAGCTGGTTAATTGCTGACTCTAAAGCTTGCAAGTTTTGATCTTTCTCACTTGGTAGCTGGATGCCCACTTGCAGTCTAAGCTTCTGAATTCTGCAATGCTGAATGTCTAATGTAGTTAGCTAGATTAATTGACGCGAGGGAAAGGTTGCTTGATCTCGATCGATAAATTGGATGAAGAACTCTGAAATAAACTTTAATGCAAGGTTGCAGAAGCTGTTTAACTAGCTGAATTCGATCCTTGTTGCTTGGTAGCTGGATGTCGTCTATAGTATGAGCTCTGGAGCCTATAGAATGCTAAATGTTGAGCTCCCCCCTCTAAAATGAGGGGGAAAGACCCCTATTTATAGGCTCGAAAGCTAAGGTTTGAGTTGGACGTTGGGCCTAGGCCCATATCTTAGTAATTATTTTCTTAATTTTAGAAGATAAATAATTACTATTTTTTGCATCCTCAGTGACACATGGAAGCTTCTGATTAGCCATAATTTGATTCCGTTTAAATGGACCCGCCAAAGCCAATTTTACACGTGGCAGCTTCAAATCAACCAAATAAAAATTATTTTATTTTACACGTGGCGTCCTGTAATTTGTTAGAAAATTTTTGCCTCCTATAAGGCCACATCCCCTTCTAAGGAGTAAGGACACTCCTTAAGATTCAACTAAATTATATTAATCTGCTACAAGATTATATAGAACTAAGCATTCACCCAAGATCTTGACAACACACGATTCATGAACCTCTTGAAATGATTTTGCCCCCTTTATCAATTTTATGGTCGAGTATGTTTTGGATGTTTTTGCATATTTGATCAAATGAACCTAAGTGAACTATGTTGATGATTGCTGTTGAGGCCTTTGAGAACAAAAGAAGAAGTTATTGGCGACAAAAATGTATCCAAACAGCCCAACCATGTCAATGAACACTGGCAGCCCATGTGCAAATACACATCCTATGAGTGCTATTGTACCATTTCATTTTCCCTCAAAGTGGCCACCACAGTTGGCCCCTAGTGGTTTCCACAATCCATGGTGGCCACATGGCCAACCCTGGGTGGTCCCCTATGGTCGTTCCCCCTAGTTCGATTGCGATTGCTCATTCTGCCAAATGTTTTGGCGTTTGGTTAGCAATTGTGTCTATATATGTTGTGTTTTCAACCTTTCTATGATCCATCCATTCCCTTTATATTAGAATAGATCAATTAGATGGGTTGAGAGCAAGTAGAAAGCAAATATTTGTGAGAATTTCGGATTGAGTTTGCATCTACTAAATCAAGCATGCAACGACTAAGTCATTCCTCTCCTTTCTCTTCTCTTTTCTCATAGAATTTTATGTAATCTGGATTAGTACTTATTGTCATGTTAAACACTGAATTGTTTGATCTTCAAATTACGCTAAATTCATATCCTTGAATCAATTCTTATTTTGATCTCAAAGTGCTTGTGATTTGTCAATCTATTTTCTTAAATAATGGAGAGTGAATTCTGTAGTAGGAAACATTATCAATTTCTTGCTTGATTTACGCATTTGGTGAAGGATTGAAAGGTGAAACTTGATATTGAATAACTAAGATTCAACTTCATCTGTGAGATCTGGAGAAAGACTTGCCATTTAGGAAACTTCCTAAAACTTGATAATCATGTTCTTAAGGATCTTATATTAATCTATAACCCTTACGAGATAGTAGTTCAGATTTAAGAATTTCACTCAACCAAACGAGGGATTTGATTATTGAATTATAAGTTTTGAAATTATCCATCTAAATAGAAGGTGTTTGATTAATTCCTAATTGGTAGATTCCTTTATTCGGCCAAATTTCTTGATTATTTATCTGTTAGATTAGATGAGCTATTTAGTTTAATTTAAATTCCAAATCTTGATTGGGTTAGCATATCTTGAGGGAAAATAGTTGGATAGTTTGACCTCGTCTCCGTAAGATCAACCTTGATTTGTTACGATGCCACCGTAGTCTTGTGGCCTTGTCAAACTCAAATGATCAATTAAGGCACCATACCTGAAGGCACTTAGGCTATCTCTTGTGTCATTTAAAATACAGCAATACCATCTATGCGAGTTAAAGAGATCTAGATATCAACACTTGGACTGGCTAACGTAGGCACTAAGAAGTTGAGTCATTCATAAGTGACTTTCAATACAACCTAAAGGTTCATTTGCAAGGCCTGTTCTTTTCATGTGTAAATTATGGGTGTGGAATGGAAAGAAACGAAAACGAATACGAAGGAGTGGAATGGGGCGGGAAGAAATGGAATGGAGAGGGAGAAAGCTGGAATCATTGATATCAAGGTGCGGGGAGTAGTAGGGAGTGGGAAGGAGTACTGGAGTAGTGTTTATCTTGCACCGGGAAGGAACGAAAAGGAGTGTGACAGAATAGGAGGGAATGGAGTGATAGTGGGAGGTAAAATTTCCCCACAAAAAGAATAGGCCTGTAATGGGAGGCTCAATGCAATAAAATTAAAAAGATCGTGTTACCAAATTTGCAACGCCCCCAAAATACTAATGACATGGTTACTGATAATTGCAGCGGAAGACTCAGTAAACGAAGGCGCTACCGCCGTCCTGATAAGGACAAGGCTCACTGAAACCATTTAATCTTCCAACTCGTGCTTACAATCACAAAATCTATTAACTGAAACACTTCAAGACCAAAGTCCATAATAGTTCAACCACACCATGTACTAACTCACATTCCATCCCACACAAGTGCTTGACCCTAAGGTCGGTTACAATATTCATACTATGCTGAATCCACTGTGAGCATCTGACGAGTTCCAAAGGGGCTTGTTAAAATGAAGAAATATGTGATACTTCATTACCTAAAATGGAAAACACAAAAACAATTCGAAAATATGAGCAAAACTCAGTACATACATCCCTGTATTGTAAAATGAGCATAAAAACATTATTGATGGGTACCCAACTTTGCAATTCATTTAGTTGGCAATAACAATGAAAATGAAAGTAATATGAAATTGAATTGCTCATTATTATCTGGATGTGAACCCCTTGCACTGATATGATCTATACATACGTGTACACCTGCCAATCCGATCAAGAGTTGGACTGAAGCCACGCGGGTAAATAATGGGTTGACGTCCTATAGATGATAACTGACGGGGTCACAAGTTAAATGGCAAATCACTGTATAAACTGATTCATTGATAAACTCATTAAGAGTTATAACTTGATAAACATGATCTGCTTTCTGAAGATACAGGTAATGGACATACCTTGAGTCTTTAAAACAAAATGTTATCCAACTTGATACAAGTCAACTGTTTCATAAATGTCATCTGACTTGAGACATATGTTCTGACTTGATAACACTTATGCATAACGGGGAACGATAACTAGGCCTCAACTCTGTTTCATAAATGTCATTGAAAGTATGTGTAGTTAGCAAATGATCCTTACTCACACAATTGAGTAAGTAAAAGTATGCGTAATAGAAATTGAGTAATTAAATGGTATACATAACTCGTGTATTTCAATATAACTTCAAAACTGAATTGATGAAAGTAAAATAGTCCACAATGAGATAAATGGTATTACAGAGGAAAAGGCCTTGATGGCGATAATTTAGAGAATGGTTACGGCCTTTTCTGCAATAAGTTGTTGATACAATTTTAAGGCTCGCTGATGTATAGCTTGGTTCAAGATAACAGCGAGTACACTAGACTGGCTTGATAAATACATTTGATACAATCTGAATTGAGTAAGTAATAGAGGTCTGAGGCCAAGAGAGGTATATCTTGGTTCAATGGCACGAACTGCAATAACTTGGTCTGATAAGTCACAGCATCTCACTTCTCATATTTCATTCATAAATCCATTAGATAAAGAATTCCACCTCAAATGGGTCATTGAACTCATTAGAAGCTATTAAGCTCACCAAGCATGGTATTTTATTTGTAAAATCCATAACTGAATCAAAGCTCAAAAACAAGCTCCCAATTGTATATTTGTCTTCTTCTTCCTTATTAATCAAGCTAAAAGCTCCATGAAAGTCCATGAATATTTATTTTTCCCTTAAATGACTTGGCCCAAAATACGCAAAATGAGTGCATGATAAATCTTACTTGATCTTTATTATTGCTCTTTATACAGTTACTAAAAATACTTCCAACAATCACCAAACTCAAAATACTCAACCAAAATTCATGAGATCTTCCAGAAAATTCAGAAATAATATGAACAATCTACAATAAAATTTTCAGAATTTTCATCCTGGTATACACTGCACAGAAATTGTAATAACAACCTGATTTACATCCAAGCAGGTCGGTTCACTTCAAAAATTCATAACTTTCATTCTAGACCTCAAATGGGTACATAAAACCTCAATATCAAAATATGAAGAAGTCCCCAAAAACTTTCATTTACAACTCAAAACATGATTCCCACAATAGGATTCCCAAAATGGGACTAAAACACAAGTGTATCAGCTTTGATCTCATTCTGCGCAGTTTTGGTAAAACGATCATAACGTTTTACACAGACCTTGGATTAAGAGGATTCAAGAGGAATTTGAAAGTTGACACACTGAACTATCTACCCAACAAAAATCATAATTTTTGGCTGCACCATTCATTACCAGTTTAATCCCAAAGTCATCCCTAATTTTCTGAAATTTCAGTCCTTCACTGATTTAACTTCCTCTTCCTTTTTCACATAAAACTCACTTGAAATCATTTTAAATCATCACAATCAGATACAAAAGATCATTTAAGGCCTCATATATATATATATATATATATATATATATATATATATATCCAAACTCTAAACAACATCATTAATACATAAATACTAAATTCGTATCCAAAATAGGGCAGTTTTCTTCAAAATTCCATAACTCACTGATTACACCTCCAAACTTCATGAAATTTTGGCAGAACATCCCAAATATTATATAGAACATACAGTAAAAACTTCAGAATTTTTGGACATTCCTATAATTTCCAAAATTTTCGACAGTGGCAATTCAACAATTACAAAATCATGAAATCATGCTCTTGATCAAATACCCATAGCTCCAAACATCTCCAAACTCAATAAAAATTGCACAATAACTATCAATTTGATCATCCAAATACAACCCATAAAGAAAACAACCATAAAACTCAAGATAAAAAAAGTTAGGGTTTTGAGATATACCTCACTTTAGGCTTGAATTAGAGAGAGAAGGAGGTTGTTTTGAGTGATTTGAGGAGTTGGACTTGATAGCTAGCAGCAAGGGCAACTCGAGGCAATTGGGAGGTGGCCGGAAAAGTGGTCGGAACCACCAAAATGGGTGGCACAAAAGCTGCTGCCCCTGTTCTGACGTGAGGAGAGAGAGAAAATGGGGGGAATGGGTTTGTGAATTGTGCTGAATATTTGTGTTGATAAATTGCCTATTAGTAGCTACATGTGGCTGAAAATTATCCACCCAAAAATTAGCTTTTTGCTAATTAACATTAGGTGTGCTAAAATGAGTAATTAGTGAAATAACAAAAGTTAGTAAGGTTTTGGGCTTTTGTTTTGGGCCCAAAAGGCTAAATTGGGGCTTGAAAAATTATTTGGATTGCTGAACAAAAATAAAAATTTGTATTGCTCGGAATTAAATTTTAGCGAAGATAAGAAAATAATTAATCACTAATTTATACTTACCGATGCCTAATATCGATTCACCCGATATTTATTCAATCAACGATACTTCGAATTAACAATCAATGAAACTTGAGTTGCAAAGTGGTACCCAAAATGAAATATCTCCCAACCGGGATAATTAAATATGATAAATGTAGGTAGAAATTTTAAATAACTTAATGGAATTCCCTAAATAAATAAATTGAGTGTAATTGAATTTAATAAACATGATTTGGTTAAGCAAATAACCATGAGTGATTAGGTCAATAAACATGATAAAGTCAATGAATAAACATGATTAATGAAATAAATAAAGATGATTTAAATAAATAAATATGAGTTAGGGTTCGGTTATTACAAAGCTAATTCAATAGCAGCAAACAACAACTAAGTCAAAAAACAGAAGGTCACAATGAGAGTGATATCTGATAAGAAGTCGCCTCTGGGCTCTTTTAGCTGCTAAGCTTAGACCTTTTGAGGCACTTCTAGGGCTACAAATAGCTTGGAGGTATGCTTTGATGAATGATAATTTTCAATGCTTTTGGAGATCGACCTTACACCTTTCTAAAACAGTATGGGGGCTGGAGATAGCAGGGAAAGACAGTATAAGATCTTTGTTAATTGATCCGAAAGGACGCTCTCTTGGACCAACTAAATTCGACCAACACCTATTGCCGAATTGAGTTGCTAGACAATAGGATAGTTTTGGATTGTATGAGGAAAAATATTTCATTGTCTTTTCCTGAAATAAAAAGCAATTTTATTCGTCAGAAGGACTTCCTAATCATTTCCAACGATATCTTTATAATTTCATTTGGTGATCAAAATCCTAGTTCGGCAACGACAAAAACTTTTGGATTTTCTGTCGGGCGAAGAAGCAAAATGATTACATACATTTCTTGGACTCTTTTAGGGACGTCCTCGAGGTCATGATGACTGCATAGGCTTCGTCGGCCCTCTAGGAATGCTAATGGGCTCTGACCTTGATTCCCATCACATTTTGACACAGTCACACGGCTGATTATGATTAACTTCGTTAGATGGCCCAACATTCAATGGCAACTTCCAATTTTAGCAGTCTTTGGTCAAGTAAAAGGGGGAAGATTATTTTCAAGGAAAATTATCTTCATACTAATAGAGGCAAATCATTTCCATTTAAAAGAAAAGAAGTTGATTTTCTTTCTTTTATTGTCTTGGCAATGTCGATAGTCGAAATTGAAGAATGAAATCCAACTTCAACGGTTCCAATGAAAATATGACCATCCGATGTGAGAGATTAGAATAAGCTCCAACAAATTTTGAGCCCAAAATTTTTACATCCAGTTAATATTCCCCACTTTAACAATTCAATTAACATTCATCATCACTAAAACAATTCAATTGAGATTTTCCGCAATTGCGACATCAAATTTTGAACTGAGACCTAATTATCTGATGGAAAATATTAAAACAAGCTCAAATAATGAGCCTCAAATTTCCTCATTTGGTTAACATTTATCTCCACTATAACAATTCAATTGATATTTTTGGCGTCTGCAACAATCTAGTAGGTATTTTCAACATTTTCCGTGAAAAAGGATTTACCTTGTATCAAATGACAAAAAATCCAATATTTAAATCTATTTTTCTTAAAAAAAACAGTTTTATATACATACATATATATGTATATATATATATATATATATATATATATATA
>JACYFF010031952.1:71907095-71918035 GCA_017589665.1 Selenicereus undatus | reverse complement strand
GGGTAGCATCATTAGTCTTGCTGCAGGGGATGAAATGTGCCATCTTCGAGAACCTGTCTACCACCACAAATATAGAATCTTTGCCTCTTGGAGTTCTTGGTAGACCCAGAATAAAATCCATACTCACATCTTCCCATGGCAGTGTTGGTACTGGTAATGGAGTATATAAGCCCTGAGGTAGTGAATGACTCTTTGCAGCTTGACATGTCCCACACCTCTTCAGAATATCCTGCACATCTCTATCCATACCTGGCCAAAAATAATGTTCCCTTAGCATAATAACAGTTTTATTCTCACCATAATGTCTAGCTAAGGATCCTCCATGGACTTCTCGAATCAGCAATTCTCTGGTGTTGCACTTAGGAATACATAGCCGAGTACCCTTAAACAGAAAACCTTCTTGAACATGGAAATCTCCTTTGGGGTGATTAGAACAAGCAGCATATAATGTCCCAAAGTCTTCATCATCAGCATATAATACCTGTAGATGCTTAAAACCAAGTACACAAGCATATAACTGGAATAATAAAAGATATCTCCTAGATAGAGCATCTGCACCTTGATTGAGTTTACCTGACTTGTGCATGATAGTAAAGTGATATGACTGTATAAACTCAACCCATTTGGCATGCCTGGAGTTTAATTATGCTGGCCTTGTATATACTTCAATGCTTCATGGTCAGAATGTAAGATAAACTCACTTGCAATAAGATAATGATTCCAGTGCTCTAAACATCTCACAATAGCATAAAACTCTTTATCATAAGTGGAGTATTTTCTTCTTGAATCACATAACTTCTCACTAATGAAGGCTAGAGGTTTACCTTCTTGTGTAAGAACTCCACCAATGCCCACACCTGAGGCATCACATTCAACTTCAAAAACTTTACTAAAGCAAGGCAAAGATAATACCGGTGCTTGAGTAAGTTTAGCTTTGACATCTTCAAAGGCGGATTGAGCTTTTGGATTCCATATAAAGGATGTACCTTTGATAACTTCAGTCATAGGAGCCATAATAGTGCTGAAATTCCGAATAAATCTCCTGTAGAAAGAAGCTAAACCATGGAAAGCTCTAACATCATGAATACTATTAGGTATAGGCCAAGAACGAATGGCTTCTACCTTACCTTCATCCACCTTAATACCATCTTCAGATAAAATATAACCAAGAAATGTAACTTCTGGAGTAAAGAAAGAACACTTCTTAAGGTTACCAAATAATTTCTCACGTTCTAAGACAAGCATCACTTGGGTTAGATGATCTTGATGTTCATGCTCATTCTTAGAATACACCAATATGTCATCAAAGTAGACTACCACAAACTTGCCAATATAAGGTCTAAACACTTGGTTCATCAACCTCATAAAAGTACTAGGTGCATTAGAAAGACCAAAAGGCATTACCATCCATTCATAAAGACCACCTTTGGTTTTGAATGCAGTCTTCCATTCATCACCTTCTCTGATTCTGATATGGTAGTAACCACTTCGAAGATCAATCTTTGAGAATATTTTGGAGCCATATAACTCATCGAGCATATCTTCAAGTCTCGGTATGGGGTACCTGTACTTGATAGTAATTTTGTTAATGGCCCTGCTATCAACACACATTCGCATACCTCCATCTTTCTTTGGCACCAAAAGAGCTGGAACTGCACATGGACTCAAAGACTCACGAATCAGACCCTTTTCCTGCAATTCTGCAACCTGTCTTTGAATCTCATTAGTATCCTTTGGGTTCATCCTATATGCAGGCTTATTAGGTAGGATGGATCATGGGATAAGATCAATATGGTGTTGAATGTCTCTTTTTGGAGGTAGACCCGTGGGAATCTCTTCAGGGAATAAATGACAGAATTTTTCAAGGAGTGCTTTTGCAACTGGGTGAGTGGGTAATAGATTGTCAGGCTCCTCTTGGATGCTCAAAATCCACTCTTTAAAGGCTTTGAACTCATGTTGTGAAGCCTTTAAAACTGACTCATTCAAGGCTAGTAAACACTCACTGTGTTTGGGCTTATTTAGTGGAGGATTTTCATGGAGTTTGGATGGGGCTAAAGGGGCTAATGTGATTTTCTTGCCATCCTTGGTAAATGAATATGTGTTTAGATAACCATTATGCATAACTCTACGGTCATACAACCATGGTCTTCCCAACAGAATATGACATGCATCCATAGGAATAACATCACACCATAACTCATCTTTATAAGTCTTTCCAATGGAAAATGAAACCAAACAATGAGAATTCACCTGAATGCCCTTGCTTTGATTTAACCACTGGATGTTGTAAGGATGTGGATGAGTCATTGTCTGCAGCCCTTGGGAGGTACACCTTGTATGGAATATGTTTTCTCTTTGTTCATCTTTAACTCCTCTTTGATTGTTAAGAACTCTCCTTAAGACCAAGAGTTCTCCTTCATCAGCCTCTTCAATGACACCTTCATGAGCTTCTTCAGATTCAGGCTCACTTTCATTTTCATGATCCTCTTCTTCAAAGTCCTCTTTGACAGTTTTCCATTCAGCTAAAGTGATAACCTTTCTATTTGGACATTCAGAAGCAATATGACCAAGACCTTGACATTTAAAGCATCTTCTATTAGCCATTGGGTTTGGGTTTGGACGGAATGGGGGTGCTGGGGCCTTTTGAGGGGCTATGGTTTTTTGTGGATTCAAGGGAAAGGGATTTTATGGTTTTGGTGGTGGTTGAAAACTCCCCTTGTTAAAGGTTTGATTCCGGTTTGGAGGGCGTGGATTTGATGGCTTGAATGTTGGTCTAGCTTTCTTTTGTTGTTCAACTTTGTGGGCTAGTACACAAACATCATCAAAAGATGCATATGATTGCAATTCTACCACATTAGAGAACATAGGGTCAAGACCACCCAAGTATCTAACTATGGTTTGTTCTTCAGGTTCTTGGATATCACATTTAATCATCAGTTTCTCAAATTCACGAGTATATTCTTCAACATTCATACTTCCTTGCGTGAGATTATGAAACTGAGAATAACAATCTTGGACATAAGTAGGTGGTAAGAATCTAGCTTTCAACTTGGTTTTCATTTTCTCCCAAGTTCGAATTCTAGACTTTCTTTCCCTAAGCCTTTTAGCATTCAGATTTGTCCACCATAAGGATGCATACTTTCTAAGCCTTATAGCAACCAACTTAACCTTCTTATCATCAGGTATGTCTTTATATTCAAAGACTCTTTCTACTGTATGCAACCAATCAATAAACTCTTCGGGATCAAACTTACCTTTGAATTCAGGAACTTCAACTCTGAAGTCATTGTTGTTAGCTTGCATTCGGGGTTCTCTTCTAACCATTCTAGGCACTTCTTCTTCACTTGATGAATCAAGATGATGACTGAAGACTTCTTCACGTGCCCTTGGTTCTGATTGGAAGGTTTCTTCATTAAGTTTTTGCTTTTGCTTCAAAAAGGATCCCAATTGCTTTCGTAGATATTCATTTTGTGCTTGGACTTCTTGGTTCCTTTGGGAATCTTCTCGAATTTGGCTAGTTAAAAACTCATTCTGCTTCATCAAAGCTTCAAATCTTTCTTCCAATGGCATGCTAGGTGAAGTCATGGTAGAATAGATTGGAAAACCAAAGAGAAAGTTGAATTTGTGAGAAAGGGGAAGTGGAATGATTTGTGGAAGTGGAAAGGCAACCAAGGCCAAGGAGAAACCAAAGCTCTGATACCAAATATGATGTATATGTCAAGGGAAAAGAGAACCCAAGCCACTACACATCAAAAGGGAGAGGAAAAGGAAGAAATAGGCCACGGACTATGTGGCACGGTCGTGCCTAATGGCACGGGCAGGCCGTGCCAAATTGCTGTCCACAAAAACTGTGGAAGGGAGAAAAGTACACGGTTGGAGGCCTTTGAGTTTTGGTTCGGTTTTGGGGTATTTTTGTGAATGGGAAATGATGGAAATGGGTGTATAAGTTGGTATTTGAAGTAAGAATGTGAATGGAAGTGGAAGATTAGCAAAGTAGAAGTAATTAAGCACTAATCCATGCTAATCACTTCACTAAGCAAATCATAGAGATGAAACTAGAATAGGATAGAACTAAACTTAAGATTGGATACAAAATCACCACCAACCTTAAAGTTTAGGGCCCTTAAGCTTGATTAAGATACAGAATCACCACTTAATCAAGGTTAAGACTCACTTGGACACCACTTAGTTTGGCCTAAACTAAGATAAGCAAGCAAGGATTTGTGTTTGAGAGAAAACAAGCTTCTCTAAGCTTTCAAGCTGAAAATTCTGAGATTGTATTCTTCCTTGGCCAAAATGGCCTTACATACTAGTTGGAAATACAACACTAGGCTAAGAAATGTCCACATCACTTTCCTTCCTAGTGAGGAAAAGTGTTAGGACTAACCTAATTACAAGATTAACTACTAACACAATTGGTTACAACAATACATGATTAACTAACATCTAATACATCAAACTATGCATCTAATCCTTGTCTAGCTTGATTACACAATACTTAGGCCTTTGTTTAACACTAATACATGCTGAGATTGAAGGCCACTTGCACATGGGCAGCCAAAGAGTGTGGAAGAAGAAAACGGCTAGCCAATCACAAGCAAGCCTGTTGGTGACACCAATCTTCATCTCATTGGTTGTTCTTTTCAAGGCTTTCTTCATTCCAAGACAACTTGAAGAGTGTGCCAAGCTTGAGAAGAATTCTCTTGCACCATGGGGATGAGGGTGGCCGGCCATATGGGGAAAGATTGAACCGGGTTTGACAAAACCGGTTTTTTGTGAACCGGTTGGTCCGGTTTTTTTGTGCAATTTTTTTGTGGTGCAAAAATGGCTATAACTTGAATTTTAAAGGTAGGGGGGTAAATTTAGGATGTGTAGAATCCCGCCCCCCCCCCCTCAATAAAATCAAGGTTTCAACATGGTTTTGTGGGTTAAATAAATAGTTACTGCAAACCGCGCAAAACCGGGCAAAAATTGGGGTCACTTGGAAAATGACTTGATCTTCAATCCTTTTGAGAGTATGACTTGAAACTCCTTTTTGTACCTGCAAAACAACATCAAAAGGATTCCAAAAATGGAAAAACGTTAGGACTAAGCTACAATGTAGCTTAGGAAATCAAGTACACAAAACCGGGCACTTTGAAACTAGTGAACCCGTTTGTGCCAACTTCTTCTTCTTCCAACATAAGAGCCATTCTTTTGGTTTGTGATCTTGTTCTTGGGCGTGATGGAATAATCTCTTCATGAACATGATCTGGACTGGATAGGTTTCCATCAGTTTACAAACGTTTACAAACTTTACAAGACTTTATTAAAGATGTAGGTAGGCACACCTGACACCTTGCAAGTGAGAATAGTTTCCGTCTCGACATAGCTGACTCAACTTCTCCCTGTCATAAAGCAAACTTGGGGGAAAAGGGGAAAGAGTAGTGGGATGAGCAACCACACGCTCAGTGAGTGTTCACCGACCCCCTTAAAACCAAAACCGTTGCGGGTAATAATGCTCATATTAGTCACATATCACGTATTCATACTTTAATATCATATTAGGCATTCATAAAGTCCTTATGGAAGGATTACTAACTAAAAACTTCATTTTAACCACTCAAACACATTTCTAGGCCCCTGAATGACTATGTTACTTTACTAATAAGCAGTTAGGCACATAAGCAAGCATCGAGGGCTAAGCATAGAGATCTTTCTTTTTCATAAACGTAACTTCTTAGCATTCCATTTAAACTATGCATGAAACCTCATTCATATGATGTGCACATAAGATTATCTCTTTTTGTAATCATACTTTCATTGGCATTTCATTCATATGATATGCGTATGGCACACACACATTTCAAGTCTTACTCGAATCTCATTCATAGGACTTGCGTGAAACATGCTCATAAGGCTTTCTTTTTCGTAAATGTATCTTACTTAGCATCTCATTCATAAGTTATACTTGGAACATGCACATAACACTTTTGTTTTCATCAGCGTACTTTACTTAGATCTCATTCATATGATATGCACAAGTCATGCATAGGAAACTATCTTTCTTTTCTTTGAAAACACTTCATTTAGCCTCTTGAGGCTCATAAAAACTCTTCTCTTAGCCTCTTGAGGCTCATATTCTTTAAAAGAAATCTTTTTCATATCAGTCACATACTGACCCTTATAAACTTTTCACATTTCAATCATCTGACCTCTTATTGGCCCATAAAAACATTCTTCCTGAAATATTTGAAATGGCGTACTACCGACTACTTTTCTGTACTTATTAGGAAAATACATCTGGCATAAGATCATTACAGGGTGTTGATAGTGAGACCTAACGCTCACGCTTAAGCTCTTACTCCCGGGATGGCTACATATAACATATCGGACCATTACATTAACCCTCGTCAGGGTCTCTAGGGTTTCCTATTACTAGGACTTTCCACTAGGTTAACATCATTCATATCATAGCATTAACCCTTGTCAGGGTCTCTAGGGTTTCCTGTTACCAGGAATTTCCCCTAGGTTAACATCATTCATATCATAACATTAACCCTTGTCAGGGTCTCTAGGGTTTCCTGTTACCAGGAATTTCCCCTATGTTAACATCATTCATATCATATTGTCCGAAGCACATCATCTTAGCCACTTTAAAGCGTATCAGCCATAACGGCTAATAATTTTGCTGCATCTCACAGCAAAATCCTTTTTCATACAACTCACGCCTTTATAAAACTCTTTAGGGATTCCCCCATTCGAGCGAGTTCACTCCCAAAACTGTATTCATTTACTTAAAATAGGCCATCATGCACTAATAATTATGGCTATTATCATTTCAAAAGATGAAATCCCTTTTTGAATAACTCACCCTTATGCACATAATGCAACTTGAGGACATGGAAGGGAAGGGGGTCCACATGTATCACATTCACACGCATAATGCATCTTAATAACATAAAAGGGGAGGGATTTGCACGTGTTACATTCAAGCACTTCATAATCATTTCAACAACACAATAAGCCACACACGGCCTCGCAATCCACACGATTGCGGTTAATTCACAACCCAAGCTCCCTCCTCACAAGCATCGTACCACAAAAACGTCAAACCACTCATAGTTGTACCTCGAACCATCCAACTACCATCTCGGTTTCAATTTCATAAATCATAACACATTATCATGCTAGCTTATAAAAAGACGTGTAATGGGGTTTATGCACGTACCTGGGCAAGCAGCCTCATTCAGCGATGCGTTATAGCATATATAAACACATGTACAGATATATCTATATCGCATCAACTTGAAATAGGCACTTAATGAACTGTATTAAACTAACAAGGCATGAAACTCGATTACATTCATGGCTTACGTTTAGGAATTAAGCATATCATACATATGTCATTTTTAAAGTATACCTAACTAACTATACATGCCACTTTCAAGCGTAACTAAGCCATAGAAGCATGGTGTGATTCAACGCGTTCATTTTTTATATCGAAAGCCTAATTAAGCCATATAAACGTAATACGATTCTCAACGTTCGTTTATTACATCGAAGTCATTATTCGAATCTAAATAAGTCATTTAAGCATAAGTCCTTTCAAGGTGGTCATTTCTTTTCGAAGCTATTAATCGAGCATGAATTGACTAAGTGTACATAGGTCGATTCTAGGCATTTATAGTTTATTACGAAGTCATTGAGCGAACATGATTTAGCTAAGCATACATATAACGATTCTAAACATTCATACTTCATTTCAAAGCCAATAAACGAACATGGGTCATTTATGGTTTACTTCGAACTTAATAAATGATTATGAATTAACTAAATGTACATATGTCGATTATAAATAATTATAATTCATTTCGAAGTTAATAAACGAACATGAATTGGCTAAACTTACACTATTTCGATTCGAATGCTAACATGATAATTCGGTACTACTTTTCAGGCATGAATTAACTTAATATATTCGAATCGATTCTAAACATGCATAATCCATTTCGAACTAACTTTTCAAGCATGTATAAACTTAACATATTTGAATCGATTCTAAGCATGCATAATTCGTTTCAAAGCTACTTTTCAAGGGTTAGTTAACTAAACTATCATACAACGCAACTTAAGGGTTAAAACGATTTCGAAACTACTAAAACTTAAGAGGCAAGAGGCACCCACCTCGATTCCATGCTAGAGGACCCGTTCTAAGGGCTTGGGCTCGACTTGGAGGGCCAGAAAACCTCAATCATCGATCCAATTAGTCCCAATGCATGCCGAGTTGATGTGATTGAAACCCTAGCCCGACACATACCCAAATCAGCATGCCCAGACCCGGTTCTGCCTCTCTTTGTGGTGGTCTCGGCCTGCTGTGATGGTCGTCGGAATCATGCCTGCCAGAAACCCCAGTCGTCAACCTCCACTGTCATTGACGCCCTCTCAATTCTCAACCTCCCTCTCCTCCCTCTGTCTGTCACGACAGCTGTGGCTAGGGATGGCCGACCGGGTGTGAGCCAAGGTGGCGCCGCCACCGCCGCCGCTGGGCCTCCCTCCCTCCCTCTCTCTCTCCGGTGGGTTTCGCGGGCTAGGGCTTGAGAACCCTCCCCCTGCTCGCGTGCTTTTTTTTGATAGAGTAAGGGGCTTTGGCCCCCTTATGTTCCACTCCCCCTTTTTTTTTCTTTTGATCGCTTGCCCAATCAACTAACATCGCCTGTCTAATTTCTAATCTCGTACCTCATAACCTAGCCCAAATCAATAATACGACCCTTCGTCGATTATTTGATCCCAAATACGTCTAGGTTCGATTTAATAAACCACAAACTAATTCTAAGGTTGAAAACCTAATCGTACTCGGGAAACGACTAAATGAATCGAATAACGACTAAATTAAACTATCGATCAAATTTAAAGGCACAGGTAGCACGGATTAACTTTGAAATCAATAATAGCAATAATAATTCTTTATAATAACATTATCGTTCATATAAGCACATCGATAATAATTTAACTTATATAGTTAATAAAAATACAATTTTGTAACGTAAACAGCAGGACAATCAGCTTAACGTAAAATAAAGAACACGGGTCTTACACTCTTCCCCCTTAAGAGAATTTCGTTCTCGAAATTCTAAACCTATGTTCAGTCTTTTCTAGAATGCACGCGCACAACTAGGATTTACGCGGTAGGTTTTCAAAAGGTTTCATTTTGAAAACACTACTTTTAAATCGAAAGAAAATTATATATGGTTTCTAGTCTCCTCCTCGCCAATCCTCTTCAAGCGTATACTCACTCTATTTAGGCGCCGATGGCAAATCGCATCGAAGATGGGCAACTGAGTTGGCATGGAAAATCATATCAAGTTTGTTTTGAAAAATGAATAAAGATTTCCGATAATCTAGACTCAGTTAGCATGACAAGCAGTAATTCTATGCATATGCATCTATAAGTGGGCATCTAAAGGCATGACAATCGAGGCAATGACATCTTAAGGTCATACACTAGCAGTTTCATTCTAAAACATGAATTCAAGTCACTTTTAGGACCACAATGATTAACAACAACACATTTAGAATAACAAAAATGTCACATAGCACCACATAGTATCATTTAAGCATAATAGCATCACATAACATCATTTAAGTATAATAGCATCACATAGTATTACATAGTATCAGCAATTCAGAGTTCTTAAGCCCAGGAGTTGGATGTAACATGAAACCGGCTAACGTATATATGGCAAGCAATTTACAATACAAGAGCATACATGACCGACATTTCTATGTTTTTATGTCAATTCCGACTAACTTTTAAGCATTTCAGTCACGGCAACTTAAACAGGACATGCTAAAGTCATATGAAGAAGTTAACTTAATCAGGTTCATCCAAAGGCATAAAGATATTGGGTCATTCTAAAGTCAAATCAATTGATCAGGAAGCTATCACATCACACCTAAGTAGTAAAAACATCATATTACATCACATTGACAATGAAGGGACTGGAGTAACACTCGAATTCACATTGGCATCACGTAGGGTCTACAACAGAGCACTAAAGATGAAGAATCATGAATAGCATGAACAAGCATAACATGTCGATAGAAACAACTTGAGAAGATAATGCTACGGCAAGAATACGTGCATGCAAACAACGAGTCAGAGGTCATGTCATGCCGTGTATTATGAAACTTCATTCATCTGGACAATCAAGTCACCTACCAAACCAAATTCAAGTCAAACATGGATTGCACAAAGGCAAGCAAAGGTGAGAAATCTCTTTCATATCGGGGGCATACTGACCCTCATAAAATTTTCACACTTCATTCATCTGGCCTCTTATCGGCCCATAAAAACATTCATCCGAAAATATTTGAAACGACATACTGCCGACTGCTTTCCTTTACTTATTAGAAAAATACATCTGGCATAAGATCATTACAGGGTGCTGATAGTGAGACCTAACGCTCATGCTTAAGCTCTTACTCCCGAAATGGCTACCTATAACATATCGGACCATTACATTAACCCTCATCAGGATCTCTACGGTTTCCTATTACCAGGACTTTCCACTACGTTAACGTCATTCATATCATAGCATTAACCGTTGTCAGGGTCTTTAGGGTTTCCTGTTACCAGGACTTTCCCCTAGGTTGACATCAATAAAATCATAACATTAACCCTTGTTAGGGTCTCTAGGGCTTCCTGTTACCAGCAATTTCCCCTAGGTTAACATCATTCATATCATATTGTCTGAACCACATTATCTTAGCCACTTTAAAGCATATCGGCCATAACATCATATATATATATATATATATATATATATATATACATATATATAAATATATAAATACATGCACATTTATATATATATATATAAATAAATATATACATATATATATACATATACATATATATGTACATGTATGTATGTATATATAGATATATACATACATAT
>JACYFF010031952.1:71875074-71892095 GCA_017589665.1 Selenicereus undatus | reverse complement strand
TGTGTGTGTGTGTGTGTGTGTGTCTGTGTGTGTGTATATATGTGTATATATGTATATATATATATGTGTGTGTGTGTGTGTGTGTGTGTGTGTGTGTGTGTGTGTGTGTGTGTGTTAACAAAACCTCCCAAATCTAGCGTAGGTCACGTATCAAAATTTTAGAGATTTGAATTTTTCCGAACGTATTTCCAAACCAAACTTCAAACTACATTACTTATTATGTTTAATCAAAATAATAATGAATAAAAGATTTCCACTATTATAAATATAGAATGATAAAGACGTTAGGTGCATTGTGATGATAGTTACAAATAGTATTTATTATGATTTCACAATTATTAAAAAATATTAAAAGATTTCTTATTTCTAAATCTATTGTTAGTACTACTGTTACTACACGGATAAGACCTTATTGCAAATAATCTATTACATGAATAGTGAATAATTCATAAATTACGTACAAGCGTTGCACCCAACAAATTTTATAAAGAGCAGTGAGCAATTAGTTTAGGACACTATAATTTTTGCTTTTTTCATTCACAAATAATTATGGGAGAGGGATTTTGTACAGCTTGTCGTAGAATTATAAATTAAACCACTACTTTGACTTATAAATAAGATTTATAGTATAGGAAAGCAGGGATTTATCCCACGAGGAAGGATTATGATAGTAAGTTAGTTTAAATCTAATTAAATTTACTACTCTAACATATTTTACTTTTTTCCTTTAACTTTCCAAAACAAATCAATTTAAACAAGTAAAAATCTAGAAAAATTCTTATTAATATCCCTAAATATTCTAAGTATAATTCTAGAAAAAAAAAATAGTAAATACCTGACCTAAATATTCTGGAAAAATAAAAACAGAAACAGTCGCACAATATTAAACTAAAAATTAAAACAGGAAATAACAACCAGAAAATTAATATCAAAAATCACAGAAAATAATGCCAATTAATATTCTGCAAATTAATAAATTTATATTTCCAGAATTACGTGTAATTAATTTCAGAAAAATAAAACAAAAAATAACTGCAGAAAATTAAAACAGAAAATAAAATCTGAAATTAGAAAAATAATAAACTACATTTAAATAAATACGAAAATAAATAATAATTTATCCAGATTTTAAAACATAGTTTTCTAGACTTATTGAAACCCTAAATCTTAAAATCAAAACTAAAAACGTAAATTTTAGATTTATTAAAGTAAAAATCTGCACATAATCAGTTCACAAAATAATTCTAAAAAATTATAAAATAATTCCCGAAAACTTCAAAAAATAAATATAAGCAGATTAGCATAATAAATAAACCCTAAAATTGAATAAAACATGAAAAATAACAAAAGAAACTATTTTTAGCCTAATTTCTAACAAACCGGTAAATAATGGAAAAAATGCATTAGAAAATAAATATGAGAATTTAACCACACTAAAACTCAAAATATAACTGATCTAAAATTACTAAGACACTCCTAAAATACTACTCTTTGGGGGGGGGGGGTAAATGAAATTAATACTATAGATTTAAGAGTTGAAATTCACAAACTAAAGAAATTAACTAAAAAAGCAACAAATAATTATTAAAGATACCAAATTTCTAAAAAACACTTATCATAATCTATATCCACCATAAAAATTAGTATTTATCATCAACACACAAATCAATTTATCCAGGAGTTAGACTGTAGAAGACATCCACTAACGGATCTTCTCCGTTTTTTTCTTATATTATAGTTTATTTAGGTCCAAGCCTAATATAAACCCTACTGTTTTTGATGACCCTACCACCAGTGCAATAATTTAACCAAACTAGAGCATTAAGTATTAGAAAAAATCATCTAACGCCTTGTAACCAATTTATCAATAAATTAATTTAACAAAGATCTATAATAATTTCCTAATTAAAGGAGATGGGTTTGAATCATTCATGATTAATTAGGATGATACTTGTGCCTAAAAGACTGTAGCTTTTACATTCTAAAGCCTTTTAAACTATGATATAAATTCATATTAAACTAATTAGCATGCATTCTAATTAATCTAACGCGAATCTTATAAACAATAAATACAAATCATTATAGAATCATGGAATAAAATTTAATTAGACAACAATGTATAAAACTTGTTGCAAAATAATTAATTTAGCATGGTTTCAAATAGATTATACTAAGTATAAGAAAATTACTCACTCATATTAAAAGTTAAAATACATAAAATACCCAAATAATCCATGTTTAATAACAACTAAACTTATAAATAACAAAAAAGGGACATGTTACTTTGTGTGATAAAAGAATCAAGATGATGGAATTGATGCTGATGGTGGTGTCGGTGAATTTGGCGTGAAGTGATAATCGCAGATGATGATGCTAGATGTTGATGATGAAGTGTTAAAAGGTGTTGGTGGGGGGTGAGACGTGAAGGAGGAGGTGGTTGGCGATTTGATTGTGTGGTGAAGGGATGATACTGCGTGTGAGAAGAGACGAAGGGGGTTCGTCTCCCTTGAGGTGAAGGAGATTAGGAGTATTTATACCTTTTGCTTCAAGTCTTCTAATTCCTCTTTAATTAGGAGGAGTAATTTGATAACCCTAGTTCAAATAAATCATTATAAAAATAATATTTTTTCATAAATCATTATTTGTTTTGACCGACTTGATGAATTCACTAGTAAAATCGTTTAGTAAATAAAATCCGAACTTTGACATCTTCTCTTCTACTCTTTTTTTTATTAATGCTTAACCTAAAAAAAATATATAAAATAAAGTAAATCAGATAAAATAATATTATAATATAATCAAATTAGTTATTAAAAACATGCATGAATTATGCCTTGATAGATTTTCAACTTAACTTTAAAAGAAAAAGCCTCTCTACGGGCAGAGATATCGGTTGAGGTAAGACTGCCTACATTTGGATCTCCTCAGACCCTATGAAAGCAGGACCCACACTGGAAGTTGTTGTTTAAAAGAAAAAGTATTATATCTTTTTGTTTCAACGGAGGTTCAAACAATCTTTCCACAAATTACATACATAAAGGATATAATCTATTATACTTTTTACTTGTAATTATTATATTTAGAAAAACTCAAAATTTTTCTATGCATCAAATAGGTATAAAAAAAAACACAAAAGACCATAATTTAACACATCACTTTTACATAATTTATCCTTTTTTTAATAGAAATTTCATCCTTCTCATTAGAAGATGTTATAAGGCAATTCATTATACTATAATGCATTATACCACAAATCATGCATTATAACTTCTAACAAAAAACAAATCATGCATTATAATTAAAAATTTTTAACATTAAATCATCTAAAATATATCAATAAACAATTAACACATAATAAACATATTTATTGTGAACAAAAACTCAAAAGGTGCCCTGTACATCGCATGGAGGAAATAAAATAATTATTCGTTAAAAATAATATTTTAAGAAAAACATTCCCGATCAAACACTACCTTTATGAGACATCCATGAACACAGGATAAACCAACTTGTTATCGTTTCTGATTGTTTATTTGCGCTGAGTCGGAGCTGCTTGCCCCTTTTTGCTGCTTCTTACTTTTTAGACACCAACCAATTGACCTTTCAGCGACTTGTACTGTTTCTAGCTCGATACCTCCATCCAGTGCAAATATATGGCATAATATATAAGTCCTTAACCCCCCCCCCCCCACCCCAAAAAGAAAAAATTCAAAAACAAAAAGAGAAAGAAAATACAGGTAGTTAGGTACCATACTTCAGAGTCAGCAGACTTAACAATGTAGATACAAATTTTTACACAAATATATACCATTGCAATTACAACATTCACAGCAAATCTCCCACCAATTCCTATTCCTCTGGAGACTGATTGATACATCACCAATGATTACTCATGCTAACGGATTCCATAGATACACTAACAAGAATTAGATACTTAGGTAGAAGGAAAATGAGGAAAACTATACCACGTAAAAGATCCATCAGTTCAGCTTGCCACTAGAAAGGCCCAAGCAATCATAACCCCGAACCTCTGATGCTGTTTGCCAAGAACCTCCATCCATAAGCAATAAGTCATTGCTCTGTAGCCTCCCAATCACTTAGGCTGTAGAAAACAGGCAGCCAACTGCCAACAAAAGCCCAACACACTGAGATTGACCCGACATGAATAGAGTGATCCACAGGCTTTCGTTTAAGTCATCTTCTATTTACCTTCATGTCGAAGTTACAACATTAGGATGAATCAAAATCGAAGGCAGATGTTAGCTAATCATTCCTGACTGGTCAATTAATGTGCCAATTTGCTCGCCACACAGTGCTCGTGATATGTTTCCAGGTTCAAGAAGATTGAAAACCACAACTGCTCAGGAAAAATACTAGCTTTTGTTAGTACATAGTACTTGTTGACAACCAATTTACCACTTATGTCTAATAAGAGCAACCAATTTAAAATTTCTTTGGCCACAACAAAACGAAACCAAATAACACTGAGACCCCTGCTTGGGGTAGAACTAGAAGGAATCAGATTGCGTAACCTTATCCTTAACGATAGAATTTTAGAGAAGCTATTTCCACTCAATCCTACATTTGAATGCACCAACTGCCTACAACTCTAAAACGATAGTGGAAGGACAGTATTGTTAGGGATTTTGTCGTTGTCCACCTGCAGTCAAAAGACAAAGAAATTTCCTAATAATGATGTTTTCAGCCGCCTGCAAAGTTGGATAGTATTTGAAGACCAAAACAGATGGAAATTAAGGGGGGACGAAAGCACAATGACAGAATGGAACATCTTACTCATGCACACAAAGCATGAATGCACATAAGCATCTACAGTGCTGGACACATCTTCGCATCTTGGGCATGCCACATGCATCTGACACCCAGGGAGTAGGGATGCTCCACAAGTTAATGGAAATGCTGCTTGGGACGCATTAAAAAATGCCAGCAAAGGTTTATTTTATTTTCCTTTTTTAAAAAGGAAATAAAATGCTGGCAAAGGTTTATTTTATTTTCCTTTTCTAAAAAGAAATCAAAGGGGAGTCATTAAAACTTTGACAATCTAATGTCCTAAACTGTTTTTAGTCATATATTCGTATTTGACATCCTACTTATTTAAAACATGTTGTGTCGCACTAGGGCTGGAAAAATTCGGGTTCGGGTTGATTCGTGTCTAAACAAATTAGACATTTGGACAAAACACGTCATATCCAGATCCTGTCCAGATTATAAGTTGGACAACTTGACTAGACCCGAACCTGAACCCGGATGTTCAATATCTAGGCCCAATTGTCCGAATCTATAATATAACTTCAGTACATTCTGACTGAAATTGTGTCACCAAGCCCGAATCCAATTTTTTAATGTTGGAACACAATGGTGCGAAAATCTTTCTTCGAAGGTTTTTTTTTTTTTTGATAACGAATCTTTCTTAAAAGTTTCTAGAGAATTTCAACCGAAATTATACCTAGACCAAGTTGTCCGATGTTCGAACACGGTTGTCCAATTGTCCGAATTTGTCCAAATCCGAGATGGTTCTCAAAACCCACACAATTCAGACGCAAATGCCCAAACCCAAACTGACTTGGATTCAAATTCAGAGATGACCACCTGTCCGAGTTTAAATTTGGTCAAAATTTTGTTACTCTACCCAATTTGTTCCGGCTTAGACAAATTCGGGAATTAGATCCGACGTATTTTTCTCAGCCCTATGTCCCATGATCCAATTCGCGTATATGATGTATGTGGGAGCCTGTTCCCTTGTACCCCTGCATCATAAGCAAGGATACTTTCAAGTCTTCTACAACAAGATTAACACCTTAATGTGAGTCCCGCTTCAAGGGTAATGTAGGTAGCTAGTATTCCTACTAGCAACCTTCAAGTTTTCTAAAGGTAGGGATTTAGGATTAAATAGAATTATCTGGCCTATATTCTAATAACATAAGAGAAGGGCCAAACCAGGCAAGAAGAATTGTTGCAATTTAATCCCACCCACACCCTCCCAAGCCAAAGTTTCTTGGATTGTATAATACAAGCACAATGTTGTCGCTCAAAGACCTTACATTGGCCCTTCTTTCCCACTCACAACACTCAGTTAAATATATAAACACAAAAAACACAAAGCGGACATACATTTCCCACAATCAAAAACTAACAGAAAGTGCACTCTTTCTATACTGAGTAACTAAAAAGGAAATTTAGGATGAACAAGAAAGGGACTTAAACTCAATATGAATCCAGTGTTACTGTGTTAACTAAAGAAAAACAAAGTTCTACAAGACTAAATGAAGTAACTTTGAGTTCTAACCATGGTAAGGAATTCCGCAGGATTGAAGCATGATAAAATGTTTACTCCTGAGTTAAAATATTATGTGCTTAATTCAAAAAGAATATAGCTCTATATACTAACCAGGAATGCCATTCTCTTCACAGAATGTCAGTGCCATCATGTCTATGGACGTAGGACCTCTGGAAGCTGCCTCTCTGTAGGAAATGTGCTCAAATGCCATGCCGTTGCCTCTGGAATTACAATCATAGATACCGTCGACATTTGCACCTTTGAGAACTGCATGTGCATGAACTGAAAGAAGGGAGGAACAACATACTTAGAGAAGGGAAAAAAAGAAACAGGAACAAAATGTCTTGAATTGACAATCAATAAACAAAAGAACAACTAAACAACCCCCCCCCCACCTCCCCAAAAAAAAAAACCAAAAAAAGGAAAAAAGAAAGAAAAGGGTGTAGCATTTTCATGTAGCAAGATTACGTGGCAAATAGAACCATACTGTCAGATGCTCGAAGAGCTGCTGTTGTATCAGTCGTAAATAAGGGATTTCCTAAACCGCCAGCAACTCCACCAAATATGACAACTCTTCCCTTTTCAAGATGCCGGATTGCTTTTTGCCTGTTATACGGTTCACCAACCTCTGGCAATGAAAATGCAGATTGCACACGTGTCTGAACACCCATCTTCTCTAAAGCTGATTGGAGCAACACTGAGTTCATCAGAGTTGCCATCATGCTGTCAGATATGAATTCGCTAGAAGTCAGATAATTAGGAATAATACAATTTATAGAAGCCTAGCATCTGCCACGCAGCACCTAGCTTCCAGTGAAAAAGCTACCAAACAAGAATTCTGCCACTTTGATGAAATGGAATTCAGGTTATTGGTCTGGATAAGCTTCATAAAAGGGATCTAGTCACAAATATGAAAGAGGCTAGCTCATATAGATACACATGCATACGACAAACATTATCAGTAATAAAACCTACTGCCTGTCAAATCAGATGCTATGCAGATAATGCAATCACATAGGCATAGCCGCGCTGCTGCAGCAGCAGGATAGAAGCCCCAATAATCCTATATCAACAGTTCATCAGCAGGACAGGAGACATCTATTAAAGACAACATCCTGAAAAAGGAGCATGCTGCTGAACTAGATAGGATATTACAATTATTCTTGATTTTTTTTAGCTTTTTAATTTTTTGAAAATGACAACCAGTATCATTCCTTATAAACCTTCAAGGAAAATTCACCAGAAGGCATCGACAAAATTCAACTGACAAGGAAAAGGAGTTTTTAGTTTCTCCAGCAAAAGATCAACAGATATAAACTCAGGCTAACTACAAATGCCCCCCAATTCGCGCACCTGGAGTAATTGCTCAGTCCATATTAACTAGGATGAAGCGTCCTGGACTCAATATAATTCTGGTAGCAGCCATTGCCACACACATTTGACATTTCTAAACCTTTTCTGCTATCCTTGCCATAGTAAAAGTTTATCAAATGGCACCAAATATCTTGTTGGAGCATCATTCCTTCAAGGACATCCTAAAGGAATCCTAGATATCAATCAATTTGAGGACAAAAGTCAATGAAGCCTCCCGAGTATTGCTAGCACATCATGCCTGCTGATACCCCACCGCCCAAAAAAAGAGGCCCAGAAATAGAGTACAGAACACACAAACCGAATGAGAGAAAGACCATGTTTTGGAAACATAATCCGAAAAGATGTGATGAACTATGCTACTCAGACTCGGGCACGGGTGTCCGACATGAGTGCAAATCCGTGCATACAACTCGCATCTTGGAAAAATCACAGGGACTTTATCCTGAAATTGACATGGGTATGGGGAATCAGCTGCTTTGTTTTTATTTTTCATTTTTTTCCTTAATAGTTGCACGTATTATAAAACTGGAATAAATGTCCAGTTATGAGTACCATTTAAATATTTAAGTAGCGAAGCAAGTTTTTAAAAAGGTAGAAATATAAATTACTGGGTCTAAGTAAAACTAGGACTTGAAAAAGACAACTTACGTTCCACGCCCAAATAAATGCTGTCTTGTTTTGCACCTGTGCCCCCAATTAAAAAAAAGAAAAAAGACAAAAAAGGGGGCCCATATCCCAGTTATATCGGGGATCCCATTTGAAAAAAGAAAAACCCTAATCTTCTTGCTCCTTACTGCATCGTCCGCGCTCCCCGGGGTAGGGTGAGGGAGAGAGAGACCGAGACAGAGCAGGGGGGCGGGGGGACTAGAGACAGACAGAAACCCTAATTCTGATGCTTCGCATGCTTCTCCTCTCTGCTTCATCTAGAAATCCAGCCATGTCCAGTAGCAGTTGCTGGAGTCCAACCCGTATTCCGTGTCAGTACCCCTTATGTGTCATGTCAACACAGGTACGAGAGGACAACTGCGGAGTCAGAGCATCATAGGTGATGAACAGCAAAAGAATTCACATAGGTGCAGCAACCAAGCATCCGGATGGTCAAGAGCTCCAAGGAATGGAGAAAAGAAAAAGGTGATGTAGAGGATAAATAATATAGAAAAGGTTTGAAAATTTTGACTGACCCAATCTGGTATGTGGTTGATCTATCAGCACCAGTTGCATTTATCCAGGCATCCCCGCAGAAAAAGTTGCGCCCTCCAATGACTATCGCCACCTGGGGTACAATAAAGACAGCAGAAACAAACCACCTTATGTTTCGCTGTTTATAAGAAATTTCAGTCTACAAAAACCCAAAAAAAGGAAAAAAAGAAAACAAGATAGCTACCTGTACCCCAATGCGACAAGCCATTGCAACCTCTCTAGCAATCAGCGTCACCACCTAATAAATTTTTAACAAATCAATAATGTTGAGACACAGATACATATTAATGCTAATAAGAAACAATCAAACACAGACCTAAAAAAATACAGTAGACATTGTCTACAGAACACATGATATCTGTTTAACCACCAAAGGGGTGTCTAGTGGGAGATAGCCCAGTGTCAACGTGTGGGTTCAAATCCCACAAGAAGCATAGGAGAATTCCCTTACTCTTTGTCCCCTTTCCCCCTTTCATGCCTTACCGGCCCATGAGATAAGTGCCCTTGGGTGGGCTTGTTCACGATTCACTTAAAAAGAAAAGGGTATTACGTATGCTAGCCAAAGATGGTCTCTCCTACAATTTGACAGTGACATCACACCAATTTGGAAAAACGATGTCAGAAACAAAAAACAGAATCTCAACGAAGGAAAAAAATCCAAAGAATCAAAGTTTTCTTAATTTCCCAAAGTACACCCAACAGCACTGAAGCTAGGGTTTTGCTGAATGCCTAAGCGCACTGCTTCAGGAGGGAGCCATCTTATGCCTTTCATTATGTTTACAAGAAACGGAATGGGCAAAATGAAGTATGCAAGCCAAATGTTTAACTCAAGAATTCAATGGCTTCAAAAATCAGAAATGAAGCAAATTATTTAACAAAATGGTTTAAAAGTACAGAAAACAAACATGTTTCTGTATAAAACATCCACCCAGCCAGGCTCATTTCAAAGTAGTTTCTAGGAAGGCTAAAATATGTGAAGCCATTCCACCGTAGAAGGACAGTGGATAACAAACTAAAAGGTAGTGAAAAGAATACTAACAAAGTTCAAAACACACACTCAACCACTCAAAAGCCATAGTTAATAAGCAAAGCTATGTGGATTCCAAATTCCATTCCTCTGTATCACAACACATCACCCAGACCTTAAAATATAAATTAGCATTTATACTACAATTTTCCCCTCTCTTGATGCATAAGAACTTCGCAAATAATGAAAGAATCATAGGACAGGACAAGGCATCAGCCATAATCTCTGAACTAGTAAAGTGCTCAATGCCCATGGAGATATGAAAATGTAAGCCCTAGCTTAGATTAAAAAACCCCAAGGTGTCTTACCCAAAAAAAAAAAAAAAAAACCCCAAGGTGCAAAAAAGCGCAAAGGGTCCAGGGGCCCTAGACACGGGCTTCGAGGCGAAGGCGCGGGCTTTTTAGGCGCGAGACACACTTTCACTAAAAAAAGCTTGAAAATCATTCCAAAACCATATTTCTTGGAAAATAAGCCAGATAAAGGCATCTAATAAGTGATTTTCACCAACCACCATAAAAAAAAAAGACAATCAATTAAAGATGACAAAATACAATTAAAGCATTAAACATCGCTCAATTGGATTACTATAAATTGAACCCCATAACACATGCTGCTAGCCTGCCAGGAAGAGAGAGAGAGGGAGAGTCCAAGGGAGAGAGAAAGAAAGGGAGATAGATTAAGAAGCACAAAAAAAAAAAAAACAAGGGTTTGGTACCATAGTAGCACTGTAAGAGGCACCATTTTCGACCTCCTTGAAGCCCAAAAAAAAAACACAAAAGGGAACAAAGAAAAAACTTCCATGGCTGTCGAATAACAGAGAAGGAGGAGGATGAAGACGGAAATCTGAAAGAAGACAGGAGAACAAAGCACTTACTAGATTGCTGTCACCAGGGTTAAGGTTTCCATCTCTAAACTCAAGTTCAATCGCAGCAATATGCTTTGTTTACTTCCAGTAATAGCTTGATTGAAAGGCTTACACAAATAAAAAGAGGGGTCGAGGCCCCTTAAAGGTTTTTTTCTTTTGTTTTCCAAATGGTCTGTTATGATCTATAAAGCACGGGTTTCATAGGCTTTGCGCTTCAGTCTGAAGCCCAAAAATGCCCACAAAAGCACGGGATTCAAGAATGGGATGAGCCTGACCCGTTCCAAGGTGCAACAAGGTGGGCTTCGAGCTTTTGTGAGCCTAGGCGATTAAACATAGACCCCTAGCAAACATTAGCAGTTGTCCCTGCACCAATAACTCACCAACGCCCTCAAAATACAACTACAGTATCATCCATACTCTTTTATTAAACAATACCAACAACAGAGGCTCCTGCCAAAACAAGTCTGGCATTTCTGGGTAGATACAGATGCACAAATTAATAATCTTGGCAAGCAAAGAGGTTGTTTACAAGGTGCTTCCTTCATAAATAAATACATAAAAAAAAGAATTCATCATTAATGGAAAAAACGAGGACTGAGCACCTCCATGATAAACGAACCAAACATGCAAAAACTCTCAAATACTAAATCCTTCAATCCTATGAAGATTTTAGATGTAATCCCTTGTGAACACTATTAGCAAAGACAATGGCAAATAAGAAAAACCAGGTTTACTCCACAACAGACTCTTTAAGCGGAATGCTTCATTCTTAATAAGTTACACCATTATGCGCCAACCAAACAGACTAGTAAATGACACACACTTCACATTAGACATACGAGCTCTGTCTATTCATCAGATCATATACATCATGTCTGATTTTTTCAGCAATAAGCAAACTCTAAAGTTGGCAAGGAAGACATAGATATGACAACAAACCTTTGGATCAACAGTATGAGGACCATTGCCAGCTAAAGCAGCACCACTGATCTTAAAAACAACTCTCTGCCATTTCGAATTAGACATAGATTTGGACTTAATGTTATTGATCTGACCAAGTGGATCAGGTGTTCCAACAGAATATCTGCCCAAATAAATATATGCAGTTAAAATAGTATACAGTTCTGATTACCTCAAGATACCCAGAAGCAACCACAGTTGAATCAAATAGAATTGAAGTTTAAGCAGTATTCTAACTGTCCAAACAAGACACTGCGGATAAGTAAACAAATTGCATGTGAACATATCCCCCATGACCAGTACTGTACACATCAGTACCACGCAAACCACGTAACATGCACTGCCTCCGACCCTTTCTCTCCCAACCCCCACCCCCCAAAAAAAGAAACAGCAATAAAATATCTTTTCCAAATTATAACACAAATCTAGATACTAGCTCTGCATATGTTAAAATAACCTCTTTCCAACAGCTATGTGAGCACGATGATGTGGCTGGCAAAAATTAATGAGAAGATCAAGGATTCCCTTAGCAGTCTCCACAAACTGCAGCACCTTTTCTGAGCATGCTTAAGAGGTGGGAAATTAAGGTCCCATAAACCATAAAATAAACATTGAATCATTGTGAGAATAAGAGGGAAGTAGGGTCCAAAGAAGGGAAAAGGTAAACACTGAGGATCAGGTCAAAGTCACTGTTGGAAAAAGAGAGCAGAGGGTATATGGTAACTAGTAAGGGTTACAACAAAATTCAACCCCTTTCAAAAGGAATTGTAAGAAGACCAGGCAGCGCTTTCAGACTCTGAACGCATTATAAACCTGAGCAGCCCAGGATATCAGAGTCTGAGAAGCCAGAGATGCATAGGAAACATACAAGAAGGCTGGACCAAATTCATAATGACGTTGAAAATTAAACATCACAATCCATCTCTTTTTAGTCCACAGATAAGCTGAACAACCCCATCTAGGCAATCAAATAATCTATCTGGCACAATTACGATTATGTTAACTCATTTCCCATCATAAACCCAACTTAATGATGCACAATCACAATGCCATGAACAGCAAGTCACGACAAGCATTCCTTTCAGTGCTGGCACAAGCACAACCACCAGATTACCAGAATGACTCAATGTAGTTATGAAGAACCAGTTCCTTTATAGCAACTGCTCGGCCAAAAATGTTGCATGTATCATAGCTAAGCTTTTGTTATTTCACTATCTTTTTCTATTAGATTATTTACTTCACTACTTTCTTAGGCTAGAGGAAATAATGTAGACACAATGGCCATAACTTCTTCAAACAAAGTCCATGAATGAATATGAGCCATCCTCTCACCGGAGTCACTCAGACTTAATTACGCCATGTTGGAGTGTCAGACACAGGTCTCCTATTGAACTTGGCAATTTCTCTGGAAAAATTTGTGCATTTTTAGTGCAGAATGAAAGGCTGAGTGACTATACACAAGGCAAAGTGTTCGGCTCTATACACAGGTACTAAAGGCATAACAAACAGTAAATAGATTCAACAATATATAACAATGTTATCTTATGTCAAGCTGTTTCCCAAAATTGGACAGCTTCAACAATGTGCAACAGAAATAAAGCCGCTGAACATGGGTACAGTCCAGAGCAAAGGCTGATTAAGAAGTCCCAGGTTCAAAGATTAATGGCAGCCAAGATGATCGATAAGGTGGATAAGTGGTCATACACCATTGGACAAGATCAAGAATGAAGTTATTAGAGAAAGAAAGAATCAGGTTAGGATAAAGATTGAAGTTATTAGAGAGAACGTAGGGGTGGCACCCTGAAAGGATAAGATGAGGGAAGCAACATTCACATGATTTGGCCATATATCAAGAGAAGGGACATAAACGCATCTCAGTGGAAGTGCGACATTATTGACCTTCCGGAATGCAAGAGGGGAAGAGGAAAACCAAAAAAGAATGGGAATGTGAGACCTTTAAGACTTACGGAGGACATGTGTCATGACAAGAGTATTTTGAGGTGTAGAAATAAAGTGGTAGATTCTAAGTAGTTAATTGTTCACACTTCAGCTTTTAGCCGCTTACCGGATGTTGCTGTTGTTGTTGTTGTTGTCTTATATATCAGGTAATAAGTCGTCATACTTCATGAATTTTTTAATATTCTTTCATCACCCCCAGTTTTTATATTGCCTACTTATTCATAAAATATCTAATGTGATTGATATTTTATACTCCCTCATCTCACTTACAGTCATTGTTGAAAAGGTCAAAATTTTAAGAAGTGCATTTATTACTAAAGTCAACCCATGTAAAAAAGTACAATTCCTAAATTATCTTCCCATCTTTACTATTTTTAATAGGCATGACCCACTCGGAGTTCTGTTGTTGTCATCAATGTTTCCCAAAATCTATATATACAGTTCAGCTATCGAAAAAGCTTATTTCAATTAAATTTTAACCCTTCCAACATCAAAGCACCTTAACCCTAGAATAGGCACATAACAAACAAAATAATAGTAGTGGCAGTAACTCGCCTCTCTCTCTCTCTCTCTCTCTCTGTGTCCCTCTCTGTCTCACCCCCCCCCCAAAACACACGCACGCGCACACACACTAGTCAAGTTCTTGTGGTCACTCTTCTTGTTACCCACAAGTTCATAAGTGAAACTGTTTGTAATTGCATTCCATAAATGGAGGAATAAATCGAAACACTGGACGTTAACTGTGCTAGCACTATACTCTTCTAGACAATAGAATCCAAGTTTTTCCGACCTGATTCAGGCAAGATTTTGGAGAAAGCACAATTAAACAGAATAAAGCAGACCCCCATCTGTGACTTCCACTAGCAGCCTAAGCTGTAATGTAAACATTTCTCTTCTATGTCCCTGCAACCCACCCCAGAAGCCCGGGATTTTTATTTTTTTTTGGAAGCCAGAAAAACACAGATAATTTTAAATTGAAAAGGCTACAGCGCTCAAGACAAGCACACTGGCACTTCATCTGAAACTGGAAATGATCAATCTCATCTTAGTTTCAATCGTCAGAGGTCCAGAAAGGCGCCAGTGATACGGCAAAAGCTACTACAAATTCATCCAAATTATCGAACTAACCAAGTGACGAGAAATGTACCTTTTATGCTGCCTTCCACTGGTCCCACCTGAGCCACCATGCTTATCCTCGTCAGAAACTGCCTTAGCGGACAACGAATTTCCAACTATAGGCTCCATCTTCTTGAACCAAGGCCAATGGCTGACCGAAACACCAGCACTACTCATCCTATGCCTCTCCAATTTATACCTCTTCTTCAAATTATCAACTTTGTTCTTACACTGCTCCACGCTCTTGGTCTGATTCTCGCACCTCTCACTCACGATTGCCGCTACCTCCTCCCAGTCCCTTCCCCTCAGATTTCCCCTATTCAGCTGCAAGTATTTCTCCGTGTACGCATCTAACAAGCACTCAATCGCCGAATCGCTCCACTCCTCTCTATCCTTCCTGTACTCCCCTCCGCCGACGATTGCCATCCCACCGGCAGGTTTGATCTTCTTGTAACTGGTGTAAGACGACGGAGTTCCACCATCGCTGAGCTCCTCGCGATCTTTCCTCTTCTCCGCCATTGACGGAGGCTGATGATGCTGAGAGCAGCCATTGTTGTTGTTGCTGTCGTCGTCGCAAGCCCTGACCTTGCTCGGATCTGAGTCGGGATCCGTCTCGAATTCGGTCTCGTAGGGGTTAACCTCGAAAATGGCGTCATTTCGAGAGCTTCCACCGACCTTAACTGGGCTAGAGCAGACGGCGGAGACGATCTGAGGGGCCGATTTGGGCAAGTAGCCATGGTGAGTGAACTGCTGGTGGTGGTGGTGGTGGTGGTGGTGAGAGGCGCCGCTGCCGGCGGCGACGTGGTGGTTGTCGTCGGCGAGGAGAGAGAAATCGTCGTCGCAAGACGCCATTTTGCTGTTAGGGTTAGTGACGACGTGAAGGAGAGGGAAACGACGTTAGAGGGGCGTGAAGGTGATCCGTTTGCGGTTTTAAGAGGGATCGTTAAGTGACACGTCACGGCAGGGAGCATGCCAGATGAAAGAGACTACTGTAGCCATAGCGACTTCCATCGGCGCCGTTAGATGTTCGCCAGGGCGGGGAGAGCCAATGTGAATCGGCATTATACCGCGATTACTATATTAGGAGCACCCGATTGGTGATCCAAAAGTTTGGATCACAGATGGAACCTGTATCTTTCACATTATTTCACAATTTAATATTTTTCTCTTCTGTATATTCCTTAGATCACTAACTTGGATTATCAAATAAAATAATATATATGGACCCTATCCCAAACATATTTATTTGGTTGTGGACTTTTATTTTGTATATTTGTGTGAATAATTGTATATTACTTATGACGATATCTATACTATATATAAAAGCAATGTTGTGATGACGTGACTTTTTCGAATTTTCTCATAAATTTGAGATTTTGAGCCGTTAGATTATTTGATAATATAATCACAACCGTCAGATTTTCAATAAAATAATTGTCGTCATAATTAAAAATATATAATATCTTGATTTTTGTTTGGCCAACAGAATCTCTTAACTATCTAAAAACAAAATATACTTTGATATCCTTTCCTAAATCAATAAAAAAAATTATCATCATAATATCATTATGTTATTTGATTATAAAATCACAAGTATCAAATTTTCAATAAAAATAATTACCATCATAATTCAAAGTATATTATTTCTTGATTTTTTTTTTATAGTGGAATCTATTAACTACCTAAAAACAAAATATACTTTAATAACTTTTTCTCAATCACTGAAAATATTTGTGTACTAAAATTTATGGATGGTATTAATATTTTAGTGATCCAAGGAAGGAATAAAGTATTAAAGTTTCACTTTTCTTATTTTGATGGTAAATTCGAAATTAGCCACTTTACATATTATTATTAAATTAAATAGAAGAGATCTATACTATAATATAAAAGCAATGTTGTGATGACATGACTTTTAAAAATTTTCTCATAAATTTAAGATTTTGAACCGTTAGATTATTTGATTATATAATCACAACTGTCGGATTTTCAATAAAATAATTACCATCATAATTAAAAATATATAATATCCTGATTTTTTTTGGCAACAGAATCTCTCAACTACCTAAAAACAAAATATATTTTGATATCCTTTCCTAAATCAATAAAAATAATTATCACCATAATATCATTAGATTATTTGATTATATAATCACAATCATCATATTTTTAATAAAAATAATTACCATCATAATTAAAAGTATATTATTTCTTGATTTTTTTTT
>JACYFF010031952.1:71828241-71870074 GCA_017589665.1 Selenicereus undatus | reverse complement strand
AAACAATACAATAGTTGCACTAAAAAAATTAATAATACAAATACAATAGTTCAACTTAAAAATTACATTAGAAAATATAATTTACGACCTACATCTATGTCGATTCCACATTTCTTCAACCAAATCTGTCTGAAGACGCGCATACGTTTCGGGGTCTCGAACTTCCATTGTTCTACGTAAGTAAGTCTTATAGAACGGATGAACATTACGTCGAGCAGTCGGCTCTGGGGTAGTACCATCCATGTGCTCATAATCGAACGCAGGGTCGTACGAATCTCACTCATCCTCAACAATCATATGATGGAGTATTACACATGCTTTCATTATCAACGACATGACTTTCTCCTTCATGCACCGTGCAGGGCCACGAACTATGGCAAAGCGAGCTTGTAGCACACCAAAGGCTCGCTCGACATCCTTCCTAACTGCCTTTTGACGTTGAGCAAATAATTTTACCTTTGGACCTTGCGGAAGGGGGATGGTTTTGACAAAAGTCGCCCATTTCGGATAAATGCCATCCGATAGAAAGTATCCGATTCTGTACTCGTGACCATTGACGATGTACTCACATTTTGGAGCACAATCTTGATACAGCTCATCGAACACTGGAGAACGGTCAAGGACGTTTATATCGTTAATACTTCCAGGCATTCCGAAGAAGGCATGCCATATCCACAGATCATATGACACAACCGCCTCAAGAATGATTGTCGGCACCTTATAGACCCTTTTAGCAAATGCTGTTTTCCAAGCTGTCGGACAATTCTTCCACTCTCAATGCATACAATTGATGCTTCCCAACATACCAGGAAAGTCACGCTCATTCCCTACGGCCAATAGACGATCAACATCGGCTTGGGTTGGTTTCCTTAAATACTCTTCTCCAAATATTGCAATGACACCTTCAGCAAACTTTTTCAGGCACTGCAGTGATGTGCTTTCACCGATCTTCAAGTATTCGTCGACGCAATCGACAGATATACCGTAACCAAGCATCCTCAAGGTTGCGGTGCACTTGGTCAGTGGCGTCAACCCGCGGTTCCCAACTGCGTCATACTTCAATTGAAAGTAATCTGAATGATTTCCTAGTGCCTCCATTATGCGAATGAATAGATGCTTGCACATTCTAAATCTTCGGCGAAAATGTTGGTCATTGTAAATGGAATCCTCTGCAAAGTAGTCTCTAAATAAGCGCTCATGCGCTTCTTGTCGATCTCTCCTTATAAATCTTCTCTTCACTCGAGGCAATGAGGATGAAGGTCTCAAATCTTGTGCAGCTTGCAAAACATTTAGAAGGAATGTCATATCTTGGTTGTCAGTCTCATCATCAAGTAAATCTTCCACAATGGGCATAATCTCTTTATCGGAATCTTCTAATATGAAGCTTAGACCATCCGATGATGAGGAGGAGGACATGTGCGATGAGCCTGAGGAAGATAAATCTTGTACAAGAGGTGTCAAATTTGCATTCTTATTTTCCATTGTTGACCACCTGTGTACATATTCATTAATTAAGAAGAACATGAACATAAGTAAATTACAAATTGAAAGAACTAGAAGTAACAAAATATAAGTTAAACACAAATGGTTCCAATTAACAAAACATAAACTTTCATTTCATAACTAATTTAAATGGATACAACTGAGAAAACATAAACTACTCATTGCATAAACTATTCGTTACAAGTAACAAAACATAACTAGAGGTGAGTACACTAATGTAAATAAGAAAGGTTCATCTAAATAGCTAGAGGATGGTAGACTACGGCTTTTGGGGAGGATTTCCCATTCTTTTCTGTCTAATTTCTTCCTTCATCATTCTGAAATAAGCAGCATCCTCTTCAGATAGGGATGAAAGGTCCATCAACATTATTTGGTCGTCATATTGCCTCTCCTGAAGGGCTTGCTTTCTCAACTCCAACTCCGCCTTGATGTCCTTGCGTTTTTGAGCCTCATCTCTAAGGCGAACTGCTTCCTGAGCTGCAGTTGCCTTCTTATCAACTATGGTTACCAAGTTACGGAATATTTCGACCTTTTCATTAGCTGTGGAACCCATTATTGAAAAGTGATTAGTCACCAAATCAACCACAACATTGTTTGCATTTTGATGGAGCTTTCTCTTTGCAACTTTCCTCCCAATGGGGTGGACAACTCCATCAACTTCAACTTAAACCTCTTCATCAGCGGGGGTAGAGGGGCTAGAATATCCTCCCATCTCATTGACTTTTGATCGTTTCGAGTGTCCTCCATCTAGAGTATCACGAAATGTTCTCCATTTGGGCTGATCCTTAAGCAAATAGTACCAATGCTCTAAATCAAATTTCCTCCCCACCCTTTTAAGAAACGTCTCATGAGCACGATTCATAATATCTTCCATACTTAACCCACTCACATTATTACGTTCCATTTCATCCATGATTCCGACCCACTTGTTAACTAGTGGGTAACCTCGATTCCAACGAGCATTGCAAGTCTTCCCTATTCTCCACATAGCTCTTTTTGGGGCATGTGTGTTAAAGTTGGTTGCCACCTTACCCCAAAAAGATGTTTTCTTTTGGTCGGTTCTGGTAACAGGATCAGTACTTGTCTTAATCCAAGCAGTGATCAACCTTTTATCCTCTTCCATTGACCATTTTTTGACCCCTACACTACTCCCCTCTACATCATCCCCTTCCAACTCATCATTAGTAGGATCATTACTAGTCTGAGGTGGCCTCACAGTTGCAATTGATCCAGTTGGTGTTGATGAAGGTGTAGAGTTGCTTGCACTCGAGGCGTAATTAGGTGGGGGTAGTGGGTAATAAGGCGGGTGGTAATAATGTGGGTGGTAAGGATAGTTTGGTGGAGTATGATATGGCGGGGGTTGCAAATGGATATTAGTAGGCACACTTGGGTTACTACGCTCAACATTCTCTACTTCATCATTCCCATCAAGTAAACTCATAAACGTATGGGGGGAATTTGGATCCATATGGCCACAAGTGATACCTACATACATGGAACATTTTCGTTTGGGTTATAATAACCATAATTCCTAACATGTTATTAATAAATTTTTCACATAAATCTTTTTCCATATCAAACATTCAAACATAAATCTAAGTTAACATAAATAAAATTTAAACATTCATAAATAAATTTAAATATTTAAACTTTTCAACTAATATGAGCTAACATAAATGTTACTAATAACTTTATTAAACATTTAGCCAATATGAGCTAACATAAACGTCACTAATAACTTTATTAAACATTTTAATATTGCCTAAGATATTAAAATTAATTAAAGTAACTCATACATCATATTAAACATTTGACCATATTACTATTAATAACCGTAGTTCCTAAAATGTCACTAACAAATTTATTAAACATTTAAACATAAATTTAAACATTTAAACATTTAAACATAAATATGAGCTAATATACATAAATGTAAACATTTAAAAATTTAAACATAAATATGACCTACCACATCATAAATTTAAACATTTAAACATTTCAACATAAAAATGAGCTAACATTTAAACATTTACACTTATAAACGTAAATTCATTTTTTATATCAATCTTTTTTCATCCTTTTTCAAAATCCCTAACATGTCACTAATAAATTTATTAAACATTTAACCAACTGAAGTATTTTTCATTTCAATCTTTTTTATGTTTCATATGATGTTAAAATTAATGAAAGTAACTCATACATTATATTAAACATTTAACCATAATACCATTAATAACCATAGTTCCTAACATGTTACAAGTAATTTTTTCATATCATTCTTTTTTCATACGATACATGTAAACATAAATTTGAGCTAACATAAATAAATTTTAACATTTAAACATTTAAACATAAAGTTAAACATTAAAATATTTAAATACAAACATGAGCAAACATTTAAAAATAAATACATTCTTCATGCCAATCTTAAATTGATAACAAATTAAATGATTTAAACATAAATATGAGCTAAAGTTAACTACAATTAACCATAAATTAATTTACTTCAAAAATAAATGTGTAAACTTAAATTGACAACAAATTAATTAAAATATATCATTGTCATTGCCATAAATATAAAATTTACACATGAAAACAAATAAATGTATAAACATAAAATTCACTAATAAAATTACTTACAAAATCCCAAACTTGTTTCTTCTCTCTCTTGCTTGAAAGACAACCTTCTCCACCTCTTCAAAATTTCATGAAAATATAAGTGATAGAAGTGTATGTATTTTTAATTGACAAATTCAACACAATGTGTTGAGTATTTATAGAACTAATTTCCAAAAAAAAAAAAACAACTAGCCGTTTGAGATACAGCAGCAACGACTAGTTTGGCCAATTTCCCAGCTTTTTCCTTTTTTTTCCCTCCCATTTTCGACTCCCCTTCCCCCCCAAAAAAAAGCAGTTCTGCCCCCCAAAACGACACCGTTTGGGGGCGGGGGCGTGACACAAAAAAGGGGGAAATTTTGGGCGTGGGCGGACTGGCAGGACGGGCTGCCCTTATGGGCGAGTTGGCTGGCCCAGCGATGACGGGCCACGACTTGGACCGCGGGCTGAGATTTCGCCCCCCCCCCCCCCGAGCTCAGCAATGCGGGTGCTCTAAGGTTGCTGGTTTCACTAGGAACATGTGCTCTTAGGCTGACATGGATAATACTGATGTGCTGGTAAAGTAATTTTTTGTTAAAAAAAATAAAATCAGCCACTATCTTCAAATCCAAACTTTCATGCTAACTGTTTTCCTACTCCTATTTGAACACAGACTGGTTGGATTTCTATCCATGGCTGAAAACCCTATCTCTATCTCAAACTATTTAATGGCAGCAATCAATTCACGAATTAGATGCAATTCACGAATTAGTTCATCTTGCTCCATCCAATTATACCAACTTCACACGGCTTTCTTGTTCAATCCCAGCAGTCACTGTTCAATTCCGGCGAGAACAGTGCGGTCGTTTTTGATCCGTTTGGTTGAATGGATGAACAGAGGAAGGTAGAACCATTAACCTAAAAGAGGAAGCCCAAGTACAATATACATATTTTTGAGTGTTCAATTCACTTCCTCATTCTGATTTAACAGCCCTTGTTTTGAATTATTCTTGTTGAATGCCTCAATCTTGTTTTCTGAATTGGTCTTGTTAACTTGCTCATTCCTGTCGTTCATCGTTGCTGTTGCAATTGCTATGCTACTGAAGAAATTGTAACGACCTATAACACACCCATAGTTAAGTCTACTAGAGAGCAAACCTAGACATGAATTAATTACTGCATAAACCTAGAAAAACGTATAATTCACTGAATCAAAGAACTAAACCAAAATTTGCATGCAAAAACTCTAAAAACCGGCAATCTCCTTGTGCTTATTGTTGAAAGCTAAAAAAAAAATTCATAGTCTACACAAAATTTGCACATAGAAAAACGTATACTGGGAAAGCTGGATTGCCAAGGAAATCAATGGAATCTCCTTGTGCTTATTGTTGAAAGCTAACCCGAAATCGTTGAAAATTGTTGAAAGCTAGTTCGAAACTAACTCGAAATTGATGGAATCCATATCCAAAATTCACTAACCCAAAATTGTTAAAAGTTCGGATAGAGAACCATACTCAGATCCAAAATTCTGCATCTTTTGTGCTTATTATTCGTGCTATGGACAGCAGCGAGAACCATAATTAGATTTAGGAACACAAAGCCGAAAATCATGGGTTTCACAAGCATTTTGTTCTTGTTACGATGGATAGGATAGGGAAATCGTTAGGCAGTCAATCAAACAGCCTTAAATTTCTTCATTAGCTTCGCTTGTACTGAAATGGAGGAGAGAGAATGAACAATGTCATAGGTTAAGAGAGAGAGAGAAAGTCAGAGCATGGTTTATTGAGAGAGAGAGAGAGTCAAAGGAGGCTAGTTGTGTGTTATGAGCTACAATCTCATAGTTTCGCCTGTGCTATTATTTTATATTGAATAGTTTGTCTATGATATAATTTATTATTGTTATAACTCCGAAAATTTTTCTTAAGCAATTGTAAATTTCAATGATGTTTGGGGGGGCTAATTCTTTATTTGAGAAGGTATGATTTTACATGTTCATGGGCAAAATAAATATTGTTCACTAATATATCAGACTTTTGTTCAATTACTTTGCCTTTTTAATGTACCCACAATATTGTTCATGGTTTTATCTGTTTATGTACCCACAATATTGTTCATGGTTCTGATTGTTCATTTTAAATATGAGCTTTATTATTGCCTTCTTACTTCAAAGAATTGTTAATGTGCACCTTGTATTGAATTGGTTTTATTTCTTGCATTTTTTCCTATTGGAATTGTTCACATTGCATGTGTAATTGTTAGACGAGTATGAATGTAGTGTGTATTTGATTATTTACATGTTATGGGGGTTGTGGGAAAAATTTAAAAGTTGAAATATTCTTAAATCTCTTTATTCAATGTTAAAGATTGTCAACTAATGAGAAGAAACCTTCTATTTAACGTATAAACAATAGCTAATAATGTAATGATTCATTTGTTCAACTTGAATTGTTCACTTTTAAGCGTTGACTTATTCGAAGTTTCATATTTACTTCTCTTTGTAGTTGAACCTTTCCTTTTGACTTATTTACACTTCTCTTTATCCATTAAATTTATATTGATAGGTATCACCACTTTTAAATGTGCATGAGAGGATAGTGTAAAAGATGACATTCAATTGGTGATGTTATTGTCAATGTGGGTCTTATTTGTAAACATATGCAGACCGTAATTGGGGATATTCTAACTAAACATTAAACTTCTTAGCAGGGTTGGTAGCTCAAATGAAAACAATAAAGCATGTGCCTTTCAGTAGCCATTTCAAGAATCAGATATTATTGAGGATTCTAAGGATGAACGAACTCTAGAAGCTCGAAAAGAATCACTCATTCGCAAAAGGAAAGTTCAAAACATCACAAATGATAAACTCACTCGAGTTGAAAAGCGTGTTCGGTTTGAATTGCATCATGATCATTTTGCATCTAAGCTGCAAATTAGAACCTCAAAGGAACAATCTCACTATAGGAAGGCTGTAAAGAATCATTATGAGAAGGCTGATAAACAAAACAAACTTTGGGATGGTAATCTAAACTATAGGATGTCTTGTAATAAGCTATTATTCCTAATTGAGAAGCTTGATTATGAACAATGGACAACTGCAATGGAAAATGGTTTTGGAGGGTTCCTATCTATTAGAACATCACCATCCTCAAAGATCTAGCAACATGGTTGCTTTAAAAATTTGATCCAGTAAGTAACACATTGAAGCTTTCTGACAATAGAGTACTAGAGATAACTGAGAAAGATGTTCATGCAACATTTGCATTACCTGTTGGTCAATTAGAAGTTCAAGTAGCCTCGACATGCGAAGCAAAAAATGAATATACCAAACTCCTTGAACAATGGAGAATAAGGTGAATCATGGTAGAACAGGGTCACCAAAAGTTGCAAAGATAGTTGACCAAATTTTACAAAGAGGAGACCATGGGGACGAGTTCAAAAGAGACTTTGTGCTCTATATAATTTCAACATGTATTGTTAGGAGCATGAATGACGACTGTTTCTTTAGAATATTGCAGTCGTTTGTGGATGTTAACCAAATAGTAAAGTACAATTGGTGTGCATTTCTCCTACAATGTCTGAATGACACAGTAGTGGAATGGAAACAAAATCGTACTAGATATTTGAGAGGACCACTCTTGTTTCTCATGGTAAGTGAAATCCCACCTAAACAACATTATTCATTGATTTAAATATATTTGTTCATTACCTTATATATACTTGATCGCTAATGTCTGCTATGTCATTCATTCTAAGATGTACTAGCTAAGATTTATCCTTGCTGTGAATTATAACTCTTTTATCTAGATAGAGTTGAGTTTAGAGGGAAGAGATGCAAAGATCGATGGTTTTCCATGGCAATACATTGGACTACAGATGTAGTTGAACAAAGGAATAAAGATGAAAAAGAGTTCCTGGGAGAATATAGAAGAGGCAAGGCAATTGACAAAATAGATTATCCGTCAACTACTCGTGAAGGTGAAACTGACTTGCAAGAGGAATTTGCAAGCGTGGTGCAAGAAAACCAAAAGCACACCAACCCTGCTGCATCAACCCATGGCCCCCCACCAGCTCCTCAGCCACCATGTTCAGAATATGGAAGTGAAAGAGAACCTCCAATAGCTAGGCCCAATGATCCAGTTGAGGTATAGTAATATATATCTATTTTGAGTTATATATGTTTTTGACATCCTATTGTAAAAGTAATGCATTGTACTTGTTCAATAGTACATCAGTAAATGTTCTGTTATTCATATGAACTCATGTTTATTGTTGTACACCACAATGTCTTGTGCTTGTTCACTGGAATGTTGTTATATGTTCATTTATTTGTATATTGAATTTATTATGTAAACATTTTGCATGCTGCAATTAAATAATATTGCATTTACTTCATCTATGTTGTTCATTAATTAATGTGAGTCTAAAAACACGTGCATGTTGATCAGTTAGGCTATTATCTGGGGAAATTGTTTGAAGTTATAGCAACCTCTAGACAAAGGTTTCCTATACAACAGGTGATATCACACATTGCACATGGAAGCACAAATGTTCACAAATGTCCGAATGAAGTCGAAACTCTTGGCTTGACTCAGGATGAGCAATTTTTAAATGATCCTGAATTCTTCGATGCATATTTGAAAATAAAAGTTGTAGCGTTAAAGCATTACCAATGTTGAACTCCAATAGACTACACTCCACCGAATTTCGATCTTGACATCCCACTTTCACCTGAGTGGAGAATTCATACTGGAATCATCTCCCTATCAAAAGAACTCACATAATAAGTAGTTCACCTACACATAATGATGAACAAGTGTGTCTAGATGAATCTGAAGGCCAACATGCATCAATGCATGTAATAGCAAACATTGCTTTCGTAATATTCTACCTGCGCATCACAAAACGCAACAAGAGAAACATAATGGAAGACAGGAGGTTGAAAACAAAGCATTCCAAAAGCCAGAAGGCAATCTTAAACAACCTCTGCAAAAAGCACCTCATAGAGAGAAAAGGATAATAAAACTGTTGCCATTCATATGTCGATCACCATATTTGAGAGATTATAGGGACATTATCAAAGATAAGCTAACCCATGGTGAGAAGGTTGTGGTGGATTATGCATTCCTGTCTTTCGATATAGATCATCCCAAAACGTAAGTATCTATACAGTTTAGTGCTTCTAAGTTCTATTATATAGGAAGTGTTTAATGCTATTAATTACATCTACATGTTAATCAACGGTGAGGAGCTATATGAGTTCAATGCTCTTGAAAAAGCACACAGACAATGGATAGATAAAGAGGCAATAGCTTCAATGGCAACTACAGACGTATGTTCTATTAATGAACAAGAACCAATTAACAAGGGGAACAATGTGTCCAAATAGATTTTTCTTCACTACATATGTCTATGTGAGTCATACTTGTTGACGTATGTTCATTATAACATTAAATGTTTGTCAAAACCAAGCCTTATTCCTGGGTTCATTTAACTTTTAATTGATTTGTATATTGCCATCCTACATGCGCAAAAAACATCCTTTAAGTACCAGGAGTTCTACAAAGTCATGCATCTTGAAACCCAAAGAACCAACTGGCTTAACTTGAATATGGCAGATTTAGTAAGCTTCTCCCTATTTTGTCATATGTGTTCACTAATCCACATGTACATTAAATTATATGGTTTTGTTCATTTAGATTATAGTAGATGTGCTCCCCTATCCAATTGTTCATTATATTACATGTTTTTATTCATTTTAATCAGTTACTATTGTTCATTAAACTACACTAGGTGTTTTTCCCAATTCTGAGAAGCGAACACTTCATTCTTGTTGTATTCCAATTTGCTTATAAGATAGTGAATATCATAGACAATCTGACGTTGCCAGAAAACCCCAGTACAAGATATGGCAATTTCTGATACCCTATTATTACGTCTCCTTAAACATATATTTAAAATACATTTATATGAAATTATAAACTAACAGAAATTACTTTTATCAAATGCAGAAATGCTTCTTCTCAAAGTATCTAATCCAGCATGGCCGACCAAAAGCAGAAGAAGTTAAAAACTTTTGAACAATCTATGTCAAAACTGACAACAACAACAACAACAACAACAACAACACCTCTCAGTGTGGGTTCTGCTTTCACGGGGTCTGGGGAGATCCAAATGTAGGCATCCTTTCTTCTACCGACATCCTTGCCAATAGAGAGGCTGCATCCAAAATACCCACAAAAACAAGATTTTGTGAAAACACTTTATCAGAGAAGGCTTTTGCGAGAACATGAAACGAAAAAAAACTAAGAAAATGTAGCAGTGAACGAACTAAGGAATACTGATAAATTAGGTGGCTGTAACTATGTAAATAAACATACAACATAAGTACACATAGCAGAGGAAGGTACTATACCTTAACAAACAGAAGTAGGCAAACAATGTCTCTTCCCAGCTATTTGTACTGCCTGCATACAAACACAATATACGGAAAAAAAAAATCTATCCTATTGCAACCCAAAAAAAACCACAACCCAATCAGGTGGCCAACTCTTTGAGATCTAAGATCCTAATACTATCCCGCCATAGTTTCCTATCATGAGCAATGTCCTTCGTCAATCCTACAACTTTCAAATCCTTTCTAATCATCTCGTCCAAACTTTTCTTTGGTCGTCCCCTCCCTCTTTTACCTTTGGGGTTATTAATCCTCTCACATCTCCTCACTAGAGCGTCCACACTCTTTTTCACATGGCTGAACTATCTGAGTATTGTTTCTCTCATCTTATCTTCTATGGGTGCCACTTTAACTAAATCTCTGATTACCCCATTCCTAATTCTATCTATTCTCATATAGCCACACATCCACCTAATCATCCTCATCTTTTCTACCATCAACCTTTGGATCTGTGATTTTTTTATAGGCCAACACTTCGATCCATACAGTACAACCAGTCTAACTACCATACGATAAGCTTTGTCTTTTAATCCTATAGGCATCCTCTTATAACACAGCACACCTAAAGCATACTTCCATTTTTGCCAACCTACTTTTATGCGTTGGTTAATGTCTTCATCAATATCCCATTATGTTGAATGATCGAGCCGAGATATTTGGACTTATCAACCTTTGGTGTCGTCATCCCATCAATAGTGACTTCTTCCCCCGCATCTTCCCTACCACTAAAACAACAATGCAGGTATTCAGTTTTTTATCTACTTACTCTAAAACCTCTAGACTCTAGTGTATGTCTCCAACACTCCAACTTGTCATTAACTCCCTCTCTGGTCTCATCAATAAGAACAATGTCATCTGCGAATAGCATAAACCATGGTAATTCATCTTGAATCCCTTTTGTAAGTTTATCTATAACTAGAGTGAAAAGAAAAAGGCTTAAAGTTGAACCCTGATGCAGGCCCATACCAATGTAGAAGTCAAAGGTATCCCCTCCTGTCATCCTAACACTCGCCCTACCTCTCTCTTACATATCCTTAATAACTCGAATATATACAAGTGACACCCCTTTCCTTTCCAAGCATCTCCATAACGCTTCACGCCGAACTCTATCATATGCTTTTTTCAGGTCAATGAACACCATATAAACATCTACCTTTCTATCTTTGTACAATCCCATGAGCCTTCTAAGGAGTTAAATCAATTATATGGTCAAGCTGCCTTTCATAAAACCAAATTGGCTCTCTGATATCGAAATATCCTTCTGCAACCTTCTCTCAATCACCATCTCCCACAACTTCATAGTGTGACTGAGCAACTGTATACCCATATAATTATTATAATCTTGAATATCATCTTTTTTCTTGTACAATGGGATGACTATACTAAACCTCCATTCTCTAAGCATCTTAGCGATCCTAAAAATGACATTGAAAAGCTCTATTAGCCACTCTAATCCCTCTTCACCCAAATACTTCCACTGGTATTTGGTCTGATCCCTCTATCTTCCCATTGGACATCTTCTTTAGGGACTTTCTAATCTCGTCCTTGCTGATACGTTTGCACAATTGAGGATCAAGACGCCTCTCCCTAATCTCCCTTTCCCTACTTCGAAAATCTTCCATTACTTCACCATTGAGGAGTTTAGAAAAGTACCTTTACCATCTCTCCTTGATCTCTGCATCCTCAGACAACACCTTACCATTTTCATCTTTGATGCACCTCATGAGATCCAAGTCCTTAGTTCTTCTTTCCCTAGCTCTTGCTAGTTTAAAGACTTCCTTCTCACCTTCCTTGGTTTCCAGTTTTTGATATAAGCTATCATAAGTCATGCTCTTGGCTACAACAACAACTTTCTTGGCTACCTTTTTTGTTGTGTTATATCTAACTCTTCTACTCTCTTTCTCCTCATCCATTCCACTGTTCATCAAAGCAGCATATGCCTCTTTTTTCTCCCTGACTTTCTCCTTTACCTCATCGTTCCACCACCAGGCTCCCTTCATTTTGTTACCACCTCTCCTAAATGTCCATGGGATTTCCTTTGGTGATCTTCGAATACATTCTGCCATTGTCTCCCACATTGTATCTACATCCTCTACCTGCCTCCAAGCTCCTTCTTCGGTTGTCCTCTCTGATAATTTCATAGCATTCTCCTTAGTAAGCTTCTACCACTTAACTCTAGGGTCTCTAACACTCCTTTTCTTCCACTTTGTAAATTTGAACTCCACATCCAACACTAGCAACCTATGATGAGTTCCTAAATACTCACTAGGTATCACCTTACAATCCTTACACAAGGCCTGATTATCCGCCCTAATCAGGAAGTAATCAATTTGAGCCTTTGTGGCACCACTCTTAAAGGTCACCAAGTAGTCCTCCTTCTTCTTAAAATAGGAGTTTACCACCAACAATTCATAGACAACCGCAAAGTCCATAACATAAACTTCTCCATTGCTTCTCTCCCAATAACTGAAACCTCCGTGAACCGTATCATACCCATCAGCTTCGACACCAATATGATCATTAAAGTCTCCTCCCGTGAAAAGTCTGTTACTCCGAAGTACGCCCTGAATAACCATATCCAAATCCACCAAAAATTATTTCTTAATATCATTTGGTAAACCTATTTGAGTTGCACAAACACTAACCACATTTAGGAGATTTGATCCCACCACTACCTTAATGGCTATAATTCGATCACTCTTACAACTCAACTCAACAACAAAGTCAACCAACTCCTTATGAACCGAAATACCAACTCCATTCCTAGCCTTACTTAACCCCGAATACCACAGCTTATACCCATCAACTTCTCTAGCTTTAGCCCCCACCCACTTAGTCTCTTGAACACAAGCTACGTTAATCATACGTCTATGCAAAGACTTGACTAATTCTATCGACTTACCAATAAGTGACCCAATATTCCAAGGCGCTAGACGCACCTTCCGAAACCCTACACCCCTTCTAACCCCATTTCCCCTTGGAGGACTTGCTGAAGCTACTACATTGCTCGCCACTATCTCAAGCTACTAACACCTACCCCCAGCTACACAATAATAATAGATACTACTAATAATAATAAAATATGATTGCACTTAAGAGTAATAAGTGAGTAACGAATAAAATCACACCAAACTAACAACAAAACTGATCAACATCAACAATAATATTACAAAACAATAATAGAAATCCTAATAATAGAGAACAATAATGACCCTAATAGATGCAAAGTAAAACAATACTAATAGGAGTCACCAAGACCCTAAATAAAACCAAGGGTAGTAATAAAATAACCCTAATGGTTATAATACCACAGTTATTAAAAATGGGCAGTGTCTAAGAGCTATACTACGGTTGCGAACAAGAGGAAACAAAAGGGAACTCCACCCGCCAAAGTTCCTCGACACTTTTGCGTCACTCTACTGTCTCGCGCAAAGACCACAATTAATACCAATCAAGCAATGCCCAGCTGAGAAATCGGGCAAGGAAGCAACCCGACAAGCTAGATGACGAATGACAAACCCAGGAAGCCCCTATCAATACACTCAAATTCGTACTGGAAAACTCAAGAATTCCAATAGTCAAGCAATGCCCCTAAGTGATCACCAGTACAATACTCAATCCCAGTTGCAAATATACTGAAAAAGTGCGAAACCCAGACCAAAACCCACACACACCCAGACACCCAAACAAAGAGCTAACCCAGATGGATTAGGCTTGCGAATTTGGCTAAGAAAACACAAACTTCAGACTAGCGTGAGACAGGCCTCAAAAATCTGAATCAAGCATGGGAATGGACTCCCTTACCTTCGATCTCGTCGGAAAATAGGATGTTCTGAAGTCGCCGAAAAATAGGATGCGATGAAGCCGACGAGGAGTCGACCCACCGTGGTCCGACTGAGCTCGCCTAAGTCGTGGGGAAGGCCGGCAGGGGGAGCTCCCTCAGTGACCACTCTACCCTCTCGCTTGTTTCACCGAGTACGTGGGTGTGAATCGCCACCCTAAAAATCTCAAAATTCCGGCCTATTGCGGCTACCGACGACTACTAGGGCTGCCAGTTTAGCTGGCACTTCACGGGGGGGTCACCCAGTGACTGTTCTGTGCAATACCAGTAGAGAGAGAGAGCACAAGAGGTTATGCTGAGACCAAAGTTCACTTTGCCTTCTCACCTGTTTCACCAAGTATGTGGGTGTGAACCGCCACCCCAAAAATCTCAAAATTCCGGCCTGTTACGGCTGCCAACGATGACTAGGGCTACCAGTTTAGCCCACCCTTCACCGGGGGGGGGGGGGCACCTAGTGATTGTTCTGTGCAATGGCAGTAGGTTTTGACCATTCTACAAATAGACTCAATGTCTCAGGGTAATATAAATCTTCATGATTGTGAAATCTATACAATGCGCCACATGGAGACATATTATGGTGATTTACAATCATGGTATGATGGGTTTCAAAAAGAGAAGGTGCTTATCTTTTAAAATATATCAAAAAAAAATAGTAACATTTTGTATGACATATTGTACGTATTTTAACATCTAATTAATTTTTAGGAAGCATTGTTAAGGACGCTAAGAGCAAAGTATGCCTCCCAAATTTTACTACATCCGGACAACATGTTGAGAGACAATACACTACGTAAGGGGAAGTCGGAAGCAAAGGCAAGGCAATAGTAGCAGCTGCATTAGAAGTTGACAATAGAGTCTTTTGTTTTGATTTTTACATTATTATAAAATACATAACTTCTTCAGATATGAATTTGGTCATTAACCAAATAAATATTGTTCATTGAAATATATGATTTTGTGCATTTACCTACTCATATGTTCACAATCTTATTATAACTGTGTTCATTGACCTATAAGTATGAGGAGTTGTTACCAAACAACCTTAACCCCTAAAATCCTAAACCTTAAAACCCATAAATCCTAAACACCTAGCCCAAACCCTAAACCCTAAACCTAAATCTTAACTCAAAACCCTAAATTCTAAACACTAGACCCTTAAAAAGTAAGTAATATTTACAATAATAAATACTACTTTGTTCAGTTACTATTATATTATTATTCAATATACCATTAAGCCATAAACTGTAAACCCTAAACTCTAAACTGCCAAACCCTAAACCCTAACACTAAGCCCTAAACCCTAGACACTAGACACCAAACCCTAAACCCTAACTCCTAACCTAAACCTTAAACCCTAAACCATAAACCCTAAACCCTAAACCTTAAACCATAAACCTTAAACCCTAAACTCTAACTAGAAAACCTTAAATTCCTTAACTCAAAAATCTTAAATCCCAAACACTAAACACTTTTAAAAAAATATATTCACAATAAGAAATGCTACTTTGTTCATTTGCCATTTTATTATTGTTCACTATATCATAAAATGTTCTTCATTAAAGTTCACAAACCTTAAGAAATGAATATTTGTTACAATAAAAATATAGCACATGATTCACCATTTTAGCATTTTTCATTCTCTAATGAGACGTTGTTCATGGGCAAAGTTTGAATTGTTTACTAAACTTCTTTTACCAAGACACATAAACCCTAAACCCTAAACCCTAACTGTGAACCCCAAATCCTGAACCCTGAACCCTAAACCTTAAATCCTAACCCCAAACCCCAACCCCAACCCCAAACCCTCAACCCTAAACCCTATACCATAAACCCTCAACCCTCAACCCTAAACCCTAGACACTAAACCCTAAACCCTAACCCCTAACCTAAACCCTAAACAATAAACCCTAACCCTAAACCTTAAATCTTAAACCCTAAACTCTAACTAGAAAACCTTAAATCCTAACCCCTAACTCAAAAATCTTAAATCCCAAACACTAAACACTTTTAGAAAATTTATTCACAATAAGAAATGCTGCTTTGTTCATTTGCCATTTTATTATTTTTCACTATATCATAAAATGTTCATCATTAAAGTTCACAAACCCTAAGAAATGAATATTTTTTACAATAAAAATATAGAACATCATTCACCATTTTAGTATTGTTCATTTTCTAATGACATGTTCACGGACAAAGTTTGAATTGTTTACTAAACTTCTTTTACCAAGACACATAACCTTAAACCTGAAACCCTAAACTCTAAACCCTAAACCCTAAACCATAAACCATAAATATTAAACCCTAAACCCCAAACCCCAAACCCCAAACCCTAAACCCTAAACCCTAACCCCTAACCTAAACCCTAAACTATAAACCCTAAACCTTCAACCTTCAACCTAACCATAAACCTTAAACCCTAAACTCTAACTAGAAAATCCTGAATCCTAACCCTTAACTAAAAAATCTTAAATCCTAAACCCTAAACCCTAGACCCTAAACCCTAAACCCTAACCTAAACCCTAAACTCTAACCCCTAACCTAAGCCCTAAACCCTAAGCTCTAAACTAGAAATCTGAACCCTAAACCTTCAACCTAACCATAAACCTTAAACGCTAAACTCTAACTAGAAAACCCTTAATCATAACCCTTAACTAAAAAAATCTTAACTCCTAAACACTAAACACTTTCAAAAAATTTATTCACAATAAGCTATGCTACTTTGTTCATTTGTCATTTTATTATTGTTCACTATATCATAAAATGTTATTCATTAAAGTTCACAAGCCCTAAGAAATGAATATTTGTTACAATAAAAATATAGCACATCATTCACCATTTTAGTATTGTTCATTTTCTAATGAGACGTTGTTCACCGACAAAGTTAGAATTGTTTACTAAACTTCTTTTACCAAGATACATAAACCCTTTCATTATGAATCAAGTCAAATACTACGACATATATTTTCCAAGATATAGTAATATTTCTAACGATAGAATTCACAAGAAAAAATATCAATATACATCAACTACGTATGTAAACTCTAACTAGAAAACCCTAAATCCTAACCCTTAACTCAAAAATCTTAAAAGCCAAACGCTAAAAATTTTTAAAAAATTTATTCACAATAAGAAATGCTACTTTGTTCATTTGCCTTTTTATTAATGTTCACTATATCATAAAATGTTCTTCATTAAAGTTCATGAACCCTAAGAAATGAATATTTGTTACATTCAAAATATAGCATTTCATTCACCGTTTTAGTATTGTTCATTTTCTAATGAGACGTTGTTCACGGACAAAGTTGGAATTGTTTACTAAACTTCTTTTACCAAGACACATAAACCCTTTCATCACAAATCAAGTCAAATACTATGGCATATATTTTTCAAGGTATATTTCTAACAATAGAATTCACAAAAAAAAATATCAATATACATCAATTACATATGTAAACCATATATCAAACGAGATCTAGTCTAGGAAAAACTTTATTACAACCATAGTATGACCAATATTTATCAACCAATTATAAATCATTATTATAGGACTGATTGTATGCTTCGTTTGTTGGGGTTTGACCAATAAATGATTGAAACATCATCGGTGTCAAACCTCCTGCAGTTCTTGGATCAAAATAAAATGGGGGACAATATCTAACTGCAACAATTGTACTCTACAATGTAGGAGAAATTTTAAATGATACAAATGTTATATATAGAACCATAACAAGTAAATTCCAACATGACCATATAACTAGATGGACTCACTTGACGAAGACTTTGATAATTTGGATTGGAATTGGACAACAAGTTCATTGTAGGCACAACATTACCTTGAGAACTTGATCCACCATGAGGTAAATTCATAAACAAAGGAACAACATTCTGAAGTAAAGTTGAAAAAGCCACAATGACATATTAATGTGTAACATTGTTCATAACTAAGATTGTTATTGTGCAAAACAAATCATAAAATCGTTCATTTCAAACTTGAAGAAACACATAACACTTGGGTCTTTAGTTAACAACCCTCTTGATCCATAAAAAGGTATATTCATAGGGAATAGAGCAAAATTCTACAACATACTCCCAAAAGCGAGCAATATAAATAAATTCACAACATAGATCAAATTACAAATAAATACACTTAGAATCGTTCATTATCAACCTAAGGTAATGGAACGCCTTTGAGATCTTTAGCTAGGGTCTCTCTTAACCCGTGATACGGTATATTAGTTAGAAATGAAGCAAAATTCTGCACAAACTCTAAACAAATATAATAACTATACAATTCTTTTTAAATCAATATAGTAACTTCATAACATATATCAAATTAAAAACAAATATAATAACTACACAATTCTTTTTATCAGCCTGTACCAAAACGGCATCTGCATTTTGTGGTACTACCTTTGTGGATCTTTGAACTTCCAAATTAGCCAACTATCAAAATTAACAATATCAAAATTAACACTCAATCATAGGAATCTGTAAAAACATAATAATCTATTGTACAAAGTCTGTATTAAGAAGTGTTGCCCAAGAAACATAGTTATTCATTGTGTATGATTAAAGTAATCATACCTTTGATGATTCCTAAACACCTGTGACATTTTCTGGTATGACCTCTGCGGATTTCCTCATTTCCAAATTAGTTTCCTACAAAAAATAATAATATCAAAAAGAAAAATTACTTATGATAAACTATTCACAACATAGTAATTAATTGTTCAAATTTCGTATTAACAACTATTCATTGAAGAATAAAATTCTTCAAAGTAGATGATTGAACTTGTCATACCTTGGGTAATTTCTCTTCACTTGTGATATTATGTGCCGACATCTTCTTCTTTTTTCTTGCTTTTGCTTGATTACACTTGTTCTCATTAGTACTCTTCGGTCTCTTATTCCGTTGACGGTTTTCCCGAGATCTAGGAGGATTCAAAACGCTTGTTGCTGAACTCAAATCATCATGTTGAACATCACCCTCTACATAAACTGGCCCTACTTCTATTTCAATTAACTCCTTCAATTTACTAAAGTACTCCTCACAGAGGAGTCTTGCCTCTCTATTCATTTGGCTAGCAGTGAGCAGTGCATTCATTTTTCTAACTATTTATATTCTCCACACCGAAGAACAAACCGCGGTGCCTTTCACACCATCTTCAACAATAAGTTCATTAATTTAGATTTCTTTAATGCCTTTGCTCACTCTCTTCATAATGTACCTATCTGACATTTTTTGAACACAAGTATGCATAACTCGCAAACAATGTGAACATAAAAGTCTAACCTCGGTGAACTTTTGGCAAGTGCAATCAATGAAGTCTTTCTCTATGTTCAAAATAACATTATGCTCAAAAGTATATCCGTCTAATCCCTGACCCTAGGATTCTTCCAAAACACTTGCCCCGGATACACGAAACACCCTATCAGATGTATTGCGATGCAACTCCTCTTGATTATAGGAAATCCCTTTAACGAACTCTTTTTCAAACAATCGATAAGCTTCAATAGTATAAATGGATCTATCACGTTTCAACAAACTTACCGACGGAAAGGGCATCTTCACATTACCCTTAGAACATTATATTTGTGATTTTCACCATTTTCCTTTTCCTTTTCCCTTTCCTTTGACACAACACCACAAAATATGTTGAAGAAGTCACACAAGTTAGCATTTGCATGCAACCGCCTTTTTATTGAGTTGTTCGCGCTCTCGCTCCTTTGTGAAGACAACACCCCTCTTGAAAAGTTCTTCGTTGAAAAAACACGGCACCACTTTTACCTTAATGAATATAGATTGTTAAACTAGTGATTACCATCATAATCATACATTGCCACCATCTTTAAAAATTGATAGATAAATAATTATTAAAAAATATTTAAAAAATACAACACAAATGAATAAAAATACAGGAAGTAATGTATGTAGATAATCCATTTAAAAAAACAACCTAAAAAATACAACACCATAAGTTCCAATGAACAAAACGTTTGAACAATATAAGCAATACAAATGAACAACATCACATGAACCGATGAATAATAATAAATCACCAATTAATGATGACGTACAAAGTGATTATTAAAATATCTAATAACCAACAATATAAGTTTCAATGAAGAGAACATAATCAAGCCTAATGAACAAAGATCAAAACAATAGAACTAGAAAAATAACTAATGTTCAGACAAATACAAGTGATAAAGCAATAATAAACTCAACTACCTTTTCTAAAAATGATCAAATTCATGCTTCATATTACAATCCATCAAATCTTTATTAAACAATTTCATAAAACGTTCCTTCGCCCTTAGTGCTGCAATATGCTTTCTTGAATTTTCAATGATGTATAAACAGAAAAGCCTTTGATGAGCACTGGGACAAACGAATTCTATCGGAGTAGCCATAGAAAAAGCCTAATCAGTCATAATGGTACTTGGGATTTGCCACCCATGGATTTCAAAAAAGTTGGAAACAACCATTCAAAAGACTCAATTCTCTCATTCATAAGAAAACCGCAACCGAACATGACATTTTTAGAATGATGGTTCAGGTTAACGAAAGGAGCACAAACCATGTCATACTTATTTGTACGATATGTTGTGTCAAAAACAACCAAATCACCAAATAGCTTGTAATCCTCTAACATCTGCTTGTCACGCCAAAAAAACTAACCAAACACCAATTTTCATCCACCTCAACATCATAATAAAATCATTCTCATTTTTGAATCGTTTCTTGAAAATCTCAATCAGTGAATTTGCATCGCTGCCAATCGTAATCCTCAATCTTGTTATATAAATTCTTCAACTGAAAACCCACAAAAGAAGCTAGACCAGCTTGTTTTATCAAGACACAAAATGCATCTGCCACTCGTACTTCTGCATCCCTCAGCTTTGTCACAAACAAAAGGTATTTAGTTGAGACTTTTCTATGACAAGGCAAAAGATGTCGCTCATTAGTACTACACAATGGATGGTTGTGCTCAACTACATGCTTAGTGACATTCCATTTTTCATCTAAGTCAATATTAAACTGGATCATTGCTTTGTACCTAGTCCGAACATCAATATTTGTATATTCCTTACATTGCTGGCCTTTATTTTCTTTCCAATCTTCCTTCCAATAACAAAACTGGTGCATTGACAAATCTTGAGTCTGAGCTTTCCTACGAATCTTATGATAACGAACACCAAACCCGACCCTAAATGCATAATAATTGTAAATATCAAATGCTTCATCTTGCGAGTATGCAATCGATCCAACTAGACCAATTGCCAAAGGATCCGAAGTAATAATATCTTGTCCAGAAGAAATATTATCTACAAAATGAATAACATGAATGAATAATTGAACACGCTCATAACCACAAAAGAACAGCATTACACGAACAAATTAACAACTATAAACCAATTTCTATATATTAAAATAACAACATCACAAAAATAAATGAACAACATCACATGACCAAATGACCATCTATAATCCAATTAACAAATACAAAATAAGAAAATATATTAAAACAAACCTTATAATGAATAATATCACAAGTTAAAATGAGTAAAACATTCATAACCTCAATGAACAGAATTCCAACAAAATAATAATGAAACGCAACCTGACAAAATTCTATCGTCATCACCATTTTCATTATCCTCCAATAATTCTGTTCAAAGTTATAATATTCAATTAAGGGATAAGTATGAACTAATTGAAGTGCATTTAATAGTAGGAGAAATAAAATTAATTGTAAAACTTACAAATCGAATCTCTTCCAACTTCTTTTTCGACTACGTTCCTCGCCATTATCGACTATAACTGAAATTTAATTAGCAGAGACTCTTGTCAAACACTAACGCGAAGAGAGAGAGACGATGGAAATTCAAGCAAATTACAAGTGCAGGTAACTAAGAAAACAAGTTCAAAAAATTAAAAACAAGATTTTTTTTAAAGTAATAATGTTCAACCAAAAAAGAAAAGAAAAGAAAAGGAAAGGAAACATGCTGCCTTAATGTCATTACTTAAATAATTACAAGATATAATTTGTTAAAAAAAAGAAAATGGGTGATGCTCCATAACTGCTTATGACTTAACTGCACAATGTGGCTCCTTTCCATAATTTTTATTTTTTAATGAATTTTCTATAATTTTTTTTGTTGACATGGGTTTTGTTGATGACATGGTGATGATGTGTTACAAGGGTGCATGAGCTCCTAGGAGCATACAAGAAAATGCAATTCGTGTCGCTATTCTGGTAGGGTTGACAATTTCACCTGTATATAATGAATGTCCATTTCAACCCATTCGAAAAAGTAGGTGAAAATCTGAAATATATGGATGATGGATGATGGATGATGGTTTGACGAATTAGATTGGAAACGGGTGAAGCTTCATCCGACTTGCAACCTGATCGATCACACACTTGGTCATCTACTTGTTTATCTCCTATTTGCAATTCGCTTACTTTTTATTTTTGTCCTTTAAATTTTACCCATTTTTTGGGCAATTATATTATTAATTCTATGATTTTCATCAAAATTAATATGATGAATACGATATTTATTCGTTTCTTATATGTAAAATATCTTTTTTAAACTTTTCAAAAGACAAAGCATACTTTTTTATATAAATTTGCTAACATATGAAATTTACATCACCTATTTACAATTCGATTCACCCATTTTCACCCGCAGATGGTGAATAGATGGATTAGATTAGATTTTTGCGGATGATCCGTAGATTGGATGAAGCGAATTAAAGTGCGTGATAGATGAAGATGATGGTTCACCTGCCCCAAACTTGATCCCTTGCCACCCCTAGTCCTGGGTCATAGTGGACCACACTTTTTTGTATAGTGCTTGTTGTTTTGATTAAAATTATATTTGGTGATTGTGTTTGAAGAAGTTTTGAGTGTTTGGATTAAAATACCATTGAAATATCTTAAAAAGTTAAAAACGTTACCAAGTTTTTTTTTGATATAATCAGTGCCACTAAACTTGTTTATAAAGCTAATAGATATTACGATGACCAACCATAGCAAGTAGGGCATTAAAAAAAATTGCATTAACCGATAAAGACCCATATATGAGGGCTTGGACGAATTAAAAAAAAAATGTTGCAATTTTGCATGTGAGTATCTCTCTCTCCCTCTCTCTCAAGTCTCACACCTCTCCCTCTATCTATGTCTCTTTCCTCCATTGGAGCATCTTCTTGATTTAGAAACTCCAACTCACACATACTCTCTCTCTCTCCCATCTTCTTGATTCAAAACCCCAAACACACACATACTCTCTCTCTCCTCGCCCCGCCCCCTTTGATATCAATTTAAGTAAACCCTGCATTGGGATTTACAAGCAGTGGTTGATGAAGAAGAAGGAAAGTGAGCGGAATTGTTTGGATGCATTTGGAAGTAGTAATTGATGAGCAATCTATGAAGGTAAGTTTTCGGGCATTTAAATTCCGAAATAGATTTGCAAAATAGCAAATTAGGATTCTTCAATGGTCAATTTTGTGTGAGGAGTGCAATCATCAAATCCATTTTACAACTTCAGGGTTAATTTAAGGTCAATTGATGATGCTACAGTTTTAACATGGAACCCTAATTGCTTAGGTTAAGGAGGAACAAGAAGAGATAGAAGGAAATGTGTGAAGGGGTTATCTTATCCAAATATGAAAATATCTTTTTTATTTTTCCTTTTTCTTTTCCATTTAACACACACAAAATTTGACAAAAAATAATTCAAAAACATATTAGAATATGCAGTAGCTGATAATATATCGACATAGTGTCATTTTTAATTTTTTTAGTTAAATCAGTGGCACCAATTAGCTCAAAAAAAATTGGTGACATTTTGACTTTTTCAGATAATTCACTGGCATTTTTGTCTAAGCAGCCAGAAGTGTTTAGACTTTTTAGCAAGTCAAAATACCTAAAGTTTTGTTCTTTTTAATTATAAAGTTAAGCTATAAATTATAAGTTGTGAACAATTGTAAAAAGTCATAAGAAATAGTAAGGAATTATAAAGAGTTGTCAACTATAAGGAATTATAATTATAAGGAGTAGTAAGTAACTGCAAATGACGGTTATAGTAAAATTCATATAAAACACGAAAATATCAACCCACTTAAAACCCATATGGGTGTTAATAAACAGGTTTGAGACGGACTTGGTGTGGATACAAAAGATATCGATATGGATATGGATGGGATATGTGTATAAATGTATCACTCATTTAGTACCCATTTAAAGCACATTTTGTCATAGCACATTTTTGATATTATTTATTCTTTAAATTTGGAATCATTATGCTATGAAAGTTCTTATATAACTCGCAACATTATTGCTTCTGCTATGTTTTTAGAATGAAATTCAAAAGTTCAATCAATGATTAGTATTTGTCATAAAAGTATTGAGTAATTTAACTATCTAGTGTTTAAACTATCTAGATTTTTAAATTTAGTGGTTAATCTATTTCAGTAAACAGTTTAAGTGAGCTAACCTAACACCACTAAAAAATGATGGAATATCCTATAGTAATTTTGCTCTAATATCTTACAACAAATTTTGTTTAATATAATGATATTTAATTGTACAATTTCCTCAAACTAAATCACAACAATTCCCAATCCACCTCAAACCCCAAAAGAAAATCATCCACCTTCTCCTTCCATTTATGTTGTGTGATGTTGGTAATTTAGGATTACCTGAATGCGGAAATTCGATTGCCAGGACCTTATGCTTGCTTGACCGCTACCCATGAACCGGTGGCTATCAGAGTCACCAATAAGTCACGCTCCAAAACCCAAACCTCTAGGGATGGTTAGGCCGTGTGAGGGATTAAGACAGAGAGAGTTTGATCTAGGGAACTGTTCTGCTCTAGCTTGGTGTGTTTCAGACCCACACACACACCCATTTTACAATCTCATAATCCTGTAACTGATTCAGGATTAAATGGGCAGATTAATACACAATTAACCCCTCTGTAACCGCCATATTAATAGGGTGATAATGGCATTTAGTGTGTGTGACCGTTACCGGTCAACAGCTCCCCCTCGGTCACACAGACCTCAAATCTCATGTCTCTCTACCAACACATTCTCTCACACTTCATATTGGGAATGGAGCTTGCGACCATAACTAAACACATTAGTGTTATATCAAGTCACCATTTAACTGACATAACACTTCCAAGAAAAGTCAATACCCCGAATCATTCAATAACATCACCAATGGCATACACAGTCCCTTTATGCCTGATATATCAATTGATTATATACTAAATATAATCGTCCGGGCTTGATATGGTGATGGAAAATGATTCTTCCTTAGACAATTAGAATATTCCATCTTAGCATAACTGCTTTCCTAATGTGCTCCGCTAGACCGTATACATCTTGGCCCTTGGATAACACATTAAGGTAGCAACATCATACTTAGACTTCATATTATAACTCTGAGTCCAAGAGTATTGCCAATGAGAGTCACACGGTGACAAGGTCAGGGAACTCACTTGTCACCCATCACATAGATCGACATTTAGCACACACAGTATGAGGGTGTGTCATGGCATAACTCCAACTAAGTCGAGCATGTCACTCTTCTATGCCATGCGAATCGTAAGTTTGGATTTTACTCAAAAAACCAACCTGAGTTACTAGATTAACATACACAATGTTAATCACAACACTCAATATTCGGCTATAAGGCTTCTATATGAAAACTTATTTCATATTCGACTCCCCCGAGTCTCATCTTAGTCTTACTAAGGCGACTATATCCTTTCATTCATACACACCTGGTATGAGTAATCAATATTGCACACCTAGTGCCAATATGATTCAGTCTCATCTTGCCCGCTACTCAAGCGTCAGGGTGATTGCTTGTGTGACAAGGCCAATCTGAAGCCTAGTGACATTACAATGTGCCTTATAATGTACTCACACATTTATGAATATTTGAAAAAGAAACATCATTCTTTATTTCATAAATATTCAATACAAGAGTACACATGTCCATTATACACTTAGATACATCCAAAAACTAAATCCTATGCAGACCTAAGCTCATCACATGAGCTTTAAAAGTTTCTCTAGGAATAGGTTTAGTTAATGGATCAGCTATCATTCTACTTGTAGATATATACTTAATGGCAACTTCTTTCTCTTTTATGGAGTTTCGAATAAAATGGTAACGCCTCTTGATGTGCTTGGTCTTTCTGTGGAACTTGGGATCCTTAGCAAACTGGATAGCATCAGTATTGTCACACAACAACTCTATAGGATCGTCAACTCCAGGAGTGAGATTAAGATCCTGGAGAAAATTCCTTAGCCATATTGCCTCTTGAGTGGCGAGGCAACAAGCAAGATACTCTGCTTCCATAGTAGAAAGTGCTATGCAGTCTTGTTTCTTACTGCACCAAGATATGGCCCCCCCACCTAGGGTGAACACATATCCTGAGGTAGATCTGGACTCGTCCAGGTCACCACCCCAATCAGCATCCGTATATCCTCTCAGCTTAAGATCCCTTCCTTGGTAACAAAGCACAAGATCACTTGTACCACGTAGGTACCAAAAAATTCTCTTGACGACTTGCCAGTGAGCAGACCCTGGGTTGCTTTGGTAGCAACTTACCAAGCTAACCGCAAAGCAAATGTCTGGTCGTGTACACAACATGGCATACATTAAGCTGCCCACTGCTCTTGCATAAGGAACGTTACTCATTCTCTCCTTTTCTTTGTCTGTCTTAGGGCACTGATCGAGACTTAAGGTTAGGCACTTTTCAACTGGAGTATCCACGGGTTTAGAATAATGCATTTGAAATCGTTCCAAAATTTTATTAATGTATGCTTCTTGGCTTAGGCCAAGAAGTTTCTTGGAACAGTTTCGAGTTATTTCAACGCCTAGGACATACCTAGCCTCATCCATGTCCTTCATCTCAAAGACGGAGGATAACCACTGCTTAGTGGTTTGGATTATCTCCATGTTGTTTCCAGCCAACAGTATGTCGCCAACATACAAAGTAAGAAACATAATCCCCTTTGTAGTTTTCTTGACATACACACAGTGATCTTCAGAGACCATGTTTAAGCCAAAAGAAATAATGGCTTCATAGAATCTGAAATACCACGCTCTGGAAGACTGCTTGAGATCATAGATGGACCTTTTAAGATGACAAACTTTGTCCTCTTGACTTTTTGATACAAAACTAATAGGTTGATCCATGTAGATCTCTTCTTCAAGGTTTCCATTAAGGAATGCAGTCTTTACGTCCATCTGGAATAAATCTAAATCCATATGGGCAACCAAGGCTAGAAGAAGGTGAACAGAGGCAATTTTCACAACAGGAGAAAAGGTCTCTTCATAGTCTACCCCCTCAATTTGGGTAAACCCCTTCGCCACTAAACGGGCCTTAAACTTATCGATCGTTCCATCCGCCCGACGTTTTATCTTGAAAATCCACTTGTTTATAATTGATTTACGTCGGGAAGGAAGATCAACAAGTTCCCAAACCTTATTTCTCGCCATAGAGTCCATTTCATCCTTTATGGCTTCCATCCATTCTTTGTGGTTTGGTGAATCAATAGCTTCTTGGAAAGAGGTTGGTTCCTCAATCTCTAAAGGAGTGCACAAGAATATCTCCTCTTCGATTTGAAAAAATCGTCGAGGGATTCTTCCGCGTTCACTCCTTCGGAGTTGAGCACCAGTGCTAGTTTGTCCCACTGAGGAATTCCTCCCCCTATCTCTAAGAGGTATAGAATCCTCAACGGATGGAGAATCACTCCTATCATGCGGAACAACGGGACTAACCTCATGTTCATTAATAGGAGAATGAGGACGAACCTCATGGTCAACTGGAATTTGAGGACAAACCTCAATATCAGGTTGATCCTCTTGATTAACTAACAACTGTACATCTTGCCTACTATCCTCGGTGGTGCGGTGAGTACTAAAATCCTCCCCCTCACCGAGAGATAGTTGATCATCTAGCGGTAACTCATACAATGCTAGGTCATTTTTAAGTTCACCAATACTGGGTAACTCATCCTCAAGAAACTCCACATTACGTGAATCGACTTCCGTCATGCCCCCATTAGGGTGTTCACCATACATAACTTATCCCTTAGAATGTTCGGGATATCGTATGAACACCATTTTGGTGGCCCTTGGACCAAGTTTCCCATGTTTAAGTTCACCAATACTGGGGAACTCATCCTCAAGAAACTCCACATTACGTGAATCGACTTCCGTCATGCCCCCATTAGGGTGTTCACCATACATAACTTATCCCTTAGAATGTTCGGGATATCGTACGAACACCATTTTGGTGGCCCTTGGACCAAGTTTTTCATGTTTATGAGTTAGGTTGTGTACATAACCAGCCGAACCCCATGGGCGTAAATGGTCTAAGGAGGGCTTTCTACCATACCATAACTCATATGGAGTGGCAGATACGCTCTTACTCGGCACACGATTAAGGATGTAAGCTGCCGTAAGCAGCGCATCCCCCCAAAAACTAATTGGGAGATTGGTGTGTACCATAATTGACCTGACCATGTCAAGCAATGTTCGATTCCTACGCTCTGCCACACCATTTTGTTGTGGAGTGCCAGGAATCGTGAGTTGTCTGCGTATATCTTTTTCCTCACAAAATTCTTTGAACATATACGAGAGGTATTCATGACCACGATCAGTTCGAAGAGTCTTAACTCTCCGATCTAACTGGGTCTCAACCTCAGCTACAAAGCATTTGAACACATCAAGTACTTCATAGTGATGTGATAATAGGTACACATACCCATATCTTGAATAATCATCTATGAAAGTGAGGAAATAGAAAGCCCCATGACGTGCTTTCACATTCATGGGTCCACAAATGTCAGAGTGAATCAGCTCTGGAGGGCTTGACGCCCTTGAAGCCTTACCAAAAGGCTTCGCGGTCACCTTGCCAGCTAGACATGACTCACACCTAAGCAATTTAACCTTAGTGAGTCGGTCTAAAAGACCTTCTTTAGCTAGCCGACTCAACCTATCTTGGCCAATATGACCAAGCCTAGCATGCCACTTAATCGATTCTAAATCGAAATCAAAATGTGAGACAAAGACTGAAGGAGAATTATTGTAAGATTCATCTAGATCAAGTACAAGAAAATCGTTCCTTAGTGTAGCGTGGCCAAACACATTGCCACAATACAAAATGTTCAAACCATCATGACAAGAAGAAAAACCAAAATCGGATTTCATTAAAGAAACTAAGGACAAAAGATAAGTTTGCACCCCAGGTGCATAGAGAGCATCAAACAGGAGCAACTTATTTCCTCCTTTCAATGTGAGCCGGTACGTTCCAATACCTAGAACGTTTTCTTCACTGCCGTTTCCCAGCACGATAGATTGTGAACCCACCGGATAGCGGTGAAAGTCCACGAAGCCAACTCTGTCCCGAACTATATGTTTGCTTGCTCCCGTACCTATAATCCAATTAGGAAAGGATTTAGCAACTAATGCATAGGAACATACATATAATTCAGGAGAGTGAGTGGAGAAAGGTACCTTCTTTGGCTCAGGACAATCCCAAGCGTAGTGACCTTTCTTGCCACAGTTATAGCACTTCACATGCGCTACTTTGTCTCTCCATTCCCTTTGGCCTTTTGTTTCTTAGCCACACAAGCCTTTGGCCTACCTTTCTGAGGGGGGTGGGAACCTCTCTTGAACTGCCTACCTCTAGTGTTCTTGTTGCATTTAGGCCTGTTGCCCTTGGCGACAAGAGCCACGTTGGGAGTCCCGAATATTTTCAGGCGCTCCTCCTCCATTTCGAGGTGGCTTTGTATCTTACCAAAGGTTTTCAAACGGTCAGAATGAGTCAAGACCGTCTTGACCTGTTCCCAATGTGGAGGTTCATCAGGGAGAGCCCGAATCACATTTAGGACTTACTCTCCCTCAGAAATGTCTTTTCCTGTAGCCTTGAGATCACGAATTATGCCACTCATAATTCGTAAATGCTCGACCACAGTTCGACTGGGATCCATTTTGTAGTTCATCCATTTCAATTGCAAGGTATGTAACCTTGTTTCGGATGTCTGTCCAAAACGGATTTTGAGCTGGTCCCACATGTCCTTAGCTATGGGATAAACCTCAAATTCACCAATCAAATTGTCATGCATGAAATAAAACATAGTAAAACACGCTCTACAATCTTCCTTGGCCCAATCTTGGTAGGCCTGTAAGCTTTCTTGATACTGCATAGTAGTAGTATCAATAGGCTTACATCTTTATCCTTGTTAGATGGTGGAAACTTGGCTACCGTCAAGTGTTCCAACAAGTCTTTTCCTTCCAGAAGATACTGAATCTTCCGTTTCCACATGTCATAGTTATACCCATCTAACTTTTGACTAGTGGACAATTCAGTGATTATTGCGTTGTTAGCTGCTATATCTACAAGTATTAAAAGATGGACATTTAGGCACATTACTCTAAGCAATCAAATTATTAAAAATTTCATAATTCATGTCATCTGATCGAAAATTTCGCCAAGCTCATAATCATTTCAAACAATCATGAATTAGAAATTTAAATAATTTAATTACGAAATTTCCATAAGAACTCAATCATATGGACAAATTAACATTTATTTAAATATCACACAAATGTTTTACCATGTAAAACTAATTTACATTTGTAACAATATACAAACAAAAATAAATTTGCATATGAAGCAAATTCATATTTCAATATTAACTAACTCATATGTTGTTTGAAATATAAAACAAATTTATATTTCATTTAGACATGTGATTAATATTAAACACATTAATATTATGGGTATCATTACTAGTTGAAATATAAAACTAATTTACATTTCCATTGGCATAAATATTAAACATATTAATATAATACCAATTTCATATATTCAAAACTAACTTGAACTATATGAACATGAACCACATGTCACAAAAAAAATGCTATAAAAATGTTGCCCAAGACATTTTCTCAAAATCGGCCCAAAAACAAGACACTTCTTGGTGCTTCTAGAACCGAGAATACCCAAATTCAGCCTGTTTTTTTTTTTTTTAAATAACAAAATTGCCAAATCAAGGCCATTTATCAAGCCTTTCCTTAATGGTAGATCACAGCCCATTTAAAGCTGATTCTCGACCACTCTCGAACCCTTGGCTCTCTCTTTCTAGAGAACTCACCTCTCTCTCTCTAGTTCTTTAACTCTCTACCTTTCTCCATAACTCTCTAACCCACAACTCATTCGGCTCTCTCTTTCATGGTGGCTTCTACCCTCGACGGGTTCTGCTGATTCTCGGCACATAGCCGAGACCACCATGGTCGATTTTAGTTCTGGAACCTCGACGGTTCCACGGCAGCCATAGCCGCCGTCGGCCCTTCAGACCACCGCCCGAACCACCGCTACTCTATACAACCCAAGTGATGGACACTCCCCTTTAATCGCCTCCTTGGACTCGATCTACAGCTCAACCACTAACCAAATCGGCCCAAAAACTTTGCTGGTGAGTAGATCGTATGGCGACCTCTCCGTTGCCACCATCAATTAGCCCGACGCGCCACTACTGTGACGGCGAGTGACATACACGCGCAGCCGCAACAGGTTTGTTTGGCTAGTTTTTGGCCGGTAATAGTAGAAATGGGGCCGGTTAAGGGTTGGGGAGGAAGAAAACGACCGAAAAGCGTTTTCGTGGCGGCGTGTGTGCCCACGGCGGTGCTGATGGGTTCAGGTAAGTTTCTTGCCCCCCTTTTTTTTGTTTTTTTAATTTTATTTTAATGTGTTTCTGTGGGCATGAGAGAGAGCCATGAGGTTCTGGGTTTAGGTTTGGGAGGTCGGGTCAGGTTGAACAGATCCAGGGTCGGGTCTCGGTTATCTCATTAAGCAAATGAAAAATCAGGAGTTCCAAGCATGATTCATGTACGAAACTGAATAAATTGGATTTTCATGAGCATTTCGTATATTATTTGGGCATGAAAGTTTTGGAACAGAGATCTGTAAATGTCTGATTCAATTCACGCAGATTTTTTTTTATCTAATCCATAACCAAGGCATATTCAAGTAGACAGAATAGCAGTTTGATACAATTCGTATAAACAACCATAGTTATTGTTCATTCGAGGCCTTCCAGCGTATTTATGAAGAAGTAGTTTAATCTAAGCATGAATAGCAGATTATGAAATGTGGCATTTTTTTTTGGATAAACACACAGTTCAGCATATCAATAATTTAGATATATTCTATTCATGCTTAATCACGTTTAGTCAGAATGTATCCATTTGGGGCTAGCATCATGCAAGCTAGGCTCTGATACCACTATTGGTAATTTGGGATTACCTGAATGCGGAAATTCGATTGCTAAGACCTTATGCTTGCTTGACCGCTACCCACGAACCGGTGGCTACCAGAGTCACCAATAAGTCACGCTCCAAAACCCGAACCTCTGGGGATGGTTAGGCTATGTGAGGGATTAAGACAGAGAGAGTTTGATCTAGGGAACTATTCTGCTCTAGCTTGGTGTGTTTCGGACCCACACACACACCCATTGTATAATCTCATAATCTTGTAACTGATTCAGGATTAAATGGGCAGATTAATATACAATTAACCCCTCTGTAACCGCCATATTAATAGGGTGATAATGGCATTTAGTGTGTGTAACCGTTACCGGTCAACATGTGAAAAAGAAACCGTTGAAAGTTTGAAACCCACAATAGTTGAACACTTTCTACATGTGATTATTAATAGAAATATACCTTTAATAAAATAGATGTATGGGTAATTAGTCATTGACTCCAGCAAAATACGATGTATAGGTAGTTCAGATGCGGATGAATTAATTCTTCCATGCCTCCTTGTTCTTTTTTTTTTTGTAAGGTAAAGTGGATATGAGATAGGTGGATGGAATTCGGTAGATGCAAAGTGTCGAAGTTGCTCGTTTAAGTTTGATATTGATTTCATCATGAAGTTGAATAGTTATTTGAGGTAATTTGTTCTCCAAGCTTTTGTTAATTTTTCTTAGAGTTGACGAAATCATTGAAAACTAATCGAACATTTCTTTGATCATATATACTCTATAAATCTATTGTCAGGGTGGCTATAATGAGTTCTACAGTGTTTGACACCATGAAGTTACTTGAAGATTAAGAAACTATTCTTATTTAAGTTATTATTTTAGACGCTTGGGGGGGGGGATTGGTTTTGGTTTAAATGATGTTAGAGAAAAACCCAATAAATTTGTTAATGAAGGGAAGGGAGGAGATGGGCTTTATCAAATTTGGGAAAAGTGATATTGGTAATGAATTCTAAGGCTATTATTTTAGACTTCATTATTACTTCAATTTCAATGCTCTGGTAGCAATTCTATCCAAAAAAGAAAAAAAAGAATTTGGATGAGGAGAGAGAAGGGAGGTAATTTGGGCTAATAGTGTTAACATTTTCATGAGGACTTTAGTTTGACTCACTTAAATTAATAGCCAACAAAGCTTTCCAATTAAATATAAGAAACTTATATAGTTTAGATCTTAAATTACCGTAGGATATTTCGTTACATGTTTTAACAGTGTTAGGTCAACTCACTGAAATTGATGACCTTAAAAAATTAGCCAGTCAATCGAAAACACTTAAATAGTTTGAACACTTAAATTACTCAAGAAATATTCAAAGATTTTTAAATTAAAAAATGTTTGTACATGAATATGGATTGAATATGGAGCTATTTTTGTTTTTCTTTATATACACGAACAAAACCCAACAACCCGTAAAACCTAGCGGGTTTGGGTATGAGTACTATTGTCTAAAACCCAATGGGTATGAAAATGGGTATCGATATTATTTTCGAAATCGGGTAAGAGTAAGGGTACTACTAAACCCACCCCGTTACCAACCCTACTTACAAGGAAATGTAAGTAGTTATAAAGATCATAGGAAATTACACATAATTGTAAGAAATTGTAAGAAAATGTAAGGAGTTGTAACAAATACAATTTTTAAACTTAAACCTTGCTCAGAGTTGAAAAACCTGGGGTCTAATCAGTCAATATTAGTGTTCAACAAACTAGCATTTTAACCAACATTTTTTTTTTTTGGGTGCCATATATCATTTCAAGTAGCTTTTAGTATTATTTTGATTCAAAACTAACTTCATTAATTTTATATTTGACAACTTGTTTTTTAACAAATGGCAAGCAAGCCCATTTAAGGGCACTTGTAATCCTAATTTCACAATTTTATCTTGTCAAATAGGACCCATAGTGCACATCATCAAGTGTTATAACTTTTCAATCTAACCATTTTTACATTTTCCCATGTAAATCTTACCAATTGTCTCACCATCTGCCTCACCAATAAAAAGTTTCTCAATGGAGCCCACAATATAATCAACTTTTCTATTTTATAATTATTTAAGGATATTCATTTGATAAATATAATTTTCAATGAAGATATATTAATTTTGTTTTTAAGTCTATAAAATAAATTTATTATAACTAGATAAGATATCACTTATAATAAGTTGCGATATATACTCTTGAATAATATTCTAAATTACCCAATGAGAAGAATTTTTCGTGATCAATATTCCAAATTACTCTTCTTTTAATGCAACATATTAAAGTAACTTGATAAATACAATTATGCATGCGAATGCATTGAATAAGAGAAGTACTACTTACCTAGGACCAAACACTTCTTGATCATCATTCCAACCTTCTAGGATAAGCACAATGGATGGATCGAAACATGTGAGAAGCTCATTGTCTTCATCATTTTCATCGGGAAATTCATTAGGATTACCTTCATCATTGTCAATGTCATCTGAAAGTGGATCACTAGGTGTAGCAGTTTTAATTTGGCGAGAATTTTGATATTCATCAAAGGTACGCCTTGAATAGATCATGGCTTAGTAACTTTAAACCTATACTTCAAACACACATTAGCTTTAAATAATAAAATAAGAATTGTTTTTTAAAAAAAATATAACATCAAGCAATAGCAACACTTTTTACAATTTAGCATAATCATAAGCACAATTTCAATCTCAAAAATGGCAATTCAAGGAGGGGACAAAACCATTACAATAAAGAAGACATGTTCATAATGAAACAAATAAAAAAGATTTTACTAACTCCAAAAATCTCACAAAAACTAGCAATTTCAAAATTTATGATTCTCGATCAACTTTAGCCTAATATGTAGGTTCTCTGGATTCATACTTCATTCTCATGTTAGAAGGCACATATTCAGGGTAGAGGACATCATCAAGTTACAATGATCCTCAATAATATGTGTCCCTTGCTTTAATGAAAAAAAATGCTCCAAGCGCTTATCTTTCATATTTTCAATAAGAAATAGTTGTTCTACTTGAGATGAAAAGATATTGGATTATCCTCTAAGGCACCTCCTTCATGTATATTGCATGAGAAATTCAAGAGAGTAAATCCTCTATCGCGCTCCTTCTTTAGGCTCCTTCAGTTCATGTTTACCCAATCACAACCAAAAAGTACCACCTTACACTTTGAATAATAAGCTAACTCAATGATGTCATTGATTTTTCCAAAGAATGTTTTGCCCTCAATATCCATCATAACCCAAAAAAATTGAGTTTTCTTAACTTATCTCTCTTTTCATTGTGGAATCGATAGTCATTGATAACAAATGCTGTTCATTCTCTTTATAGTTGGGTTGGGGCCATCAGCCACAACCCCAACTAATATTGATTATGAATCATTAATTTATGTGTTGGATACCTAAGGTATAAATGGCAAAAGTAGTTACAACAAATGGATAAGGAAAAATGCTAATGAATCCGTATTATAAATAAAGTTACAATTATCCTTTCTTGGATCCTCCTGAGAAATTCTTGAAGTAACCACCTTTACTTAAGTCTATCAATTGCCATGCGAGGATAAAATGGCATACATTCATTCAAAAATAACTTAGAATTGGTCATGTTAATTTAATATTTTAGGTTATCAAATTACACTTTTGTGCAAAATTAGTGACTTCTACTAATCTATGATATTCATCAATGTCATTAAGGTGTACAATTGCATATTTTTGAGTTTGTTGAAGGCTTAATTCAGGAATTCCAACTATTTACATCATCCCTGTGGGCTGACCCATAGTAGCAAGTGGATAAATATCAAAAAATTGCAAATGCTTCATTGAGGTTTGGTTTATTAATTTCCAAAACTTATGATTTTGGAAAATAAATTTTTGAACCATCGCCATTTGGGTGCATGAAACAAAATTGGGCTCTTTTCTGATGTGAAGCCATGATTTCCACTGAAGACGGTGACAAGTGACCTTATTTTACCTTTGTGTTGCTCCTTTATATGCTGATTTATTAAAAACATTCTCCTCCACTTGTATACTATTCAAAAGTTGAATGGTTTGAATTTTTTTGTTTTGTATTTTTGCCACTACAACCCCCACTATCTTATTATTTATTGAAATCCCCTTTAAGTTTTAACAACTCTTCTTTTGCTTTATACATTCTCTATTCCTCTATCTCTATCCTCCATTGAAGGACCCTCAAAGCAAGCACTTGCAGGTACCGGGTTTTTCCCCTATTTTTTTGTTTTTTATGTCTAACTAACAAGTTTATAATAATTTTGTTTAAATATATTTATGTGTGATGTTTTATTATTTATTTATTTATTTAAGTCATAGTCGCTTTGACAACTTGTTTGTAATTATACTATCATTAGTAATGAAATATTTTTCTTCATGATAAGTTATTAAGGGAGGTTATACTATTGGAAGAAAATATGTATAGCTTATCTAGTTGTGGAGGCGACTACATTCATCATGAGATGGAGGTTATTTGTCCAATTTGTGGAAGGGTTATAGATATTAGGTTGTGGAAGTCTTGTTGCAACTTGGAAAAGTTATTTTACGATTGCTCTCAATGTGCAAAGTTTGCTAAGTGGGTGAGACCAATGGACGAATATTGGTAGCTAAGGAGGAAACAAGCAAGCATGTTATACTGAGTGAACAAAGCTATGGTAGCAATCCTTGTCTACTATTTATTGCTTGTTGTTGTGAGTTTGCTCCCCAAGTTTGAATTAACCAACTTAATTTTCACTTAGAATTTCTTCAGATTGCTAGGAAAAGACTTCATTTTGATGATGGAGAGACTCTTGTGATCAACTCAACCCAATGATTTAAGTCATCGTCAGTCCAAGCCATGATTTGGAAGCTATTTATCAATGTTATCGTCAGTTAGAATTCATGAGCTTATTTCCGAAGCCTATAATATCTCATTTGATTTATTGCGATTGAGTGCAAACTTTTGGAGTGTAAATTATGTCATTTTCATGTTTAGTTCATAGATTTTAGATGATATATTTCACTCACTCTTTTAGTAGTAAGAAAGCCGACACAACAAGTTCAGTCATGATAGTCTTGTTTTTGGTCCAGCGAACTGCCCTAATCCAAGGTTTATTTTTTGACCTAAATCATACCTATATTTGATAGATTTTACTGATGTGGAAACACTCCAGAATTATTATTAAACATGTTGCTAAAATCTTGTCTTAAGGATCACCAGCATTAGCTTTTAAATAGCTTAGAAATAAAGGAAATCCCTTTTATCCAGGGGAAAATAGTTTGATGCAGTTTTACAAATTAGGAGTTCTCTAACATTTGGACATACAAGTTGCACTCCATAAGCATCACCAGTTGTGCCAAAATGTTTTATTGTCTTAACACCTCAGTGGTTTCATCTAACAAGTACATGAGGTGTCCCAACTCACTTAGTACTTTTGCTAGTTTTGTTGTTGCTTGTATTTTCTAATATTTATGTTTTTTGAATGGCTTGTGTAGCCAGCTAGCCATTATTTAATGAGTGAAAAAGATCATCTAAATCCAAATACTCAAATTCTAATAATCATTTGATGATTAAAATAAAAGTTGAGCTTGGCGTATTCCCTCTAAATTCTCTCGAACTTGTCTCACTCTTTGGCCAAATCGAGTGGTGTTCTAGTGAATATCAACCATTATTTTGGTGGTGTGTCTTATCCAATTCAAGGCTATGAGACATCTGCTTGAGCTAATGGTATGCCTTATGCAGTTTGATTCTAATTTAACATTTTTGTCTGTTGTTTCTTAATTATTGTTGTGACTATTTAACCCAAGTTAGTGTTAACCAACTTAGTTATCCCTTGGAAATTATTGAGATTCATATGAAAATACATCATATTTAGTATTAGAGTTAGGGCTACTCTCCTTGGCATGATCTAGCCTCAAATATAGCTCTTGACCTAAACACATCAGTTAAAAAAAAAGCATTTTCTTCCTAGCAAAATGAGTAGCAACATGAAAATAAAAGAGAAATTTGAGGCTTTTACAAAATATTATAAGTAATTATAGAAGAACAATGGGTGCTTGAGAAAATAATTAGGGAACTCCCTCAAAAACAAATTAAGGTGTCTGTATCACTCACAATCTGCAAGTTCATCTTAAGCTTCATAAGAAGATGATGATAGTCAGAGCAATCTTTTTAGAGATTTAAGTGCACAAGCATTTGAGCCAAGGTCCAGCAGAGGAAGAAAGCAGCAACTGCATTCAAGTGACATCAAGGTTAAGATGCTAAAGTTTGAAGGCAAGTTGGAACTGATGAGTTATTTGACTAGCTTCACACAGTTGAGAGGGTCTTTGATTATAAAGACATCCCAGAGGACAAGAAGGTAAAGTTTATTGTGTAACACCCAACTTATTACACTCTTATTAAATGATAAGCATTTATTCTAACAAAAAAATTAGCAGTGGAAAATCATTTTATGTTGGAACATTACCGCCATTCCTCGGGAGGAGCAAGACTAAAGTGAACTTTACATAAATCTTTTAAATAATATTTCAGTTACAAAATACAAAATACTATATTTCCTTTAGAGAGTCACCGAGACCACTTTTAGAAAGTAAACTTTATTTCTTTCATATATAAATCAAGGGCCATTTTTCTTATCAAATACTGAATCATTTGTAAACTTGAAGATTTCTTAAATATGAGAAAATATTCAAATCTTCATGGCATTATCTTTTCAAGTAATGTAAGCTTGGAGGTACTTTGGGTAAATGTTGACTCTTAAAATTATGTTTGCTAGCTTGGAATCAATGTAGGAACTTCTTTGCTTGATCATATTTATATTTTCATAAACCATGATCATTTAAATACACACCTGAATCATAACTTAGTTCTGGATAGTCTTTAAAGCATAGAAACGCGTGGTCTTTAAAAACTTAAACACATGACTAAAGTATGGTCCCTCGACACGTTTGGTAGCATCCAAGAGCCACGATAAGTTTGCTCACAAAAGCATATGACTATCTACTATTTAGTTCACATTTTCATAACAATATTCAAGCTCTCATTTCCTTTGTGAACTTATTCCTCTCCTTTCTTACCTAAAACTCAAAAAAAATACAAAATAATTTGGAGAATGAGATAATGGCTTAATGCGTCTTACCCTGCGTTATAATACATGTTTTATAAGATCAAGTGAGCACACATGTAATCTTAAATTAATTTTGTTTCAAACTGAGGGAATAAACGGTTTCTTGTTCTTTCATAATCATTCTTTCGAAATCATGTATTTATAAAATCACTTGGGTGGGATCCTATCAATCGATGAGCTCATCTACATTTCTTGTACTTGTTGGAGATTGGAGAGGTGGACAATCGATGAGCTCATACCCACGTATCCCTTAGAACCCCTCTTTAGTCTATTTCAATAAGCGACGTATCCTTTTGGGACCCCCTTTTGATTATTAGTTCAGGGTCCCCTTAAAAACATTCTTAAAGCATCTATTAGATTCGTAAACATTCACAAACTTTTCCTGACATTATTTTTTCCCTTCATATACTTAGTATTAAAACTCACTTTTAAACATCTTGTTAATAAATTGCCACTTTATCACTACAAAAAAAATTTCGTACTTCTGCACTTATCTAACTGTACATAAATAAGTGTGGTGAAGAAAATAAGAAAATCGAGTAGCTAGAACTATCCCCACATAAAACAAAAGTGGAAAAAACTCATCAACTCTTATAAGAATGGAGGTATCTCACATAAGTATATTTATGCATATTAAGTGTGACGGTTATATCTCCTTTGTCGGGGTTTTACTCCCACGCTTCATAACTATGTAAGCCATTTTTCTTAATTAGGGTTTTAATAACCTGGCCGAGCAAATTGATTGTCCAATTTCCAAAGAAAATTAAAAGAGGGCAATATAGGAGGCACGAGATTTATTTTTTTACTTTTTAGTTTCACTAGGTAAAACATATTTAGTAAACCCTTTGACTCATCTTCTCACTTTACTTCACGTAAAACGCCTCTAGACTATGAAAGCCATTTTAGGGTTGTCTAGATTTCATGACTAGTGTACAATTGGTTGTTGACATGCAGTTGCCGGCACAAGGCAAGTCCAATCTGGATTAATTTCATGGTGGTGCTCAAGGTATTTGTTGGTTATTTCGCAAGGGGCTTTGTTAAATCTCAGTGAACAATGACATTTGAAGGTCTGCTGTGCCCCTCCGCCTCTTCTGCTATCATCCCTAAGCCCTTATTCAATGCCAATAGTGACATTGATAAGCCCAGATCCACTTGTCTTTCTTGATTCCTTCATATTTGATCAATACTTCTACATGCATCACAGAGGTTTGGCTTTCTTTTGTTGAAATTGTAAATTTAGGGTTTCCATTTATTGATTTATGTTGTTCAATATGAATTTCTTTTGATTTGTTCTTTTTCTTATCTGAAAATGAGCTTAGATCTTAGAAATTTGTGGTATCAATTTCTGTTTTTGCGTGATGTAATCCTCAGATGTTTGCCATTTAGGCAATATTAGGATTTGTGTTGCATACGGTGTACATGTTTGATATCTGATTGTGAATGACCTAAATGTGTTCATGCTGGTAATTTTCGATTTGATGTGATTTTACAAATCTTACATGGTTTGATTTTCTTAAATGTGTGATGAATTTTTCATATTAGGAAACTGAACTAGTATTTGATGAATGTTAAGTTATCTTTTGAACATAAGAATGCCCAATCATGAGCCTATTCACTTGATGGGCCTTCAAGATGTTCATTTAGTTTTGCTATCACTAGCCTTTAAACCAGTGCTACACACAGTTTGTTTTAAAATTTTAACTAAAACATTATTAGTAATATTATAATTAATCTTATAATTTAAACTTTTAGAAATAATAATATTAACATATCTATAATTTATTTCCTTTCTTTTTCTTTGAAGTAGTTGAAAAGATACTATTCATTACGATGATCTTAAATCACATATTGTTGTAATTCTTATTTTTAAACAAAATCTTAAAAAATGCTTAACAGGACATGTGTCATGACCACAATGTTCGAACCCACTTACATATATACATAAATATATATATATGTATATATATATAT
>JACYFF010031952.1:71759969-71783241 GCA_017589665.1 Selenicereus undatus | reverse complement strand
TGTGTGTGTGTGTGTGTGTGTGTGTGTGTGTGTGTGTGTGTGTGTGTTTGTGTGTGTGTATGTGTGTGTGTGTGTGTGTGTGTGTGTGTGTGCGGGTGTGTGTGTGTGTACGTATATGTATGTATGTGTGTACATATATATATATGTGTGCATATATATATGTATATGTGTGTGTGTATATATATATATATACATAGATACATACACATGTATATAGGTATGTATATGTATGTCATTCGAAGGCCTTGAGGGGAGCGAAAGAGGAGTGTAGAGGCCTTAATTGAAATGACTCTTAGCTATGTGGTAAATGTTCATGTTGTGATCACCTTATATACATCCCGACGCGTCTTGGGCCAATAAAAATGCTCCTTGACTATCTTAAAGGTCCTATTATTTCCAAAGTGACTGGCTGAGGCTCCTCCATGAGCCTTCTTGGCAACCAAGTCCCTTAGAGGACTTTTGGGGATGTAAAGCTTGTTTTCTTTGAAGAGGAAACCATCTTGTAAAGTAAAAAAGCCCAAGTTAAGAAGGATTCTCCACCACTTCCTTGAAGTCTTCATCCTCATGGTATAGAGCTTTGAGGGAATAAAATTCAGGAACCTAGCTTCAAGGACCAAAACAAGAGCATATCTCCTTGATAAGGCATCAGCCACAATATTTTCTTTCCCACTCTTATGTTTATAAGTGAAGGTGAAAGCTTGAAGGAACTCAACCCACTTGGCATGTCGTGTGCTTAACTTAGGTTGACCATTGATGTAGGACAATGCTTTGTGATCCAAATGGAGCACAAAGGGTTTGGGCTTGAGGTAGTGACTCTAATGTTTCAAAGCCCTAACAATGGCATAGAATTCCTTATCGTAAGTGGAGTAGTTGAGCCTTGAACCATTCAACATCTCACTAAAGAAAGCTAGAGAGCACTTAGCTTGAGTGAGAACCACACTAATCCTAATGCCACTAGCATCGCACTCAACTTTAAATAGAAGATCAAAGCTGGGAAGAGTTAAGATAGGAGCCGAACGAAACCTATCCTTGATAGTTTTAAAGGTCCTTTGGGCGGCCTTTGTCCACTCAAAGTTTCCTTTCTTCATGTATTTGGTTAAGGGAGACATAATGGAGCTAAAGTATTTGAGGAACCGGTGATAGAAAGAGGCCAACCCATGGAAGCTTCGCACTTTCGTGATAGACATGGGAGTAGGCCAACTCTTGATAGCCTCAAGTTTAGATTCATCAACTTGAATTCCCTTATCGGACACAACACAACCAAGTAAGACAACTTGAGGAGTGAATAGTTCACATTTCTCAAATTTGGCATATAGCTATTGTTGTCTCAATACTTGGAACACTTAAGAAAGATGTTCCACATGAGACGTTTTATCACATACCACAACAAATTTTCTAATGAATTATCTCAAGACCTCATTCATGAGCCTCATGAAAGTACTAGGAGCATTAGATAGACTAAAAGGCATCATAAGCTACTCATACAACCCATACTTGGTCTTACAGGCAGTTTTCCATTCATCTCGTTTTTCATTCTAATTTGCGATAGTCACTCCAAAGGTCAATTTTGGAAAAGACCTTAGACCTATGCAACTCATCAAGCATATCACACAATCAAGGAGTAGGAAATCATCCTTGATGGTGATGTTGTTTATGACCCTATAATTAACACACATACACTACATGCCATCCTTCTTAGGTACCAAAAGGGAAGGAACTGAACATGGACTCAAGCTTTCCCTAATGTACCCATGGTCAAGCAACTCCTAGACTTGTCATTAAAACTCTTTTGAATCAGTAGGATTGCAGCTATAGGCCGCTTGTTTAGTAAAGGAGCACTCAATAGGAGGGTCAATTTGATGCTTAATTCCTCTTAAAGGATGGAGCCCCGGGGGTAAATTATTAGGGAATACATCCTCAAACTGTCTCAAGATTGATTGAGCTAGGGGTAAATAAGTAAGGTAAATAAAGGCTTGCTCTTACTAGTAGCTCTCTTCATTCGTGTGTCGCTTATAAATAGGCTTTTCTGACTTCCTTTACCCCAGTTTAGATTTGAGGAATTAGGTAGAGGTAGTGGTGTCAAAGTAAGATTATGACCTATGTATTTGAATGTGTAAGTATTGGCATGCCCATCATGAATCACATGATTATCAAACAACCAAGGCCTACCAAGTAATAAGTGACATGCATCCATAGGAAGGACATCACAAAGCACTTCACTACTGTATGAACCAACCGAAAATGCAATGAGAACTTGTTTGGAAACTGTTACCTTGCTTCTTTGTTTGAGCCATTAGACAAAATAAGGGGTGGGATGCACCTTAGTGGGTAATTAAAGCTTGTCAATGAGTGTTGTGGAAGCTACATTGGTGCAACTTACTCCATCAATAATAAGCTTACATACCTTGTCTCCAATAGTGCATCGGGTATGAAAAATTTGCTCCCTTTGGCTTGGCTCAAAAGGAGCCTCTTGGACATGGGGTGTTCTTCGAATCACCAAGTGTTCACCTACATCTGGAGTGACCAAAGTTTAATCCTTATCCTCTACTTCCTCTTCATTAATGGCTTCTTTAATAGCTTGAATTTCTTCCACCTTTCTAATGGTGGGAGTCCTTCAATTAGGACAATCTGTTTAGAAGTGCCCATACTTATGACATTTGAAACACTTCTTACCCTTCAATCTCTTTGGCGGCTCACCGGCAATCCCTTTGCCCTTGTCAAGGGTTTTGATAGGTAAAGGGGGTAGTGATAGCTTTGTTGGGGGCGGAGTAACCCTTGGGAGTACTCGAAGGGAAAATAGAGGAAGTAGTTTTAAAGGGTTTTTGACCCTTAAATTGTTTCTCAACCTTAGTAGCTAGGTGGCACACGTTATTAAAGGATAAGTGAGGTTGTAGATCCACCTTGTTAGCAATGCTAGGAGATAATCCTTAATAACCCTAGCGATTTTGAGTTCGGGTTCTTCATCCAAGCCAACCCTTATTTGGAATTGTTCAAATTCCCTAACGTACTCGTGTACATTTAGATTGCCTTGGTTGAGAGAGGTGATCTTGAGGTAGAGTTCTTGTTTATATAGGGGGTAGAAATCTCTTGTCCATATGCTTCTTGATCTTACACCGAGTCTTGATTTTGGATTTGGTTTCTCTAGCCCTACTCTTCTTCAATTGTTTATACCATAATGAAGCACACCCTTTCAACTTAATAATGTTCAACTTGAAGGCCTTCTTATTGGTATTCCTTCCTCACCATCAAAGTCTTCATGGGAGGAAGAGTATTCAATGCCAATAGGGCGAGCATTGTAGCATTGTTGATAAGGGTTTCATCATGTGGATTCCCTTACTTGTGCGACCTCTTGAGTGAGCTTTCTTATTTGCTCTTGAGGCTCTATACAGGCTCTACCTATCTTATGGGCTTGCTTAAGAGAAGTATTCGAGGAGTGAGAAGGATCTCCCGATCCGGTCATGGTTGATGGAAAGGTGAAAAGAAGTGAAGGATTTGAACAAGAATAGAGACCACAGGGCATAGGGGATACCATAGAGGGATCATAGTGGTCTCTAGAATGAGAAAATTAATAAAGAAGAAAGCAAGAAGTGGAGGACCACTGCCACGGTCCATGGGGTTCACCACGGTCAGTCCGTGATGGTGATTATCTCGGGTATTTTCCATATTTTTGTGACAGGTTTTTTTTTGGTGGAGTTTTTGGCTTGTGTTTAGTTTAGGAGTTTTTTTTCTTTTTGATGCATTGGTTTAGGGGTTATGTTTAAGCTGTTCGAGTGTTCTTTGTGGGCTAGATATGAAACTTAGAGAGGGAGAACTAACGGGAAAGGTAAAGAAATTTAAGCAAATCAAAACATAAGATTGATTTATTTATTTCTAACCAAGATGAAGGAAGTTTTTGCTCTGATACCAAATAACCAATGATGAATTCCATTTGATCAAATAAATGTGTGAAATCCATGTAGATGAGCCCAATGGATGTTGAAGACCAATCTTTCCAAAAATAGACCAAGGGAGGGAAAGAATTCCCAAAATAAAAGATAGCCTCTAACGAAGATGAAGCATTACTTGACATACGTAACCAAGGGATAATCAACCCACCATGTAACCCTTTACAGCCTTAACACTAACAATTAGATTAATGGGAAGAACTCAAATCACCACCCTCCTTAGAGAGATAAAGAGTTTGAGATTATAAGATAAAACACCAAGCTTCAAGCTCTCATATCATTCAACAAGTTTGAATTTTCGTGGGCATAGTAGGTCTATAAATACCCAATTGGAGAGGGATTAGCTGTTCCATTAGTGGGGCTAGTGGTCCAATAGGGGGCTTACAAAATATCATAGAAAAATAAATCAAAACTGTATTTTTTAGGATTCATTCCCCATCTTCTAGAGAGCTTTGAGAAAGCTCTACTAAAACCAATGAAGGTGCCGCCACTAGGTAAATCGTACTTTGTGTGTGAAAAATAATTCCATGCTAATTAATCTCTAAAATTATAGGTGTAACCTCCTCAATTAACCCGTAATTAAAACCATGCATTTTCCAATCCTAGACCAACCTAGCTTTTAGTCCATAGCTTTCTCAATACTTAGATTTTGAGTACGGTTCAAGACTTGTTGGAAAATAGACATCTGAGGATTTCCATTCATGTATAATTTGAAGAAATTAAAGCTCATTTTCTAGTTAAAACTGAGCTAGAAATGAGGTGAAGTATTCAGCCTAGAAAATTAAAAGTGAGCTAATGAGGTGATTTTAGCAGGATTGGGCGGTTTAACTCCTTATTTAGAGATATTAACCACCCAGCTGCCTTTCCTAGGCTTACTTGGACCTTCATGAAGATTCCAAGTTAATATTGACCTAGGGGAACCTAGTCCTTGACCTAGGGTCAACATTGGACCAATTTAGTTCAAGACCCTTACTAGTGAGAGTAAGCCTAAGCTCGGAACTTGCTCCATATCAGCTATAGGTCTTTGGTTCCAATTATGTAATTCATCATATAATAGCCCATTAAATAATTGTTAGCAGTAGAACCTTTGGGCATTATCACCATTTTCAAGATGAAAACAAGGCATAAGCACGTAAAAACCAGCAAAGCTCATCTATTTCCCATCACAAAAATTTTATGACAATGGTCGAAATAGTAGCATCCTTAGGGTGTTCAAAGCCTTGTAAAGAAATCTTGACGTAATATGACAAAGCAAAAAAGGGAATTAATATAGTTATGAAATATATGAATATAAGTTGGAAGATTCTTCTAGCAGTAATTAACAACTCCTAGTAACATAAAACATGTCGAAATGTCAAATATTGCAACCTTTTGTTGAAGAGATCTTTAAATAAATCTTGATTAAGTGTTGAGAATTAGTTGGGGAGAAGCTGAGAGCCTAAGGGTAGACTTAGGGACATAAAGTTAAGATGGACAGTCATACATTCCTTCTTTTGACCAGAAACATCATTCCCTTTCAATTTTAACTCATTGCAAGATTGGCAATGAGTTTCCAAGTGCTTCACACCCTAAAACTTTTAAAAACATAACACAAAAGAAAAATGAGATAGTGCCCAACACGTTACCCTGATATAGTAAACTGAAATCAAAAGAGAGCTAGTGAGTGCATGCACAATCTTAAATCAATTTAAATAATAAGTAGTAAACTGAATTTTAACAATTGGATAAAGTATGCCATTTATAAGCTAAGCTTCGGACGCAAACGTTGAATAAGTAAGTCATAGAAATTCATGAGTTGAGAGATCTCCATCTGACCTCTAGGTTCTAATAAACCACTCGGCAGTCGACATATAAACGATAACAGTAATCAATACCACTAATTAGTGCACTGCTAGCAGGCTTATTGTCCAAGCATCTCGGATGAACATAATATGAACATGTAAACCTATGAACTTATGATTATCAGAATGGTGAATGGACCCTTTAGATGGAGAAAACAATTGAAAAGTTTTAATCATGATTTTTTATAAATACAATATAACTTTTACATGCTGAAGGTACAAGCGTACGTACCTCCGTGAGCGACTCATTGTCCCTTAGATGTTAGATTTTGATTATTCTTGTGGGACAACCTCAAATGTACCTATATATTCGTAAGATATCTTAACTTTGCAAATCTCTAGACCTTATTACCCATACTAAGGGGCGTCTTTGTTAAACTTTGCATTTTATCTTCCTTTAGATTTGCACACTTATTAGTTGACTTAGGACATTCATTCAAAAGTTAAATTTATCCAAGTTCTAATTCTCTTATGACTTGATGAGACTCTGTTTCTTTTTTCCTCCATATTGCTTACCTGCCTCTTATTTGCTTCATGACCTTTAAATTAATCTCTTGGGAATTCAAAGATTCACCACTGAGCAAGTACCTCAATTGATGAAGTTCTAAGTTTTCATACAGCTTGATTTAAGCAATCAAACTTGATTAGCCATCAATTGTTTGAATTGTGCCATCTCCTAAAAGATACCACACTCATATAAGCATATAAGAAACTTAAACAACCTACACTTCCTCTTATAGGTCATAACGCTTAGCTACCTATTCTTTGACCCAATTTCATGTATACTTTCTGAAGTGAGCCCCTCCGACATTAATAATAGTCTAGAATCAATTCCTTACCCAAGTTTCTAAACATTAGTGATTTAACCAAACACAACATCCACACATAGGCCCAAATTCATCAAATCATGAAGTAACCACCCTACTCAATTGATTTTTTTTTCATTTACATCCAAGTAGTCATTACATTATCAATAGTTCAATTCATGTACTCAAATCTTCTATTCACCTTGATTTCTTTTACACTCCCTATTTTATGAATAATTGACTTCTCTGCCACCTTGAGTTATCAATAAATATGACCCAATCAAAATATAACCAGAGGACTGACTATCATATGCATTTGTAATTTGAATTAAATTATCGTTTGAATCTCTGTGTGCATCATTAGCAAGATCACTTATTTTGGAACATAACAATCCAAAATTGGCATTTATAATCACCCTTAAATTCAATAAATGCACTTAAATATATACATAATCTGATTACTTCAAAACTTAATACATTAATTTATGCAATTGAAATCAAAATTCATAAATTTAAATCTACTTGAAAAAGGGGTAATAAGATGGTTTACCTCTATAGAGACTAGAGGTGAAAGTGGGTAGAATTGAGCAGTAAGAGAGGCGTGGTGGTGATAACTCACCAGACAACGGCTACCGATGGCCATGGCCAACAGAAGGCGCTTGGTAAGTGTTGCTGAAAGGGTGGAGGGATGCCCTCGTCTTAAAGAGCAGAATAGAGATGGTAGACAAAAAGGGGAGTTGATAGTGGCTAGGGAGGGGTCAGATTGACAACGGCTAGGTCTAGTGGTGGTATGTTAGTGGTCTGAGTTAGCAGAAGCAGTAGTAGTAAAAAAGGGAAAGAAGAAGTGCATGAAAGATGGGAGGAGTAGAAAAAGATAAAGGTGAAATTATTGGGCTTAATTTGCCTTGCCATTCTTAAAAAAATCATTTGCTATTTGTTTTCCCTTTGTTTGGTCTTACCAATAATTGAATTTGATTTTTCTCAATTCTCAATCTATAATCTCGTCACATGGTTAATTTCTTGAGCATCCATTTGGCTCAACATAATTTGTCCCTCTTTTTTGTTATTCATTTTTCTTTTTTTCTTAATCATTGAATAAATTAAATCAACTCGGTTCAAAATTCTGCATTATTCAAACATGTATATATATATATATATATATATATATATATATATATATATATGCAAATGTATATTTCCATATAATTATCTGTGCTCAAATGTACTTAAAAATAATTCATGATTACTTAAATTGCTCAATTCAAACATATTGTGACTTAAACTTTGTGACTTAAAGTTCGTGTTGCTCACTGTTCTTATAATCATATGATTAATGCAACATTAAAATATTATTAAATAAGATTAACTAATGGGGTGTCACATCTTCCCCTTCTAAAGAAGTTTTGTCCTCGAAACTATGCTAAACATATCTTTCAAACATATAAGGGGAGTTCTCATCTCATTTTATGTTCATCACGTAGCCTCACATATCCCATAACGAGTCTTTATGACTTTGGCTTTAAGTATAGTCTTCTTAGGTAATGGTCCAACTTTATAACCAACTATTCTCATAGGTTGTTTCTCATAGGTTAATGCTTCAGCCTCGACCTCTAACGATTCATGCATGATGTTATAGGGTGGCTCATGTATTCATAGTTATTAAACACACCAGTACATGGCGTAAGTCCGACGGTAGTGCTAATTGATATGCAACAGGTTAATTCTCGAAATGATGTTGTAGGGCCCAATAAATCTGGCACTTACCTTTTCTTTAATGTTAAATCTTTGAATCCCCTAATTGGAGAACTTCTAGAGAAACTTTATCCCCCACCTAAAATTCAAGAGGTTTCATCCTCTGATCAACACATGAGTTTTATCTATTTGTGTTGCTTTTATGTTTCTTTTTATAATTTTGATCTTTTATATCATCCCTTGAATTTTTTAAAGAGATGTAAACCCATGTTTGAAATTCAAGTACGATTGATGTGGGACCTTTGTGCCCTAGATAATGCTCGTGCTTTATTGTATAACCTCAATCTATTAAGCAATTCATGCATTAACCCAGTGCAAAATTGTATTATCGCTTTATTGTTCGATGTGACCCTTAGTACATACCCTTTTCGAATTTCTTAAGCGTATAGCATTGTATCCTTTGAGTATTTTCCTTTTGTGGCGTCCTTGAGTGTTCCATGTAAACACCATTTTTTTCCATTGATCCTAGAGCTATAATCTCAACCTTTCACAAGCCACTAGACCTGCCAGTTCGGGCGGGCAGGTTAAATACGAGTTGGGTGTATTCGGGTTCGGGTAAAATACGGGCTGGGTGTATTTTCTTTGACAAATATAAGGGGATTATTAAAAACTTGAAGGGACGCAGAGGTCCCACATCAATCGTACTTTTGTCTTGAGTAAGATCTTTCTGCAAATGAAGACATATTTAAAACCCTTTATGATTTAGATAATTCTCACATCAAATCCCAAAAGTGTCTTCAACCTTTGTAATGTTTAATCTTAGAATATTTCAAATGTCAACATTATAGTAAGGTTAAGCATGCATAATGGATTCTATGCTATTGTGTCGTTCTAGTACAAATATGTGTATTATATAACACATCAACTTAAATTTTCATACCTCATAGTAATGTTTTTCGACTTCTTATTTCCCCCTAACATTTTTAGTCCCTTACTTTGTTTTAATGCTCTTACATTTATAGAACTTAGCATATACTTTGCGATTTTTCTGAAGTTAGCAATATACCTAGATGCTCAACATGTTCACTTTCGGTCTTTAATGCAATTACTTTATTATCAAGAAACAACTAAACTTTCTTCCACGTATGACTCAAAGCCCTAGTACTCAATTTTAGAAAAACCACATAACATCCATTGCCATTAGCACTTGTTAGTTCTATTGATATAACCAAATATTCAAAATGGCTATATTGGAATATAAAGTTATCCTTCAAATATTTTGAAACAGCCCTGTTTTCTATACAATGGATTCTTTATTTCTATTCACTTTCTTGCAATAATTATAATGTTTCCAAATTGAACATTCCCACCATCTCCATGACTTTTTTTTTGGGTCAGCTAGTAATAAAATGTAATGTAACTAATACGAAACAATTTGTCTACATGCAAGTACAACTTTGTCATGAGCTTCCCCTACAAAACTCTAGCCAGCTTAATAAGGCGTGATGACCTCAAACTTTAACGATAAAATTTATATCAAACAACATTGATTCTTGACTAGATATACCTAGATTCCTATTAAAAGGTTAAAATGACTTGTAATGAGTCAGACCAGACGTCCACGATCTCCCATCCCTTTCTAATTGCCATCTCTTGAAACAGATAAGTTTGCTCTAATACCAAATGACCCATGAGGGAATATCCTTATCCAAATAACAACATAAGATCTTGATGAAGATTCCTAAACAAATGAGGAACAACAACAACCCACAAAAAGTTGCACTTGGATGATAAATCCCCAAACAAGATTGCAACTCCAAGCCAGGATCAAACTCTTAAGAAAATGAATTTTTGATTTGTGGAAACCAGGACCAACAATAATCAAGAGAGATATGTTTAGGATAAGGCTACAACACCACTAAACTATTCAACCCACCATTCAATCTCATAAAGCCTAAGCACCAAAGATTGAAATAAAGGGAAAACTCAAACTCACCACTGTCATAGAGAGATAAAGAAAATTAAGAATTTTGTAGAGAGATAACAAGCATCTAGATTTTCATTTTATAATCTAAAGCTCCAAATGTGTGAATATTACAAGGGATTAAGCCATCAAATAGTGGGGTGCTCTCCTCTCTAACCTTTGTACCAACCCATAGAATTATAAAGAAAGCAACTAATGAAATTCTAGCTACTTGTGTAATTAAAAGGGGGAACACTGGATAAAACACTAGGCTAGAATTTGGTGCACATGTGCTAGCTTGGTGCTATCCTTCACCATCCCAAGTTTGTTGGATTTATTTTTGGGGGAAGTTTCTAGAAGCACCTACCAACTTCCTATAAAAGTTTAACCCTCTAAATCATCCATTTGCTTGCTTAATTAAGCTCTTAATTAAAACTAGCATTTCTAGACCTATGCCAACCCTTGTTCATTAATAGCTCCATATCTCACTCGATACTAGGAAATTGAAGGTGATCCATAGCTCATTGGGAAATTGACATCCGAGGATATCCATCCATGTATAGTTTGCCAAAATTAGCCATTCAAAATGGAGCTAGAAATTAAGTAAAAATCTTGGTCAAAACTAGGAAAATGAATAAGAAGTGAACAAAGTAATTACTTAAGCCCCTAGTTTATGGCTACTAATTGCCTTGTCACCTATATAAACTTATTTAAACTCTCATTTAAGGCCCTATGTGGGTATAGGCCTAGACGAATCTTTTCCTAACCCTTCATTTCCTTGAGAAATTAAGAGAGCCCCATGCCTTAAACCCTGATATGTTAGAGAACCTTGGTGTTGGTGGCTTGCCCTGCATAAAACACCCCATCTTGAGAAGGATTTGCCCTAAAATCCTTGGGTTTAAAATCCATTAATACCAATCATGAGTTATTAATACTCCCTTTGGGATTGCAAATATCTAATGTGCTAAGAACTCCACCTCTCTTGAACATATAAGAGTTCTTAGAAGTCTTAAGGAGCCTTTTGTCAAGGTTAGTGAATGTATAAGATATAGCACTCATTAGCTTGTTGAAAATCCCAATATACTCATCATAACTCGTTATAAAAGAGGGTGTGGGGCTCACATTCAAGAGGTACATGATAATCATTAAGGGGCATTACAATACGAAATGCTTCATTATAAAATTCATTCATAGATGATCAAACTAAGGGATGTAGGGGTGCTACATCCTCACTTGTATTTGGTTCAACTAAGAGTAAGGCAACTAGTGACTTGCTCTTATTAATGGTTCTCTCATCCTGTTTCTCATCATGTGGAGGCTTTTCTCGTATCCCTCCCTTGTTTTATATTTGTGAGATAGAGGTAAAGAAACAAATGTTAATGCTTACACTTGGTGTTTCTGGAGGTTATATCCGTCATAACTTAACATAATAATCAAACAACCATGGTCCACTAAGCAAAGTTTGACAAGCACTCAAACAAAATATCCTATGCAAAGCCTCATTTCTAAACTTGCTAATTAAAAATGAAAGTAGAGTCTCTTTGGCGATGTTTACCCCAATTCCCAAATTGGAACAATGGAGAGTGTAAGGGTGAGATTGAGAGACTAGAGGTAGCATAACCTCCAAGATGGGCTATGGTTCAACTTCTTTCTCTTTAAGATCTAAAAAGATCTTATTTTCTTGCTTGGCCTCTTCTTAATCCATGGTAAGCTCTTCTTCTTCTTCAACTTGAACTTGAACCTCCATAGTTTCTTCAAAGGGAGGAACTAGTAAAGAATCCATTCAATTCAAAGTTTAAAGGGAGCTCCCATAGGTTTCTTTTTCCTTTTCTCATAAGAAACCAAAATAAGCTCATCTCCTTGTTGGACCTTGATTGCTTCTTGAGCAACAATATACCCTTTCTTTATGAGTTCTTCATCAAGGGATGACTTGATATGATACCAAATGACCCATAAGAGAATATCCTTGGTCAAACCAAGGCATAAGAACTTGATGAAGACTCCCGAGTGGATGAGGAAGAACAACCTGCAAAAAAGTAGCACTTCGATAACAAATACCCAAACAATATTACAACTCTAGGTCTTGATTCTAGCATACCTTGAAGAGCTTTCTTCCTTCTAAGGCATTTAAGCCAACATTGGACATAACTTTGGAGTTTTTGACCAGAAATCTTGAAACTCTCTTCATCCAAGTATCCTTTTGCCTCAAAATAATCTTTAAATGCTTGAACCATTTCAAATAGGTGGTAGGATCCAAAGTAATACCATCAAAGTAGGGAGGTTCTTTAATGGCCTTTCTCACTTGTGCTATTTGCTTTCTAAAATTTCTAACTTAATCTTGAAGTTCAAGTATGGCTTTATCTTCCATGGTATGGTGAAGCAAGAGGTGAGAGGGGTTTTAGGGAACAAAAAGAAACAAGAGTTATAATAAAACAAGGGAACTATGGAGCATTGGGGAGACCACGGAGCGGGTTGCAGGTGACTCTAGAAGTAAAAGGGTTTGAAAAACAAGTGACCACTGAGGGGAGAGCTCACTAGAGACAGTCCATGGTAGGCTCTGTGAAGGCTTTCTTTGTGGAGTGGAAGTGTGTTTTGGCTCTTTTTGGGTAGATCAAAAGGAGAAGTGTAAAGGAAAAAAATTCAAAAGAAAAGGTAAAATTCGAAGAATTGAAATAGCAATCGAACATAAAGTTTGAGGATTTGATACTTACCTAAATGAAGAAACTTTTTTCTCTAATACCAATTGAAGTAGAATAATTTGCTTTGATACCAAATGACCCATGACGGAATACCCTTGGCCAAATAAAGACATAAGATCTTGGTAAAGACTCCCAAATGGGTGAGGAAGAGTGACAACCTACAAAAAGTAGCACTTAGGTGACAAATTCCCAAACAAGATTACAACTCCAAACTAAGATCAAACCTTAGCTTAAGCAAATGAATTTTTATGGATTTTTGATTCGTGAAAACAAGAATCAACAATAATTAAAAGAGATAAGTTTAGGATAAAGGCTAGACCACCACCTAACACTATTCAACCCACCATTTAGTCTCATAAAGCCTACGCACCAAAGATTGAAATAATTAAACGAAAGATTCAAATTCACCATTCTCCTAGAGAGAAAAATATTTGATATTTTTAACAAGCATCAAGCTTTTCATTTATAATCCAAATCTCCAAGTATGTAAATATTACAAGGAATCCAGTCATTAAATAGTGAGGACCTTCTCTCCATGCATTTTACTAACCAATAGAATTACAAAGAAAACAACCACTGAAATTCTAGTCAATTGTGCAATTAAAAAGTGGGACCGCTAAATAAAATAATAGGTTGTATTGGTCTCATCCACTATCCCGAATGGTGGAATGTGGGGGGAGATATTTTTGGGAGAAGTTTCTATCAACTTTTCACAAAAGCTTAACCCTTAAATCATATATTTGCTAGCCTAATTAAGCTCTTAATTAAAACTGTACATTTCCAGACCTACTCTAATCCTTGTTCAGTTAAAGCTCCATGTCTCACTCAATATTTGGAATTTGAAGGTGATCCATATCTCATTCTAAAATAAACATCTGGGGCTATCCATCCATATGTTTCCCAAAATTGAATCTTATTTGCCCATTGAAAACGGAGCTAGAAGTAAAGTAAAAATTCTGATCAAATTGGGAAAATGAATAAGAAATGGCTTTGGAGAATAATTACGTAAGCTTCTTGTTATGAATACTAGTTGCCTTGCCACCCATCTAAACTTACTTAAACCCTCATTTAAGGCCCCATGGGTATAAGCCTAGGAGGACCTCTCCCTAATGCTTCATTTCCTTGAGTAATTAAGAGAGCCCCATGCCTCGAACGCATGACATGTTGGGGAACCTTGGAATTGATAGCTTGCTCTGCATCATCTCTTGAGCCTGTTCAATTGCCATTAATTCTGAAGCACTTTCTACTAGCATTGGACATGAGATGCGTTCCTTTTGTTATAGAACACAATAGCCTAAGAATCCTATGCCTCCCTTTAAGCCCTTGTTTTCTAGGAATCATCTCATATTAAAGGTACCTCCCACTATTCACCTACTAGTTATGGCTATAATTCCTTAAGTTATTTTTATACTTCCCAACATTCGATACTAATCAAACTTGAAGATAACCCCAAATCTTACATATCAGTACACAAATAACCCTTCATAATGGTTGTAACTAATTCTCCTTGGTACATTTACATGCAAACACACAAAGTTAAGCTTGGCTAGAATATAGTCCCACAAAAATTGAAAAATAGCCACGTTTTAACGTAGTAAAAACAAACATAATGTGGGGTCAGCCACAATTCTATCCAAAACAACTATTTTTGAGTCATTCGAATTGTTAAGGTTACCTTATATTTTTCCTCATTTGACAATTTCTTATAATAAGAGTGGTTATTTAGATTCAGTTACCCTAAATAAGCTTATAAATTCTAGGCTTCCCATTAGTATATCACCACCGTTTATGAACCATGGTAAACACCATTAACCAAATAGTGCTTGATTGGATGAGTCATGCACCACCTTAAATGGATAAGTCATATGAAGATTTTTATGTGCGTAGCTTATAGAAGATTCCACTAGTTTTTCAAGAAATATTAGCCCTTAATTCATCCATTTTCTAGGCCAATTAACTCCTTAATAAAAGCATGCAATTCCAGACTTTGTATTGATCCTTAGATTACACTCCATATCTTCCTCTATTCTTGGAATTTGGGGACTTTCTATGGCTTGATGGAAACTAGACATGAGAGACCATATGTATATACATAATTTTCCTAAATTAGAGCCCGTTTACCCTTCCAAAATAGAGCTAGAAGTGAGATGAGGTGTTCTAGCCTAAAAAATAAAAATGAGCTAATAAAGTGATTTTAGAGAGTAAAGTAGCAAAACTCCTTATCTAGGGCTACGAATTGCCCAACTACCTTTCTTAAGCGTACTTAGAACTTGTCAAGGGTCCCAAGTCAAGATTGACATAGGAGGATCAAGTCGTTGACCCAAAGTCAATATTAAGCCTACTTGGTTTAATACCCTTGCTTGAGAGAGCCAATCTTGGTGTTTGCTCTGCATCAGTTCGACTTAACAACCTTTCTTTATTGGTAATATTAGCTCCTACCCTCTTTCCCTAGCTTGGGGATATGGCTCATATAACACCGCTTGCTATATCATAAGTATCTATAAAGTACGTAATAAACTAGGAATTTATCTAATCTTCTTGATAAACTTTTTAATGCAATACTCCTCCATCGATGTTCATTCTAATATTGTAGTTTTGTTTAAGCTTCCTTAGTTAAGATTATAAACTAGTTCTCCACTTATAGAACTATCTACCTATATAACTCTTATGAGTTGTATGCATCATTCGTTAAGTATTCTTATGTAGGGTTAACATCCTAATTGATGGGCTAGTCATTGGTTTGTAGCCAATACCCTTACTCTAGGTGGCCTTCATGATGGGGACCATCAAGATCAAGCCTTGGATGAGCAACCAGCTAGCCTACATATCTGTTCAAGCTCCAAGGAAGTCAAGAACATTCATGACTTGGTCAGAAACACCATAGAGCAATCAGACATAATGTGGGCAGACTCGATCGACAATTGGCCCGGTTTTATGCATCTTTTGGGACTTGAAGGTGAGGGGATGATTGATTGCTTTGCCACTTCTCTTTAAGTGTAAGATGTTAGGAATCCAATAAAGCAAGTTGCAAAGGATTTGGAGGTCATTAGGTTGATCAAACATCAAGATCTTTCCAACACTTCAGGCTCAGTGCTAATCCAGCACAATCCGAATTGAAGGGAAGTTTGGACCATCAACTTAAGGCCATTCTTTCTGAAATTTTAGGACATGAAAGAAGACATAAATATTTATTAGACCATGGTTTCAAATCCCATCCAAAGCACCCCCTTGTGTTGGTTTTAACCAGCCAAAAGGACAAGCAAAACACCCTTTTACCCGGTTGCTCACTACCCAGTACAGAGGGGTTTCTTTCTTGGGTTTAGCTTTGCCCACTTGCTGAATTGACTCGTTTGCTGCATTCTAGGACCTTTGTAAGCTTGACACCTCATTTGGGATGCATTATGAACCCTAATGAAGTACATTAAGCTAGTAAGTGATGTGTTAGCCTATTAAGTGATCGATGGGATGTATATACTCTTCCCCATGTGTACTAACTTAGTTTTTGCTACCTAGGAAGGGAGGACTCGGCTGAAGGAACACAAAACCAGCCTTGGTTCTCATTTTGTAATCACTTTTGAGTGTATGAACTTTGTGAGTTTGAAAAACTCTCTCCATTAAAACTCCTGATGCTATATCTTGAGCTTGGTAACTCAAGTGGGTCTCTAGGTCTCTTTATCTCAACTAGAAGGTAGTTAAATTCTGTAACTAATTGATCTAAAGAGATTGCCCAAGTGTTCTCCAAGGGTGGCTCCTAGGATTATCCCTTGAAAGGTCACTTGATTATCCAAGTTCTTGTTTCTCATCTTTGCATTTGATTTCATCACCTTCAATCCGTGTCTTGTTGAGTGTTCTTGTGAGTTTGAATCTTGTCGAGGTAAGTATACATCAAATTAGTATCAGAACTTAGGCTACCCTCTTGGTCAAGCTTCCATCAAACACACCCCAAGCACAAAACCCTAAAAAACAGCGCAAACACACTCCTTCACAACTTCCCAGCTGTGCCCAACCAGAGAAGTAGCATGGCCACATCGTGCCTCACTGGCACGACCGTGCCACCACCCGGCTCGCCCCTTCCCATTTCAGCATATCAGCATGGTCACACCGTGTCACCCCACACTACCGTGCCACCCCCTTCCTGTCCTAAAAAAAACCACTCCTCACTCTAAAGCCGTCATCATGTCTTCTAGCCTCACCCCCGAACAAGTGGCCGAGCAAGGCCTTAAGGAGAAGGCCGAACTTGAGGCTGAACTCAAGTATGTGCAAACTCAACTTGGCTAACTCATGGAGGAGAAAAGGAGAAACTTATGGAGTTCTAGAAGCTCAAGCAAGCATCATGACTCAGATGATTCCGAGGGAAGCAACCCGGTTAGCAATTCAAGTGAAGAAGAGTATGAACGAAAGCCTAGGCGACATCAAGGGCAAAGAGAACGAAGCTATGGTGATTTCAAGGTTGATGTTCCTCCTGAGTCCGAGGGCCAAATTGATAAGGACATATTCCTTGATTGGTTGCAAACGGTTGAAAGAGTCTTCGACTACAAGGATGTCCCGGAAAGCAAAAAGGTAAAGCTAGTTGCCTTGGAACTTAGAAAATATGCTTCCATTTGGTGGTCTAATGTTGTGACCAAGAAAGCGAGGAAGGGGAAAAGTAAGATTATGACTTGGGAGCAAATGAAATCTAAACTTAAAGCCAAGTTCTTACCCCCACATTATCTTCAAGATAATTTCCTCAAACTCCATCATCTCAAGCAAGGTTCAAAGAGTGTAGAGGAGTACACTAGGGACTTTGAGCAACTTCTTTTGAAGTGTGACTTAAAGGAGGATGATTCCCAAACCTTGGTTCGTTATTTGAGTGGCATTGATGAACAAATTGCCCATGTTGTTGAGTTACATCCTTACACCTCCCTTGACGAGTTGAGTGCCTTGGCTCACAAAGTTGAAATGCAAAAGAAACTCAAGGGCAAGAACCTTTTCCCTAAGCCTACCCCATGACCTTATGGCTTTCAAAAACCCCCATACACTCCATAAAGGCCTTTCCCACCCTCAAACCCGAAACACCCTCAAACCACAGCCCCACAAACACCTTCAAAGCCCCAACCAAAACCTCCTAGCAAGGTTCGGTGTTTTCGTTGTTAAGGCCTTGGATATTATGCATCCGAATGTCCAAACAAAAGGGTGGTCACTTTGACCGAATATCAAGCTTCCCTAGAGGAGCTAGAAGGTGAAGAGGAGAAGGAAGAAGAAGAGAAAGGAGTGTATATGACGGAGATCCTTGAGGAGGTAGAAGAAGGGCCGGATGAAGGAGAATTGTTAGTAATTACTAGAGCCTTGAGTGGAATTGCCTCTCAAGAAGATATGGAACAAAGGGAGAATATTTTCCACACTAGATGCACTGTGAGTGGAAAAGTGTGCTCTCTCATTGTTGATGGAGGAAGTTGTGCTAATGTGGCCTCCAAAACCATGGTGGACAAGCTCAAAGTTTCGGTCACACGACATCCAAATCCTTACACAATTCAATGGCTCAATCAAGGTAAGGGGTTTACAAATCACAACTCGGTGTCTACTTTCCTTGTCCATTGGGAAGAATTACAAAGATGAAATTTGGTGTGATATCGTGCCCATGGATGCTTTTCATGTCCTTTTAGGCCAACCATGGCTTTTTGATAGGAGAGTTATGAATGATGGCCGCATGAACACTTACACTTTCACCAAAGATCACAAGAGAATCACCCTTACTCCTTTTAAGCCTAGCCCACAAAAGAAACCTCAAGACAATCCCAAGTCGGATGTCTTTCTCACAACCTTACTCCACTCACAACTCCATGAGTTTGATGCCTTCAAGGAGTGGATTCTCTTAGGCCAAGAACCGGCCGAAGTGAAGGGTTTTTCCTATCCTTTGCTTACCCCCCTCATAAAAGCCTTTTCCCATGCCTTTCCACAAGAGATACCCCATGGCCTACCCCCTAAAAGATCCATCCAACACAAAATTGACCTCCTTCCCGGTGCCACACTCCCAAACAAGTCAGCCTACTGCATGAATCCCCAAGAGACAGAAGAAGTTCAAAGATAAGTGGACGAGCTCTTATCCAAGGGCCTAATCCATGAGAGTCTTAGCCCTTGCGCTGTCCCGGCCTTGCTTGTTCCTAAGAAAGATGGATCAATGAGGATGTGTGTGGATAGTAGGGCTATCAACAAGATCACCATTAAGTATCGTTATCCTATCCTATCCCAAGATTGGAGGATCTTCTTGATGAGCTTCATGGAGCCACTATCTTTTCTAAGATTGATCTTAAAAGTGGTTATCATCAAATCCGCATCCATGAGGGAGATGAATGGAAGACGGCTTTCAAAACCAAGGGCGGTCTCTATGAGTGGCTTGTTATGCCCTTTGGTTTAACAAATACACCAAGTACATTCATGAGGCTTATGAACCAAGTTCTTAAGCCATTCATTAGAAGGTATGTTGTTGTATACTTTAACAACATATTGGTGTATAGCCGTGGAGAGGAGGAGCATTCCAAGCATTTACATGAGGCATTGAGTGTCTTAGCTCAAGAACAACTTTATGGCAAGTTAGAGAAGTGCCATTTCTTCTCTTCCCAAGTGAAGTTTTTGGGGTACATGGTTTCTTCCGAACGCATTCAAGTGGATGAAGAGAAAATTAAGGCCATCCGTGAGTGGCCTACACCTATGTCTATCCAACAAGTCCGAAGCTTCCATGGTTTGGCCTCCTATAGGAGGCTTGTGAGCAATTTTAGCCCAATTATGGCACCCAAGACCGAAGTCCTCAAGGCTAAGCACTTTGAATGGAGTGAGCAAGCTCAATGTGCTTTTGAGGAGATCAAAGAAAGGCTAACTACTGCCCCTGTTCTTACACTTCCTAGCTTTTCCAAGTTCTTTGAACTAGAGTGTGATGCTTCCGGAGTTGGAATCGGGGCCGTGTTGTCACAAGAAAAGAGGCTCATTGCTTACTTTAGCGAAAAGCTAAATGATGCCAAGAGGAAGTATTCTATATATGACAAGGAGTTCTATGCCATTGTGAGGGCATTAGAACATTGGCAGCATTATTTGGCGGGAAGAGAGTTCATCCTCCATACGGATCACCAAGCTTTGAAGTTCATCCAAGGTCAACATAAACTCAATCCACAACATGCTAAGTGGGTGGAGTTCATGCAATCCTTCCATTTCGTGATCCAACACAAATCCGGCCAAATGAACAAAGGAGTCGATGCACTTTCTAGGAGGTACCTTTTGCTCTCTACTCTTGAGTCCAAGGTACTTGGATTTAAGTGTGTCAAGGGTATGTATGCTCAAGATGAAGATTTCAAAGCTATCCTTGAGAGTTGTTCTAGTCATGCCCACAGGTCATCTCACTTGGAGAATGGTTTCCTTTTCAAAGGAAATCAGTTGTGCATTCCTAAGTGTGGTTTTAGGGAGCTTTTGATTCAAGAGCTTCATGGAGGAGCTCTAGTTGACCATTTTGGAGTTGAGAAGACATGTTCTATGCTCAAGGAGCATTATTTTGGCCAAAGATGTCAAGGGATGTAGACCATTTCATCAAAAGATGCTCCACTTGCCAACTTGCTACGGATCACATTCAGCCTCAAGGCCTTTACACTCCCTTGTCGGTTCCTCAAGGGCCTTGGGAAGATGTTAGCTTAGACTTTATCATGGGATTGCCAAGGACTCAAAGGCATAGGGATTCTATCATGGTGGTAGTGGATAGATTCTCAAAGATGGCTCACTTTGTGGGTTGTCATACTATATTTGATGCTTCATAAGTGGCTAATCTCTATTTCAAGGAGATTGTGCGTCTACATGGCATTCTAAGGAGTATGGTATCTGATCGTGATACAAAATTCCTAAGTCATTTTTGGCTCACTTTATGGAAGAAGCTGGACACCCATCTTAAGTTCAGCACCTCTTGCCACCCCCAAACGGATGGCCAAAACAAGGTAACAAATCACACCTTGGGCACCCTACTCCGAGTCTTGGTGAAAAGGAACATTAAAGGTTGGGATGAGTTACTTTGCTATGCAAAATTTGCTTTCAACCGAACCCCAAGCAAGGCCACAGGTGTCTCACCCTTCTAAGTAGTGTATAGGAACAACCCACGGACTCCCCTCGGTCTTGCTCCTATCTCTAATCCCACTAAGTTTAGTTGGGAAGCCGAGAAAAGAGCAAGAGAGATTCAAGAACTTCATGCCAAGGTGAGGGAGAGGATTGAAAAGGTCAATGAGCAAGCCAAGTCCTATGCCAACAAGAAGAGAAGAGAGGCTCATTTTCAGCCCAGGGACTTAGTGTGGATCCACTTGAGGAAAGAAAGGTTCCCAAGCAAGCGCAAGTCGAAGTTAATGCCAAGGTCGGATGGACCATTTGAAATCCTTGAGAAGATTGGTCCAAATGCATACAAGGTAGACCTTCCTGGTGAGTATGGGGTGTCCGCCACCTCCAATGTGGCTGAATTAAGTCCATACTATGATGAAGATGAGGAAATACCGAGTTTGAGGTCAAACTCCAATCAAGCCGGGGATAATGATGGGGACCATCAAGATCAAGTCTTGGATGAGCAACCAGCTAGCCTACACATCTATTCAAGCTCCAAGGAAGTCAAGAACATTCATTCCTTGGTCAGAAACACCATAGAGCAATCGGACATAATATGGGCAGATTCGACCGACAATTGGCCCTATATTGTCCATCTTTTGGGACTTGAAGTTGAGGGGATGATTGACTAATTTTCCCCCTTTATTTGGTTTTAAGATGTTAGGAATCCAATAAAACAAATTGCAAAGGATTTGGAGGTCATTAGGTTGGTCAAACAGCAAAATCTTTCCAACACTGCAGGCTAGGCGCTAATCCAGCACAGTCCGAATTGAAGGGAAGTTTGGACCATCAACTTAAGGCCATTATTTCTAAAATTTTAGGACATGAAAGGATACATAAATATTTATCAGACCATGGGTTCAAATCCCATCCAAAGCACCCCCTTGTGTTGGTTTTAAGCAGCCAAAAGGACAAGCAAAACACCTTTTTACACGGTTGCTCACTACCCGCTACGAAGGGGTTTCTTTCTTGGGTTTAGCTTTGCCCACTTGCTGAATTGACTCTGTTGCTGCATTCTAGGACCTTTGTAAGCTTGACACCTTATTTGGGATGCATCATGAACCCTAATGAAGTACATTAAGCTAGTAAGTGATGTGTTAGCCTATTAAGTGATCGTGGGATGTATATACTCTTCCCCATGTGTACTAACTTAGTTTTTGCTGCCTAGGAAGGGAGGACTCGACTGAAGGAACACAAAACCAGCCTTGGTTCTCATTTTGTAATCACTTTGGAGTGTATGAACTTTGTGAGTTTGAAAAACTCTCTCCATTAAAACTCCTAATGCTATTTCTTGAGCTTGGCAACTCAAGTGGGTCTCTAGGTCTCTTTATCTCAACTAATCTCAACTAGAAGGTGATTAAATTCTATAACTAGTTGATCTAAAGAGATTGCCCAAGTGTTCTCCAAGGGTGGCTCCGAGGATTATCCCTTAAAAGGTCACTTGATTATCCAAGCTATTGTTTCTCATCTTTGCATTTGGTTTCATCACCTTCAATCCGTGTCTTGTTGAGTGTTCTTATGAGTTTGAATCTTGTTGAGGTAAGCATACATCACTTCATATGATGGAAAATTTATTTGATTGCCTATTATGGATGCATACTTCATGTTCCTAATAATTCCTACTATGGCACTAAATGAACTTTCAATCGAACAAAAACCTTCTCAAGCAAATCTAGACATCTAGGTTTTTCTATGGTAGTTCCCTTATCAACCATCATTTGGCGTAATAGGGTTCATAGCACATCTATTTTTCTTATTCGCAAACTTGCCTAATTGCTCTTATGCTGTGCAAAGTGTTTCACTCTTTCATTTCATTACTTCTCTAAGAAGTAACATGAATCACCTTTTTCTTAGAAATCTTTAATGTTCTTTCGGTCTCTCATATAAAGAATTTACTTTATTCTTTAAAATTGTAAAAGCTATCCTTTTGAATAACTTATAAACTTGTTTTCTCACCATCGCAATGCTCGATTAGCTAGTATTTCCTCCACAAGGATGATGTTGTGTCCCTAACCCTAAAGTCTCTAGTTCAACCACAAGCTTCCTTGGACTTGCAGTTGCTTTTAATGAACTGGGATTCATTACTGGTTCTTATTTAAACCTAAACATATTTACCCTATCAGCTGACTTTAGAAGGTTATAAATCATATATCTTTTCTTTTCTTCTATTATTGTTCTTATTATTATTATTATTATTATTATTATTATTATTATTATTATTATT
>JACYFF010031952.1:71681691-71759766 GCA_017589665.1 Selenicereus undatus | reverse complement strand
TTATTATTATTATTATTATTATTATTATTATTATTATTATTATTATTCTTTTTCTTCTTCTTCTTCTTCTTCTTCTTCTTCTTCTTCTTATTCTTATTCCTACCACTACTGCTATTATCACAATATTTATTATATTTTTTTTAATGTTTGGTTGTGCTCATTTATTTTTAGCATTCTGTTGAACATTTAATTAATTCATATAAATATTTCTGTCATGCTAGTCAAATAAGTGATGGCTAGATTGGCTCGAATTAAGAGCATGTTTGGCCTAATTTGTTAATAACTGATTTTATTTTTTAGAAGTAATTTTTTCAAAAACTGTTTTCGTAGAAATTAGAAAGTGTTTGGTCTAATTTATAGTGCAAGTGTTTTTGAAAGAATTGAATTGTTTGGCCTAGTTTTTGTGAAACTATTGTTTTTGTTTTTAGTTTTTTTTTTACATTTTCTATTTTGGTCTTGAAAAATATCAAGTTATCCACTGCAAATAGTCACACGTATTTCTGACATTTTTTCGGACTTGATAGATGAAAAGGAGCAATAGCCACCAATTGCGCAAAGCCTAAGTTGTGAAGAAAATTAAGTAAATACTTTACCTATGTCCACATTAGCATTTGTTTGTTTGTTAGCTATTGAATATGTCTTGTCAGAGAAACTAATGATCTTGAAATCACTTTCTCTCTTTCTCCACTTTCTCTCTTCATATGTTTTGTGTTCCACTTCATTGTTTGAAATCACTTTCTCGATGAATTAATTGATCATTATAAAAAAAATTAGCTAATTTTTATGAACCTACATTAGCAAATGACATGAAAAATTGAGACATATGGCTTTAACATAGATAATTAGGGATCCAAAACTCAAAGTAAGAACAAAACTGGTGATTAATGGCAACACAAAAAAGTAAGATGAAAATCAGTATATAAGTTGCAGTAGGATTGTTTTCTGTTGGGATACGATTGGATGGGGGGAGGCGGTGGAGAGAGAGAGATGCAAAATTTTTGGGTAGAATATGTTGTATTTGTAGGTGTGAAACATATGGGTATTGGGTGGGAATTTTTTTGATTCTCAGGGGTATTTTAGTCTAGATGCAAATAATATTTGAGTCTCCTCTGCAAATAATACTTAAGTGCCCCCTATATTATGAGGCACGTTCCACGGAAATCTATAATCAAAAGCAGCAAATTGCTGCTTCTGTTTTTGGGGGCAGTTTCTTTCAAAAATGTTTTTCAAAAACAGTTTTTAGGTTTTTAATAAATAGGTGTTTGGCCTAGTTGGTCTAAAAACAATATCAAAAACGAGGCCAAATAGGTACTAACTCGTGTTGAGGAACCACTTTCCTATAGCATCCACTTTCATGCATCTGACTTTTACATGTAAGAAAGTCATGTGTGCAAATGTGCTTCGATTTTGCATGTTAGTCTTGTTATGGTTAGACTATCCTCTAACAAAACTTACGATAGCAACAACGAGCACAAAAGATGAGTCTTACTCAGTTCATTGCTTATGCAAATGTTGCATCACCAAAAGTGACTAGATAAATGCTTCTAATTGCCTAGTTTTCACTCATAATTAAGATTATTTTTGGGTTTTATTTGGATTTGGGGTGTTTATGTACGAAATAATGGCTTGAAGAAATATTGAAATCAATTGCTTGGCTTACAAGTAATTGGAGCTTATTTTGAACCAAGCGATTTCCTAATTATGATGGCTTTCCTAATATTGATCAACAATGGAGAATAAGAAACCTACTCCAAGTAGAATTGGGAAAGTAAAGGAACTCATGGAAGGCTATCACCATTGTAAAATGATATCTCAGATGCCACAATTCATCAATAAATTCTTCGTAATCTTAGCTTAGGGGTTAGTTTAGATTTTAGGAGTAGATTAGTTTAGTTCAATTCTCTTAAAACATTTGCTTCAAGTACTTAGATTCAATTCAAGTGTGAGTTTTTATTAGTCAATTTGATTCAACTTTTAGTTTCTACTTTTAATTAGTTTGTAATTTCTTCCCTCCCCTTCCTCTTGTTGATTAAAGTTCACTACTTTCTAAATCATTCTACTGTTTTCCATGTTACTAGCTATTAAATCCAATCATGTTTAGGTTAGATTTAATTCCTGTTAGTTGAATGATTATGTTTTACTTATTTATTGCTTTCACTACAGTTAATATGGATTAGCTGTTAGTTTTAGTGGCCTAAAGTCAATCTTGTCCAAGTGGAATCAATCCTCAAAAACTATGACTGACAACCATACATATGTAGTATTAGTGTACCTCTTTTTAGGATCGTATCAAGTTCTTGTTGTTGTCCGGGACGGTGATTTAAATTTGGGTCACTATTTCTCTTTTCTATACATTTGACTTATTGGTTTCATAATTTTTTGTTAGTGGATTAGTTTTATTATTTTTTTGTCTAGGTTAATTTTCTTGTTAATTTGATTAGTATCTCATAATTTTTTTTGCCTGCTATTCTTGTTTGAAAAAAATAAAAAATACCAAAAAATTGAATTTTTTTTAAAAAAAACCTAGTCCTCAATATTTGCACGAATCCATTTGGAGCTATTTTTCTAAGCCCAATGACTTTTGTGCTCAACTTATGGACTAAAAGTTTGAAAAATGAAAATTTTGTGTGGTTGTTTATGTGAGAGTAAATGGGGTGACCAGAGCTATTTTGGGCTCAATATGTTTTCTTTCAAAAACTCCTGATCAAGCTTGGGACTTTTTAGATTGTTTTGGTTGGAATAGTTATGAATGTGAAGAAATTAGAGAGACTCTAGGCAACCTATGAGTGATCCATTAGTTTTTCATGCTAACTCTTATTCATATGGTCAATTTAGGGACCCATATGCTCAAGCAGACTATTTTGTTCTTAAATGTACTCGTATTTGGTGTGGTTATTTTAAATCTTCTTATTATGATATTAATAGTTGTTCATTTCATATGAATGTTGCTTGTGGTGAAAATCTTCAAAAGATAATGAATGATATGACCCCGCAAAAAAATGATTGAGATTATCAAAAAGAATATGCTTTAATGTTTTAATTAACTAAAAGAGGATGATAATGTGCATGAGGCTAGCTTTAGCTTAGGATCTCCTGCACCTAAGGTTGGTTTGGATGATGGTTGTGAGTATACCATTTCCCCTAGCTTCGAGAATACAATTGGTCCACTTATGACCAAACTTAGGGAAAAGATTGACCATTCAATATCTTCATTTCTAGTTTCCATCTAAAACTAGCAACCCTAGAAACTTCATTGACGAGCCTGACCCACTTATTCCTTTTGCTCAACTTAATGAATTTGAGGAGGCTGAAGAATTTGGGGGCGATGATAGTACTTACCTTGATAAATAGAATGACTGGTATGAGGACATTTCTAGGTGTGATACTTATATAGAGTTACAAGATATTATCTAGAGGAGTCATGTATGGAGCATAAGATAAATGTATGTTATTCTTGTTTAGAGTTAGTGGACTCCACTTCTCTCAGGGTCGCTGAACTGGCAGCAATCCCATCAGCTGTAATAGTCTGACCCTAGATTCTGGTTATTAATTTCATTTCATTCACATCATTTCTTTTCATATTCCCATCTCTTTATTATTCTCATTTGGACATTTCTAACGGGGCCCTTACTTTGCAATTCGGAGATTTCTTCTCGTCAATTTTGGAAATTGAGTTAGGCCTTGATATTTAAGAATTTAATGTTGAAAATTCTTTTTCATGGCATCACAACCATTTATTTAAAATTTGCTTTAAAAAAAAATTTTTTAGAAATGCGCTCGGTTTCCATTTTTCGCTAAACCCGAGCCCGTTTAAAGCCGATTTCGATGTAACAAGAGTTGACCTTTATTTGATTAACTTAATCCTCTTAATTAAGCCTTAATCAAGCATGCTTTTATTGACTTTTCTCCTTAAATTCTTAGCCAAGTAATTTGGGGTATAAAAGGGCAAATTTTTCATTTTACTTCATTCTTCACCAAGTAATTGCAAGGCACTTTCTCTCTCCTATTTCTCTCCTCCTTCTCTCTACCACACGACAGCAGCAAATTCAGCAACAGCACCACCATTTCAACCACCTTTAAATCATCAAAAAACCACAAAACATCCACCCCCAACCACCCCTCTTACTTCCCCAAGCATCTAAGATCATTTTAACCTCTTTTGGCTAGCACAAAGTGAGTGTTCTTGCACTTCTATGCTGATTTTGTTTTTGTTTTTGTTCTTTGTTCTTGTTGGTTTTTGTTCTTTATTTTGGTTGTATTAATGATGGATTAAGCTATTTTTGTGGTATTAAGAATCATCTTGTTGAGGGTTTATGGTGGAGTTGATTTTGGATGAAGTTAGGGTTAGGGTTTCATCTTGGGTTATGCAAGCTTCTTGTTCAAGTGATATTTATGGCATGCTTTCTCCATGTTTTTGCTTATCTTTTAATGTATTGAAGTTTACTATGGTTTTTATGATGTGTTGGAAAGATGAGACGGGGTTCAAGTTGACCCAAAGTTAGGGTTTTATCCATAAATGCATGGTTTGGACCAAAGTTGTGTTAACCTTGAGGTATGTGTCTATGTGCCTAGAAAGTAAGCCTTGTTGGATATATATATATATATATATGAATTGAAGTTGAGTGTGTTGATGTTGTATGTGGTTGGGATGTTCCAAAGTGTGTTATACACTCTTGCGAAAGAGTTTGAGTTGAGGTTTGGTGTTAAAAAGGGAAGTAACAACTAAAAGAAGTGCTGCTGGAATTTTCAGTGAAACAGGACGAACTTTGAAACAAAACTGGCAATGATCGGCTAGGCCAAAAATTTTTGATTTTTGGTGGGTAGATAGGTCTAGATGTTAGATTTAAAATGACTCTTGAATCGCCTTAAGCCGAGGACTGTGGAGGAAGTTATGGCTATTTTACTGAACCTGAGTGGACAGAATGGTTGTTTTTTTTTTTACCAAAACCTGACATGTTATTCTGACCCTATTTTATGAAACCTGTCATAGGAATCTGGTTATGTGGACTTCAGGAAAGTTTTAGAAGACTTCCTAAGCTGTTTATATTGGGGTCTTACGTCTCAGTTGGAGGTCGGGAGTATAAGTTGTGGATTATTCATTTCGTAGCCTCGTCTTAAACCCTACCCTCTAAACTTGCTATCGTGCCTTAACTTAACATTTCTACACTTTATTTAACTTTATTAGTTTAACCTATTAACTGGTGCATATCAATTCTTTATAAGCCTTTTCTATTTAAGGGTATCCATTGTACTAATTTTATGCCTATAATGATTTTGAGCAGCATCAAGGCCTAAGCTCTCATCCTCTCCATTTTAGTCATCTATTTAATCTGTGAACTAACTTTTAAAGACCCCAGGTACGTTCATTGACTGTATCTTTGGAAATCAGCACGTATTGATCGAAATTATATTGTTTTGGTAAGTACATCAATAAATCAATTGAACCAGTGATTTGTCACATAACTAGTGACCCCATCAGTTATCAGTTACAGGGCTTTGCCCTTCAGTTATTTGCGCGGTTTCAGGTCAGGTCTTCCGGTTGGATTGGTAGGTGTACACCTATACATAGATCGTAACAGTTACTAAGGGGTGCACTAACAGATAATAAGTGGCAATGTAGTTTTATATACATCTCATTCCCTGTTTTAAAATCAAAATGAATTGCAAAGCGAGCCCTCATACTTTCTTTCCCCATTGAATCTTTATCAGTACAGGGATGCACGTATTGAGCTTTGGCTCACAGTTCGAAATGCTTTTATGTTTTGTTTTAGGAAAATGGTTAGTAAACCGCTCGCAGGCGGGCAGGGAGGCAGAAGGTGATAATTAAATCAGGACCGTCCCTTTGATTGGTGGATAGAAGCGCTAAGACGTTTTCATGCCTTTTTGTGGTGCATTTTGGTGTCCCAGCTATATATATCTGAACTGGAATATGTATTTTAATGTTATATTTGTAAGCTTAAGCTGTGTTATGTATGATGTAACCATGGGATCTTAGAATTATTCCCGTGTTGTTGTTAAATGTTTTGAATTCTCGTGAATGACCTCTAAGGTTATACTTTGATTCTATGGTTCAACTTTCATATTTTAGAGATGCCTTGTCCTTACGGACGGCGGTAACGCCCATCCATGGAGTTCTTGATGTTCAGCTATGATTTATGTATTAATTGGGGCGTTATAGATTTGGTATCAGAGCCAGGTTGAGATTTCTTGAGGAAAGTAGAGCTAGGAACAGTAAGGTGAGAATGGTGGTTAGGAGAGGCTACGTATATTGCTAGGGTGATACTAGGAGAATGCAAGTTGCTTTTATCTGCATGTTTCTTATTTATGGATGGCTATGGTTATGTCTGCCTCTCACATATGTGTTTTCTTTGCTAGATGGATCCCTATGGTGTTAACCTGTTGCCGGGTGGATCAATGATAGCTCATATTGCGTTGCTCCATATTAGTATGGAGGCACACGCACAAAACCCCTACTCCGAGTTCCACAGTATTACGGTCCGTACGCAGAGACTGCTGTGGTTCTTACCCCCGGTTGGCCCGTGGGTGGAGTTCAGGCAACGTTATTATGACTTCATGACGACAGGGAACCCAGGTATAGACGGGCCTAGGTTTTAGGCCCAGGGGGCTTGGGTGACTCTCACTACAGAGTTGTTGTTGAGAGAGGCGTTTGAATTAAGGGGAATTACTATGGAAACTCTTCAACACGTCTTTCCCCTCTAACAGGTCCATCCCCCACCTGTAGCCCCAGTACCAACACAGGAGCCACCCATTCCACCTGTACCAGGCACCCCACTGATGCCTGAGAGTCCCGGGGAGGCCTACGAGGTGATAAACATCCATGATACCCCAGACTTAGTGGTGATAAGTTCTAGTGAGGACCACCAGGAGGAGGATCCAGAGGAGGATGATCCTGAGGAGGAGGATCCAGAGGACGATCCTGAGGAGGACGATCCCGAGGAGGACCAAGCCAATGAGGAGATGGGGATAGATCAGCTAGGGGAACAAGAGCAGGAGGAGTTGATGGTAGAGGACGTACATGAACCCCAAGTTCAACCCGGGGTTGGTGATGCCGAGTCGGAGACATCCACAAGCAGTTTTGATTCAGGTGAAGAACCTGACGATGAGTCTGAGCCAGATTATGATCCATTTAGGGACCGTTAGGTGGTTCTAAGGGTCGGGTAGTGGTTTCTATTTTGAGCCCTCTGTATGTAGGTATGGTATGGTGGGATTGGATGGTATTTTTTTTTTGAGCATCCGACATTGTATATAGTTAGTCCAATCCTCTTTGACCATGACGACATGATCCGCAACCCTTTTTGGTCATGTGACGGATCTAGTGTCTAGGGGCTATTTAGTGTTTAGTGTTTAGGAGTAAGAATTAGACTTGCAGGTGCTATATGCTTTTGTATTCATGTATATGAATCAGCTATGTATGTAAGTAAGCAGTTATGAAATGAAATGAGGTTGCCTTGAGTTATGAAATATTCTATGAGCCATCTCTTATATATTTATTGGGCATGTTTATCTTATACGTTTGAGGTCCCAATGTCTGAATTATTTTATTTAATGTCTGATCAGAATGTCTCAAAACGACATTGAGGTGCATGCGGAGGATAATACGGAGCAAGGCCAGGGTTCCGGGGATCAAGCCTCATGTCAGGGACCACCACATGGTGACGTGCCGCCGTCACTCTCTGCGTTAGCTAACAATTTAGGCAACCCGGGCTACTGGCCAACCCTAGTTGCCGAATTGATGAAGCGGATTCCCCAGGTGCCTACTGAAACCCCTCCCAAGGAGGATAAATTGGCAGATAGGGTAGCACGGCGCAACCCTAAAGTTTACAATGGATCTTATGATCCAGTAGTATTGGAGGAATGGATAAGGGGAATGGAGAAAATTTTTACAGTAGTTGAGGTACCGGAAGAAAAGAAAATGAACATTGGGACGTATTACTTGACGGGTGAAGCTGACATTTGGTGGAATACAGTGAAGGATAAGCTCATAGGGCCTGAATTCACCTGGAATAAATTCTTAGTAGAGTTGAGGGCGAAATTTTACCCAGCTGTAGTGCAAAGGCAAAAGGAGAAAGAATTTATGGAGTTAAAAATGAGTAGTAGCATGTCAGTGATGCAGTATGCTAGTAAGTTCACCAAATTATCTAGGTTTGTCCCTCAATTTGTGTCTTCGGAGAGGTTAAAGATGAGAAGGTTTGAGGAAGGTTTGGCCTTCTATATTCGAAATCAGTTAGCTGGACAACCAATGCTGACTTATCAAGAACTATATGAGCGAGCAGCAGAAGTAGAAAGAGTAAAGACGGAGTTAAGGGCATTGAATCCAATCAACCACAAGAGAAAGGGGTTTGAGTGGGGGACTCCAAGTGACAGTGTGAACCAGAACCAGCAGAACCAAAAGAAACCTACTCTTGTCCCCTCCAAGAGCCGTCCTACAGGCTCGACAGCACCTTGTACGAAGTGTGGGAGAACAAATCACACCACTCCTGAATGCCGCGTTGGCACCAACAAATGCATGTGGTGTGGAAGTCCTAAACATCTTATCACAGCATGCCCCCGACGATTAAAAGCCGTAGATAAGGGCGTTGCGAAACCATTGACCCCGCTCCGCCAAGGGCCCCCACCTTTAAGGTCTGTAATTGCAGGAAGGGCATTTGTGATGAACAAAAAGGAAGCTGCTACCTCTGGTACGGTAGTCACTGGAACCCTCTTTTTGAATTCAAAGCCATTTTGCGTATTATTTGATTTGGGTGCCACTCATTCGTTTATATCTACTCGATCTGCTAAACAATTAGGCCTTGAGAACAGAAAGATGGCAACCAATTATAGAATCAAACTACCCAATAATTCTGTGATTGAGTGCCCCCTCTCTTATCAACTTGTCCCCATCACCATTGGTGAAACCACCTTCCCTGTGGATTTGATTCAATTTGACTTGTCTGATTTTGATATCATTTTGGGAATGAATTGGTTGCATTTTTATGGAGCCCAAATTGATTGTGAAGATCTTAAGGTTATCCTGAAAGATGAAAAAGGGAGAAAAGTGTGTTTCTATGGGCAGAGAGAAGCAAACCCTTGTCCTTTGATTTCTGCTATGAAAGCGAGTAAGCTGTTATCTCAAGGATGCATTGGATATTGGTGTTATGCTGTCAGCACCCCAACAAAAGAAGAGGGAGTAGAGAATATACCTGTGGTTTGTGAATTTGAAGATGTTTTCCCAGAAGAATTACCAGAACTACCCCCGCAGAGGGAAATTGATTTTGGGATCGAGTTGATTCCAGGAGCCCAACCCATCTCTAAAGCCCCATACCGTATGGCCCCAACTGAGCTTAAGGAATTAAAGCTTCAACTAGATGAATTGTTACAAAAGGGCTTTATTAGGCCAACTGTGTCACCATGGGGTGCTCCAGTGTTGTTTGTCAAGAAGAAGGACGGAACCTTGAGGCTATGTATTGATTATAGGGAATTGAACAAGATTACCATCAAGAACAAGTACCCTCTGCCACGAATAGATGATTTGTTTGATCAATTACAAGGGGCAGGAGTGTTCTCTAAGATTGATTTGAGGTCAGGGTACCATCAACTTAGGATTAAACCTGATGACATTCCTAAGACAGCATTTAGAACCAGGTATGGTCACTATGAGTTCACAGTGATGCCTTTTGGTCTCACTAACGCTCCTGCAGCCTTCATAGACCTTATGAACAAGGTTTTTAGACCTTATTTAGACAAGTTTGTAGTGGTGTTCATAGATGACATCCTTACCTATTCTAAGGATAAGGAGGGGCATGCTGACCAATTGCGAACGGTACTGCAAACCTTGAGGGAGCATTAACTCTATGGTACATTAAAGAAATGTGAATTTTGGCTGGACGAAGTGGTATTTTTGGGGCATGTGGTCACAAAAGAAGGAATTAAGGTTGACCCCCAGAAGGTGAAAGCAATCACCGAATGGTCAAGGCCTACCAATGTCACTGAGATTAGAAGCTTTTTGGGTTTAGCCGGTTACTACTGAAGGTTCGTCAAGGACTTTTCGAAAATAGCTTCACCACTGACCAATCTCCTAAAGAAGGTGAATAAGTTCGAGTGGACTGAAAGGTGTGAGAAAGCCTTCCAAGAACTAAGGTAGCGACTGACGACCGCCCCAATTCTCACGTTACCAATGGAAGGGAAGGGGTATACAGTTTATAGTGACGCATCGAAGAACGGTCTAGGGTGCGTACTGATGCAAGAGGACAAAGTAGTGGCTTATGCCTCTCGACAACTCAAACCATACGAGAAAAACTATCCTACCCATGACCTGGAACTGGCAGCTGTGGTCTTTGCCTTGAAAATTTGGAGGCATTATTTATATGGGGTACCGTGCAAGATCTATACTGATCATCAAAGTTTAAAGTATATCTTCACCCAAAAGGAGCTCAATTTGAGGCAACGACATTGGCTTGAGTTGCTTAAAGACTATGATCTTCAGATTCAATATCATCCGGGCAAAGCAAATGTGGTGGCGGATGCCCTGAGTAGGAAGTCGCAACATAACTCAAACACTGTGGTGATTACTCAATTAAACCTCTTGAGAGAATTGGAGGACTTTGGGATTCAATTAGTATCTCATGGGCAAACGAATGCTCAACTATCAGCACTTACTGTTCAGTCTTCCCTAGTGGAAGAAATCCGACTGAATCAAGGAAGTGATCCTGAACTCCAAAGTATAAAGCAAAATTTAGAAAAAGGGAAGTCTTCGGGTTTTGTAGTACATGAGGATGGGACCTTGCGGTTCCAAAATCGCCTATGTGTGCCCAAAAATGAGGAGGTAAGAAAGCAAATCTTGGAAGAGGCTCATAACACTCGTTATTCAGTGCATCCAAGAGGCAAAAAAATGTACAGAGATCTGAGACAATATTTTTGGTGGAGTAATATGAAGAAAGATGTTGCAGAATACGTGAACAAGTGTTTAATATGTCAGAGGGTTAAAGCAGAGCATCAACGCCCTGTGGGTGAACTACGACCCTTAGAAATTCCTACTTGGAAGTGGGATTCAATCTCAATGGAGTTTGTTATGGGTTTACCCCTTTCTGCCTCGAAAAAGAATGCTATATGGGTCATAGTTGATCGACTCACCAAGTCGGCCCATTTTCTGCCAATTAAGGATACTTGGGGAGTTGAAAGATTAGCCCAGTTGTATGTTAAGGAAATAGTCCGCCTACATGGGATCCCTTCAGACATAGTCTCAGATAGGGATCAACGATTCCAAGCGCGCTTCTGGCAAGCACTTCAAAAGGCCTTTGGAACCAAGCTAAACTTCAGTAGCTCCTATCACCCAGAGACAGATGGACAAACTGAAAGGGTTAACCAAATTTTGGAGGACATGCTGAGAGCTTGTGTATTGGAGTTCCAAGGGAAATGGGAAGATGATTTACCTTTGGTAGAATTTTCTTATAACAATAGTTATCAATCCACCATCAAAATGGCCCCATTTGAGACTCTGTACGGGAGAAAATGTAGAACCCCGTTGTGCTGGAGTGACTTGGATGAGGCATTGATAATAGGTCCTGAAATGATCCAAGAGACTACTGAGACAATCAGGAAGATTCAGGAGCATATTAGGGTTGTCCAAAGTCGGCAGAAAAGTTATGCAGACAAAAGAAGAAGGCCTCTAGAGTTTCAAGTCGGTGACAAAGTTTTCCTAAAAGTTTCACCAACTAAAGGTGTGAAGAGGTTCGGAGTTCGGGGCAAATTGAGTCCAAGGTACATTGGACCTTATGAAATCGTTGAGAGGTTGAATCCTGTCGCTTATCGCCTAGAGTTGCCTGCCGAACTGGAGCATGTCCATAACGTGTTTCATATCTCCCAGCTTCGGAAGTATATCCCAGATCCAAACCATACCATTGTATCTAAACCTGTCGTTATTGTTGAAGATCTAGTATATGAAGAACGCCCCATTCAAATACTAGATCGCAGGATCAAACAGTTGCGCAACAAACAGATACCTTTGGTTAAAGTGCTCTGGACGAATCATACCTCCCAAGAAGCCACTTGGGAGACCGAGGAGGCAATACATGCCAAATACCCACACTTATTCGAGGTAATCCAACATGGTTTGGGGAAGTTTACTAGTTTAGTTTCGAGGACGAAACTCTTTAAGGGGGGAAGACTGTAATAGTCCGACCCTAGATTCTGGTTATTAATTTCATTTCATTCACATCATTTCTTTTCATATTCCCATCTCTTTATTATTCTCATTTGGACATTTCTAACGGGGCCCTTACTTTGCAATTCGGAGATTTCTTCTCGTCAATTTTGGAAATTGAGTTAGGCCTTGATATTTAAGAATTTAATGTTGAAAATTTTTTTTCATGGCATCACAACCATTTATTTAAAATTTGCTTAAAAAAAAATTTTTAGAAATGCGCTCGGTTTCCATTTTTCGCTAAACCCGAGCTCGTTTAAAGCCGATTTCGATGCAACAAGAGTTGACCTTTATTTGATTAACTTAATCCTCTTAATTAAGCCTTAATCAAGCATGCTTTTATTGACTTTTCTCCTTAAATTCTCAGCCAAGTAATTTGGGGTATAAAAGGGCAAATTTTTCATTTTACTTCATTCTTCACCAAGTAATTGCAAGGCACTTTCTCTCTCCTATTTCTCTCCTCCTTCTCTCTACCACACGATAGCAGCAAATTCAGCAACAGCACCACCATTTCAACCACCTTTAAATCATCAAAAAACCACAAAACATCCACCCCCAACCACCCCTCTTACTTCCCCAAGCATCTAAGATCATTTTAACCTCTTTTGGCTAGCACAAAGTGAGTGTTCTTGCACTTCTATGCTGATTTTGTTTTTGTTTTTGTTCTTTGATCTTGTTGGTTTTTGTTCTTTATTTTGGTTGTATTAATGATGGATTAAGCTATTTTTGTGGTATTAAGAATCATCTTGTTGAGGGTTTATGGTGGAGTTGATTTTGGATGAAGTTAGGGTTAGGGTTTCATCTTGGGTTATGCAAGCTTCTTGTTCAAGTGATATTTATGGCATGCTTTCTCCATGTTTTTGCTTATCTTTTAATGTATTGAAGTTTACTATGGTTTTTATGATGTGTTGGAAAGATGAGATGGGGTTCAAGTTGACCCAAAGTTAGGGTTTTATCCATAAATGCATGGTTTGGACCAAAGTTGTGTTAACCTTGAGGTATGTGTCTATGTGCCTAGAAAGTAAGCCTTGTTGGATATATATATATGAATTGAAGTTGAGTGTGGTGATGTTGGATGTGGTTGGGATGTACCAAAGTGTGTTATACACTCTTGAGAAAGAGTTTGAGTTGAGGTTTGGTGTTAAAAAGGGAAGTAACAACTAAAAGATGTGCTGCTAGAATTTTCAGTGAAACAGGACGAACTTTGAAACAAAAATGGCAATGATCGGCCAGGCTAAAAATTCTGATTTTTGGTGGGTAGATAGGTATGGATGTTAGATTTAAAATGACTCTTGAATCGCCTTAATCCGAGGTCTGTGGAGGAAGTTATGGCTATTTTACTGAACCTGAGTGGACAGAATGGTTGTTTTTTTTACCAAAACCTGACATATTGTTGTTCTGACCCTATTTTATGAAACCTGTCATAGGAATCTGGTTATGTGGCCTTCAGGAAAGTTTTAGAAGACTTCCTAAGCTGTTTATATTGGGGTCTTACGTCTCAGTTGGAGGTCGGGAGTATAAGTTGTGGATTATTCATTTCGTAGCCTCGTCTTAAACCCTACCCTCTAAACTTGCTATCGTGCCTTAACTTAACATTTCTACACTTTATTTAACTTTATTAGTTTAACCTATTAATTGGTGCATATCAATTCTTTATAAGCCTTTTCTATTTAAGGGTATCCATTGTACTAATTTTATGCCTATAATGATTTTGAGCAGCATCAAGGCCTAAGCTCTCATCCTCTCCATTTTAGTCATCTATTTAATCTGTGAACTAACTTTTAAAGACCCCATGTACGTTCATTGGCTGTATCTTTGGAAGTCAGCACGTATTTATCGAAATTATATTGTTTTGGTAAGTACATCAATAAATCAATTGAACCAGTGATTTGTCACATAACTAGTGACCCCATCAGTTATCAGTTACAGGGCTTTGCCCTTCAGTTACCCACGCGGCTTCAGGTCAGGTCTTCTGGTCGGCTTGGCAGGTGTACACCTATGCATAGATCGTAACAGTTACTAAGGGGTGCACTAACAGATAATAAGTGGCAATGTAGTTTTATATACATCTCATTCCCTGTTTTAAAATCAAAATGAATTGCAAAGCAGGCCCTCATACTTTCTTTCCCCATTGAATCTTTATCAGTACAGGGATGCACATATTGAGCTTTGGCTCACATTTTGAAATGCTTTTATGTTTTGTTTTAGGAAAATGCTCAGTAAACCGCTCGCAGGCGGGCAGGGAGGCGGAAGGTGATAATTAAATCAGGACCGTCCCTTTGATTGGTGGATAGAAGCGCTAAGACGTTTTCATGCCTTTTTGTGGTGCGTTTTGGTGTCCCAGCTATATATATCTGAACTGCAATATGTATTTTAATGTTATATTTGTAAGCTTAAGCTGTGTTATGTATGGTGTAACCCTGGGATCTTAGAATTATTCCCGTGTTGTTGTTAAATGTTTCGAATACTCGTGAATGACCTCTAAGGTTATACTTTGATTCTATGGTTCAACTTTCGTATTTTAGAGACGCCTTGTCCTTGCGAACGACGGTAACGCCCATCCATGGAGTTCTTGATGTTCAGCTATGATTTATGTATTAATTGGGGCGTTACATTAGCTTTAGACCATTCCACCCTTGGCATTTGTGATCACTTATGTGATCCTTCTACATTCCCTATTTTAGGCTATGTTGATCATATGGATGTTGCTAGCTAATTGTGATATTTATATGCTGTTTTTTTTTCTTCCCTAGCATGTGTGGTCACTTGTGTTGCCAATGATTGGGCTCGTAACTTTAGCAAGTTGAAATGAGCCCTGAGTTATGTGAATGCATGCTTATATTTTTATTTTTCTAATGTCCACTTTTTTAAGATGTGTTCCAAGGTATTTGACAGGCTGTTGAGAGCTATGATGTGTTTTTCTTGAAATTGTAGCTTAAGAATGATGTGGAGTGCCAGATGCTCCAAAAGCCACCCAGTGATTTTTTATGGGTGACGAGATGGCTCAGGTACATTCAGTATTCAACCTAGTAATACTGTTCTATAACTTGTATATGATGCCTTTTATTTTTTATCTTCTCTTTTGTTTTTGTGGCCTTGGTACTTCTTTCCTATAATGCGAACATAAAGTGAGTTTTGGTGTGGAGAAGAGGAAGGTATTCTTCAAAATTTTTTGAAAAAGAGAAAAAGAGAATATTTCCAAAAAACTAAAAAGATTTTCTATTTTTATGTGATTTGGGAGAGTTGTACTATCTTGATTGACTTTGACCCCTTGTGACTTAATTTTAGGTTGTAGATAAGTATTATGTGCATGATGGACCTTAGTCCAAAGTGTGTCATTCCACTCCTTAATTCTATCCTCATTGTTCCATTATCAATATTGAGTTGACTCCTTGCTTTATTCATTACCATTGTCTTAGGGTCTTAAGCTTCCATGGTTGATACTTCCACTTGTCTTTTCTTTTGTTTTCTCTTCATCTAAAAATTTTAAATAAAATAAAATTAAAAATGAAAGAATAAAAGGAGTCATACGGTCAGGAATGATAAGAGCTGCTTTGAGACATGTGATACTAGGTGCAACACTTTGAGGCAATATTGCAACTGGAAATGCTTGCCTCCTAATTTAGTAATGAATAAAGTAGTCAATTAGGATTGAATCAAACTCTGATAAGCCTAGCTCCTAAGGTGATGGCCCACATACACGAGCACTAGGATGGATCTACTATTGTGATGGATTGTATGGTGAAAAGTTGGTGTATGGATGTCATTCATGGAAACCAAGAGTCTTGATATGTATATTTTGCTTGCATATAATTTGATACTTAGGTTGCAGGAGTGAGTTGTTAGTCAAAGTCTATACAGTTTTTCCTTGTATATATTTGTGTATATTTAAAAAAATTCAAAAAGATTTTTTATTTTCTTTCTTTTTATTCTTTTACTTCTTCAAAGATTTTGTAAGTATATCTTCTGCAAACCCTCACGAGACCACACTCGTCCACTGGGGAGAACCTAAGGGTTTAAAAGGCGTGTTGCACGTACTAACTGCAACTGTGATTCTTATGAAAGTGAGTTAATTGTCTTAGGTGGATTTTTTTTTATTTTACTCAAAAGTGAGCAAAATCTAGGCATTGGAGTATTTCTTCCGTCACCAAAAATGACTAATAGATGTTACTAATTACTTAGTTTTTACTCGTAATTGAGACTATTTTGGGGTTTTATTTGCATTTTGTGTGTTTATTAGCTTTTAGTTTCTGCTTTTAGGTGGTTGGTTCTCTCTCTCTCTCTCTCTCCTCCCCCCATCTTTCTCCCCCTCTCTCTCCCCCTGTCGCCTTCTCTTTGATGAAAGTTTACTGTTTTTTAAATCGTTCCACTGATTTGCATATTAATAGTTATTAAATCCAATCATAGTTAGGCTAGATTCAATTCATGTTAGTTGCATGATTATGTTTTGCTTATTTATAGATTTTAATACAATTAATAAGAGGTAGCTTTTAGTTGTGGTGGCCTGAAGTCAACTATGTCATAGTGGAATTGAATCTCAAGTACTACGAATAACAACTGTACACTTGCAGTATTCCTATACATCCATTTAGGATAGCATTAGCAAACACGACATATCAGCACCAACACTAAGTTCTTAGTTTTCACAACACTGACATATCCTACGAGCTACTGAAACAAACAAAGACTTAGACCTACACAAACAAAGAGAGGTACTCAGACAGATTGTATGTCAAACAAACAGAAAGGAAAGAGATAGAAAAGAGTGATAAACATGTTATTTAAGAAGAGATAATCCTACGAGCTACTGTTGTACTCACTTGGGAAATCTGCTTAGATCATTTAGGTTACAAAATTTAGCTCCTAAATGAGATAAAGAGACCTAGATTCACCACTTGAGAAGCCAAACTTAAGATACAGTGCTAAGATTTCAGTTTGAAGCTAGGCTTAATTTTCAGTCATAAAACTCAAAACTAAGTTATATCTAATGGTAGGGAAAGGTTTTATAGAGCTCTCACATCCGCTCCCAATGGCTAGTAAAATGCAAGTGGCGAAGAAGGCAACTGAAACAAAAGTAGGTTCAACATAGCCCCATAAGAGCTTAAAAGATCTAATCTAGCTTTGACATCTCATTGATATGATTACACAAATGAGGCGTCAACATTAAATTGTATCTTGCTAATACCATTTCTAGTAATCTTGAGCATGTTACAAAGCTTTGTTGGCTCCAAAGGTTAGTGGGAAACGGCTAGAGAGAAACCAGGTAAATGAGAGTTTTGCCTCTTCTTTGATCGGCTAATAAGAGCTGTAAGAGATCCTTCAACGTATCTTGATGCATGTCCTTTGATAAATATTTATATGCCTTTCCATGTTGTTAAGTTTCAAAAAAGATGGCTCTAGGCTGCTGGCCTTAGATCCTCAAAAAACTGGTTAGTGCTGCATTGAGCCAAAATATGCTACCTCTGTTTGTTCTTCCAGTTTAACGCCCAATATGACGTCCAAAAGACTTGCACTTCACTTTATGGAATAAAATAAAAGGGAAGTAAGTGCTGCAGTACCTGCCTCCTCTGGAACCTGCTCCGAAACATCAACATCGATGGGTATAATTCTGGATAAACTGATTAATAACGTTTTGGGTTGATTTAGAAGATTTCTGACCATGATATGAGCTTTATTGAAGGCAAATTCGACGTGATTAGGGGAGAATTGTAGCCATTAACAAGTTAGGATGGAGAGAGATTAGTGGCCTTGTTAGGTGCCCTAGTAAAGGCGAATTCCACATGAGTAAATAGCTCATCCTACACTTTGATGTTCTTCTTGACAAGGACTTAAAGCAATATACCTAAAATCCCATTAGTCGCTTTGGATTACCCATCCATTTGGGGTTGGCATGTTGTACTAAACTTGAGATGAGTACCCATCTTCCTCCACAAAGTGAGCTAAAGTGGCTAAGGAAATTAGTGTCTCTATCCAAAACCATGCATTTGGCAATGCCACAAAGTCTCACATTCATCAAAGAAGAGAGTAGCAATGTGAGAAGCATCATTGGTGGTATGACATAGGATGAAATGAGCCATTTTTAACAATCTGTCCACAACCACCATGTAACGCCCCAATCTCTTACTATTTAATTAGCTTAATATAAATTATTCAATACCATGACCGTAGCTGAAGCCTTCACAACTGGAGGCATTACCGCTGTCCCAAGTTAGATAAGGCTATTTAACAACTACATGACCTTAGCTTGGGTACTTTCACATTTACCAATCCCATTAAGCCAAAGGCTTTTAAGTCAACTCTGAACTACAATTTTAATTGTAATACAACTAGAATATAGCTATATTTGCAACTTATAACTTCACAGTAGGCATGCTTATTCAAAACATAACCCAGAATGTCCCTTAAGGTTTGGCAAGTCTTCATGCTATGCCAAAATCAACTATGAGTGTCTATTGGGGTCATCTACAAAGTCATGAGCCTTTCATCCACTTCTTACTTTCTTCAGCTTGTTAGGGACAAGTTTGTCCACTCACCCATTACCTAAAATAGAAACACAAAAATATTTTGAAAAATAAGCTAAAGGCCAGTACACTTGTCCCTATATTGTGAAATGAACATTTAGAACAATTTAGTTGGGTGCGGGTGTTTCAGCTCTTTTTAGTTCAAAAACCGGCAAAGAGAGAGGTTGTAAGCAAAACTGTTACTGGTTATGATATGAAAGTAGAACCCAAACTAATGAGCTCATATGTGTACTTTGACCATTGAATAAGTATACACCTACCAGGGCGATTGGGAAGATTGGCCTGAGGCTGCATGGGTGAACTAAAGGGCAAAAGCCTTGATAATTGAATACTAGTGGGTCCACTTGATTACGTGGAAAAACAATGCTTGAAAATGGTTTATTAAATACTTATATGCTATGAGACTTTGTTATTTATAAAAACATGTAAGTTTTTAAAGGGTACATGCAGTAAACATATCTGGGTTTCTGAAATCTCTCTCTCTTCTCAAGAATGCATATGTTTATAGCTTGCCAATGACAAAAATGAACTCGTTTATGCTCTAAATGCATATTTGCATGGTTAATAAGGTTTCCAAATTATCTTTATTAATTTTAGCCTTAGTAAGTAATCTATAATTCCTTGGTATTTTTCTTAATTACCAATGCATCCTTCACCAGTTACTTAACCATGCAAAATGATCTTGCTCCCTCTTTTATATCATCATCATTATTATTATTACTAATAGAACTAAAGCTATTATTATCGTTATAAGAGTTGATATTGTTGTCTCCATTATTGTTAATATTATTCCTATTATGATTATTATTGGGAAAAGCATTATCATTAGCCCATAGAAAGCACAAAAGAACCTTACTCAACTTCCAAATTACATCCTCAGGTAACGCCTACAGCTTGAGTCATTCTTACCACTAATTATAATCCACCATCTTCACTACTTATTTAAATTATACATCAGACTCACTATTGCTCTTAAACGTTGAGTCTCTCTTAATTTCTATATTGAGCATAAGTTCACTGTTTATGCAAAGATGACCCCCAAAATTCTAGTTCACCATATCGTGATATTTTATTACCATTTTAAGGTATGCCTTTGAAAATTCATGTCTTTCACCCTTGATCTCGAATTGAGACCTAACACCCCCATATGAAACATTTATGAAGCGTTGCAATATTTCATCCACAGCGCGAGAGATAACCACCACAACACACCCTCTAAAATTGAGCCTAAGAGAAACTGTGGACCACTCCAAGGGTATTTTGCGCAGTCTCTGTAAATTGGCCATTACTTTGTGCACAAAGCTCAGAATTAAGTGATTCTAAAGGAAATTAAAAGATAACTCATAGACCCAACTATCCACCAAATGCAAATTTTTTTTTGATGCACCAATAGGTACTATTTTATTTCTAAAGCTTCCCTTGTTTTTTGGGCCTGTTTACAGCCCTAAACTGCCGTTTTCCCTCAACCTTAAGTCTCCCCACTCTTCTTTAACCTTTTTATAGTACACCCTCACTCCTACAACCTTTGATTTTACATGAATGACAATCAACAATCCTCAAAATTCAACAAATTTAATTAGAAGAGCACAATCACCATAACCTATATTCAAAATCTAATTCCTCCATAGGCACCCATATGCTTCCAACAATTTTAAACCTCAAAACCCATATGCTTCCAACAATTTTACAGCTCAAAATCATTATCACAACCTCCAAATTAACGTGAATTAACAATTACCTATATTTGATGATTATTCCCTAATCAAATTAAGAAACAAAAAGAATAAAAATAGGTGAAGGGGATATTAGGGTTTACCTCCAAAACACTAAGAACAAGGCTAGAGGGAATTCAAAGAGGTAGGTGGTGGTGTTGGGTTTGTGTGGATGCTTAGCTAGTAGCACATAACGGCTCCGACGGCTAGGCAGTCAGCTCCAAGCTAGGCAGCAATAGAGGAGGCACTAGGGGGTGTGCTTGTGACTGGGTAAGAACGAGAGGGCACGGGGAGTGTGAAATAAAATAAAAAAATGAAAAAGAAAAGGAGGAGGTGATGTCGGTGAGTGAGGGAGGGAAGGGATTTTACTTGTATTATTTGATTTAATCTTACCAAAGATTTAGATATTTATAACAATTTAGCCTCTTTTTTCTTTCCTTCTTCTCTGTTTTTTTTCCAAGTAAAATTTCCCCTTTCACACACAATGATTTGGACTAAACTTAGACTTATCATTATGAACTTCATGAATTAAAAAAAAAACTATAAATTTCATCCATATATTCTTGAAATCATCATCATTATTCCCTTCACAAGCTCGAAGCCAAGCGCTTTAGTTTCTAAAATAGAAAGTAAGAGATGCCTTCCTGTCAATGCATTTGCCCTATGTTTAACTTGCTGGCCTTTTGGTGTATCATGAAATGGAAGGATTGAAGTTACCTAGCCCACTTGGCATGCCTATGATTGAGCATGTGTTGACCTTGAATGAACTTGAAGGCCTCATGATCTAAAGGTAGGATGAATTCTGCTCCCACCAAATGGTTCCTCTAATGCTCCAAAGCTCTTGCTACAGCATAAAACCCCTTATCATAAGTGGAGAACTTCCTTTGGCATCATTGATTATAACTAAAGAAAGAATTGGTCTCTTCAATTGGACAAGAGAACTCCAATGCAACCCTGGAAGCGTCATGTTCAACCTCAAAGATCTTAAACAAGCTAGGAAGGGCAAGGACATGAGCACTTATGAGTTTGTGCTGGATTTCTTCAAAGGCTGCTTGTGCTTTTCATTCCACTCAAACTTTTAGCCTTGAGCACCTCAATCATGGGGTACATGATGGAGCTATTCTTCACATACATCTTAGAGAAGGAGGCTAAGCTATAAAATGTGTGAACTTGTTGAATAAAAGTAGGAATAGGCCACTATCAGATGTCCATGATCCTGAGCTCATCAACGTAGATACCTTGAGCTGAAATCACACACCCTATGAAGATAACTTATGGGGATAAGAGGTGACATTTCTCTAAGTTCCTACAGAGCTTCTTGTGGGATAGAATGTTTAAGACATGATGAAGATGATTGGCATGCTATTGTTTACACATACTATGCACGAGAATGTCATCAAAACATATCACCATAAATTTTCTTAGGAGTGGCTTGAGTACATGGTTCATGAGCCTCATAAAGGTTCTTGGTGCATTAGGCAAACTAAATGGCATCACAAGCCACTCCTATAAGCCTCCCTTAATCATGAAAGCCATCTTTTATTCATCCCTCTTGTATATTCTTCTTTGGTAACACCCACTTCTAAGATAAATCTTAGAGAAGATATTGGCTCTATAAAATTCATCAAGAACATCCTCTAACCTTGAGATAAGATAGCTATATTTGATGGTGATCTTGTTGATAATTCTACTATCCATACACATTCTCATGCTACTATCTTTGTTGAGCACTAATAAGGTTAGAACAACAAAGGGTTTAAACTCTCTCAGATTGGGCCTTTGGTTAGGAGATCACCAACTTGGAATTAGACTTTTTATGTTTCTTAGAGGTCAATCCTAGAGGATAGTTTATTTGGATGTGTTAACTTAGGAATGAGGTCAATCTTGTGTTGTATGGATGTTTTGGGAGGTATGCCATGTGGTATTTCTTGTGGAAACACAAGCTTAAAGTCTTAGAGAAGTGGTAGGAGTAGTGGTGAGGGTGGACATTAGCTAGGGCAAGTTATTGGCCAAGAAAAATCTATTTGCTGTACGGTTTAAACTCATGGAGTTGGGACTTTAAGACAGTAGTAAGAAAGACATCAATTTATGGCGTTTCTCTAGGCTTCATAAAAGGGGTAGATTTAATAGGAGTGTGGGTCATTCTCTTGTGATCTTTGGTAAAGGTGTAGGTACTCATTCGACCATCATGAATAACCCTTCTATAACAGTGCCATGGCCTCCCTAAGAGCACATAAGAAGCATACAAAGGGACTACATCACACCAAATATAATTTTTATAGTTCTTTCCAATGGATAAAGAAATGAAGCACTAAGGGGACATATCCATGCCCTTACCTTGGTCAGGCCATTAAATAGTGCAAGGTATAGGTTGATGAGTGATACCAAGCTTGAGTTTCTCTACCATGGCCTTAGAAGGCACATTAGCACAACTTACCCCCTTCTATAGTGGGTAAGGAAACATTCCCACCAACAGTGCATCTAGATTGGACGATTGCTTCCCTTTGTTCATGATCTTCTTGAATAGCCAAACCACTTAAAGTCATCCTAATCATAATTGTTTCTCCATTATATAGACCTTCCTTAACCTCCTCAAAAGCATCATTCAAATAGGACTCCTTATCTCCTTCCTCTTCCTTCTCCTCTAACTCCTCAAATGAAGTTTGATATTCATCCAAAGTCATAGTTGTCTTCTTTGGGCATTCAGATGCAATGTGACCATGAGCTTAGCACCTAAATCACCTCCTTATCATTATGGGTTTCGTTGAGGGTTTTAAAGTGTTCTTGGGATCGTGGCTTGTAATGGCCTAGGGGTTGAGATTGGAAATGTGATTGGAAAAGGGTTGGAAGTGATGTAAGGTGGTTTTTTTGAAAAGGATATGTATGAGAAGTAGGTTTGGTAGCCACTCTCTTTCCTTTTGCTCTTCTTTGGAGCACCTCTTTGTAGACTAAGGTACTAAGCTCTTCAAGCGTGGCATACAGATGGAGTCGAACAACATGAGCAATTTGCTCATCCAAACCAGTCAAGCACCTCACCAAGGTTTGTAGCTCATGCTCTATCAAATCACATTTAAGTAGTTGTCCAAAGCCTAGCGTACTCTTCTACGCTCGTGGACCCCAGCTTATTTGAAGTTGAGAAGCTTAAAGTTAGTTTCTTGGAGATAATAGGACAGTATAAATTTGATCTTAAGCTTCTCTTTCCTATTTCTCCAAATCTTAATCTTTTGTTTTCTCGTCTTAGTTGGCTACCATATTTGATCACCAAATTGAAGCATGCTTTTTATGTTTCAAAGTAACATGCATTTGCTTCTTGCTCTCTGACACATCCATATATACAAAGAGTTTTCCAATAGTTCGAAGTCACTCCAAGAAGAGGTCTAGATCAAATTGGCTTTCAAACTTTGGGAATATCCACCTTGAAGTCATTATAGCTCCTCTCGCGTTGCCAATGCAACCTCCTTAGCCTTCTCTTACCCTCATCTTCACTTGACTTCCCAAATGGGTTACTCTTTTTTTTCTACTTCTTCATCTTTCTCTCATAAGGTGACCAAGATGTTATTAAAGATGCTTGACCATTGCAGTGACACCCCAAAAATTCTAATTCATCTTTATTCTAATCTTTAGCCTACTTAATACAGCGGGCCATAATTGGGCATCACTATTGTATCTCATTATGAAATACAAGGTAAACGGGAATTTGTTAAAATAATCAAAATAACATCCTTATTCAACAATCAAAAGTCATTGGTCAAACTTAGTCAACTACAAGTCCAACATTTATCTATAATAATAAAATTTTAACTAGAGATTCTCTTGCGGGCTCACTTGCAACCCATTGTGATGTAGAATATTAGTGTATGAAAAGAAAACATTTCAAACAGCAAGACATAGCTCAATCTAAATCCTATTTAAATTCATTTCAAACATTTAGGGGGTGAGAGGAAACATTCTAACAGTTCAAAAATACGATTGATTGCCGGTCATTTCAATATCTTCATGCTGCCATTTTTTTCCCTATTATTCATAATCCAAAATAGAGTCAATTTATTGGTGAGTGACCCCACTAGAGGGTCTTATGGCCTTCCGCAGAACAACCCTGTGGGTTAACAGAACCATCTTGGCATGCATCCATCGACAATGGCGTGCACCCAATCAACTGTATTCTATAACCGTAGGAGACTAACCTATATCTATACCGGGGTAAACCTATCCTAATCTCGAGAGGCACTATCTCACAAACTCGCTCTACTATTTTAATTTAGGATTTAGTATTTTGTGAATTGGTCCATTTGGATCCCAATAAGCCCATTATTTGGTTAGCAAGAGTGACTAAATAGATGCTTCTAATTACTTAGTTTTTTATCGTAATCTAGATTATTTTTTAATTTTGTTCGATTTTTACGTGTTTGTATAGGAATGATGATTTGATGAAATATTGAGGTTATTAACTTGACATGGAAGACCAATTGGAACAAGTTTTGGAAAGTTGTAGCCAAAAATAAAATGGAAATCAAGTGGATTCCAAGCAATTTCCTCATTACGGTAACTTTCCTAATATTAATCAGGAGTGGAGAACAAGAAACCTATTCCAACTAAGTTTGGAAAGTGAAGGAAGACTATCACCACTGTAAAAAGAGATCATGGGTGCTATAATTTATCAATTTATTCTTCATCATCTTAGCTTAGGTTTTAGTTTAGATTTTAGGAGTGGATTAGTTTAGTTTAATTGTCTCTCAAAACCTTAGCATTAGGTATCTAGATTTAATTCAAGTTTGAGTTTTTGTTAATCTATTTGATGCAACTTTCAGTTTCTTCTTTCAATTAGTTGGTAACTTCTATCCGCTCTCTGCCCCCCCTCTCTCTCATGCGCACGCTCTCTTTGCCCCTCTTCTTGATTAAAGTTTACTGCTCTTTGAATCGTTCTACTAATTTGGGTATTAGTAGTTGTTAAATCCAATCATGTTTAGGTTATATCTAATTTCTGTAAGTTGAATAATTTTTGTTGTCATAATTAGTTCCTTCATTCTAGTTAATATGGGTTAGTTTTTAGTTGTAGGGCCCTAAATTTGACTATGCCCGTGTAGATTCGACCCTCAAGTACTAAAGCTGATAACCATACACTTGCGATTAAAATTTTACATCCTTTTAGGATCATATCAAGTTTCTAGTGCCGCTGTCAGGACAACGCTTTGAATTGACGTCACTTTGAATTGACGTCACTATTTTTTACTCTATTTATTTATCTTATTAGTTTTATAATTTCTATTAGTAAATTTTGTAATTTTTGTGTTTAGATTAATTGCTTAGTTAATTTGATTAGTGTCTTGTAATTTTTTTTCCTGTTTTCTTGTTTGGGAAAAGAATCCAAAAATTAAAAATTTTAAAAAAACTCAAAAGCAAATGCTAGTTTTCCGTTACTTTCAATATGAGCACGAACCCTTTGGGAGTTATTTCTCTTGGCCTAATGACTTTTGTGCTCAACTTGTGGACCAAAAGTTTGAAAAGTGGAAAATTTGTGAGGTTGTCTATACGAGAGTGAATGGGGTGGCTCGAGCTACTTTGAAGTCAATCTGCTTTCTTTCGAAGACTCCTAATGAAGGTTGGGACTTGCTACAATATTTGTTTGGAATAGCTATGAATTTGAAAAGGCTAGAGAGACTGTAGTACCGTGTTAGTGATCAATCAACTTTTCACACTAATTCTTGTTCACATGATCAATTTAGGGACACATCTGTTGAACCATATCATTTTTTTCTTAATTAGACTCCTATTTGTGTGATTGTTATAATCTTATAATCATGATGTTAATGATAGTCTATATCATATAGATGATGGTCATTGTACAAACCTTGAAAAGCTAATGAATGATTTGGCAAAAGAATGATTGTGACTATAAAGAGAACATGCTTTAATGTTACAACCAAGTAACATAACATAAAATGTGTATAAGCCTAACTTTAGTTTAGGATCTCCTACAGCCGAGGTTAGTCTTCGTGGTGGTTTGGAATATACTATTTCACATAGGTTCAAGGCTCTAATTGAAACACATATGACTAAACTTAGGGAAAAGATTGACGTCCCCCTTTCTTCATTGTCTAATACTCCATCTGACACTAGTAGCACTAGAGACGTTGCTGTTGATAACATACTTTACCCACCTATTCCTTTTGCTTAGCCTTATAATTTTGAGGAGAGTGAAGAATTTGAGGGTGATGTTGGTACTTATGCTGATAAATGGAAAGAGTGGTGTGAGGATGTTTTTAGGCATGATGGTTTTATAAAGTTAGAAGATATTATCTCCAAGGAGTCATATGTGGATCTCACTTCTCTTAGGTTGACTGAGCTAGCCCCTACCCATCACCATTAACCAATTCCACCTCCCTATTTATGATCACTTCTTTTATCCCTTGAAGTCCTCTATTTTAGGCTTTCTTGATCATATGGTTCTTGCCAATGATTTTGGCTAGACATTTGAGTGTGTTAAGATTAAGAGACGTGAGGATTTGAGTGATGATTCAGGACATGTGGAGTTCCCTAGAATGAGAGTTCATGATAATTGTGATATTTCTAGGTCATTTTCTTATTCCTTTAGTGCACGTCTAATCACTTATGTTTCCAATGATTAAGATTGTGAGTTTGACAAATTGAAATGGGCCCTAACTTATGTGTATGCTTGCTTGTATATATAGTTTTCTTATAACAACTTTTTTGACTTGTATTACAAAGTATTTGACAGGTTGTTGAGAGCTTTGATGGGATTTGATTGGAATAGTAGCTTGAGGTTGATGTCGAGTGTTTGATGCTTCACGAGCTGGCTAGTGATTTCTGATAGGTAGTGGGGCCATTTAGGTATATTTAGTATCCAACCAGGTAAAATTGTTCTTTTCCTCTAGTATATGACGTATGTTAAGTAGTGTCTTTCTTTTTCATTTTGTTTTATTTTTCTATTCTTTAGGCTTCATTTACCACAGTGTGGACATTTAAGATTTTGGCGTGGGGAAGGGAAAGTCATGCTTCGTAAATTGTTGAAAAAAGAAAAAAAGAGAAATTTTTTGGAAAAAAACCAAAAGATTTATTATTTTTATATGTCTAGGGGAGTTGCACTATCTTGGTTGGCCTTGTCCCCTTGTGACTTAGTATTGAGTTGCATGTGAGTATTATGCACATGATAGACCCTAGTCCAAATTATGTCATTCCATACCCTGTTCTAACCCTGTGATTCTATTACAATTGCAATTCTAGTCCTTATTTATATGTTAGGCTTTCATGGTTGATTCTCGCACTTATCTCATTGTATATATTTTTTTACTTTTTCCTTCCCGTTCGAAAAAAAAAGAAAAAAATTAAACAAAGAAAAAAAGAAAAAAATCAAATTAAAAAAAGGCATAATGTCGGGAATGGCAAGTATCCATTTGAGGTATGCACTACTAGGTGCTTCCCTTTGAGGCAGTATTGCCACTGGAAAATCTTGCTTCCCATGTTGGTACATTTATAAAATAGTCAAGTGGGATTGAATTGTACTCTATTAAGCCTAAGTCCTAAGGTGATGGTACTCTTGCACACAGAGAGGATGGATTCATTATTGTGATGGATTATGAGGTCAAAAGTTGGTGTATGAGTGTCATTAGTAGGAACCAAAACCATTGATATGTGCATTATGCTTGTGTATCATTTGATATTTGGGTTACAGGAGTGATTTGCTGGTTAACTGTTACAATTTTCCCTTGTGTATATTTGATATATTTGAAACACCTAAAAAGATTTTCTATTTTTTTGTTTTCTTTCTTTTTCTTTTTCAACGAAAAAAATGGGTATATCTTCTTAAACCCTCACAAGATGACACTCCTCACTAGGGGGAACCCTGGAGTACGTGCTAAGTGTAACCATGATTCGTATGAAAATGAGTTAGCATCTTACGTAGATTTTCTTCTTTTTTTTGTTTTACTCGTGGACAAGCAAAATCTAGGTGTGGAGGTTCTTGTTCAGTTGGAAAAAGTGACTAAATAGATGCTTTTAATTACTTAGTTTTTGATTGTATACTAGAAAAAGCGCTATTTACGACGGAAAAAACCATTGTAAAAAGTTGTCAAAGCCATCGTTATATATCTTTAACAGTGTTATTTAAATCCGTCGTCAACCGTCGTAAAAGGCCTGTAACGCACCCAAAATATTAATGACATGATTACGGAAAAAAAAATGCAGTGGAAGACTCGGTAAACGAAGGCGCTACCGCCATCCTGATAAGGACAAGGTTAACTGAACCATTTAATCCTGCCGCTCACGATCACAATCATAAACACTCTTAAACTAATACACTTTAAGACCAAAGTCCATACTAGCTCACTTCAATACCATTTACTTAAACATACCATGTGCTAACTCATACTCCACACTCCACACACGTATATTGAATATAGACCTTGAGGTTGATCCCAAGACTTGTGCTATGTTGAATCCACTGTGAGCATCTGATGACCTTTAAAAAGGCTTGCTAAAAGGAGGAATATGTGATACTTCATCACCTAAAATGGAAAACATGAAAACAATTCGAAAACATGAGAAAAAACTCAGTACATACATCCAGGTATTTGTAAAATGAGCATAGAAACACTGCTGATGGGTACCCAACTTTGCAATTCATTTAGTTGGCAATAACAATGAAAATGAAAGTAATATGAAATTGAATTGCTCATTATTATCTGGATGTGAACCCCTTGCACTGATATGATCTATACATAGGTGTACACCTGCCAATCCGATCAAGAGTTGGCCTGAAGCCGCACGGGTAAATGATGGGCTGACGCCCTATAGATGATAACTGACGGGGTCACAAGTTAAATGGCAAATCACTATATAAACTGATTCATTGATAAACTCATTAAGAGTTGTAATTTGATAAACATGCTCTGCCTTCTGAAGATACAGGCAATGGACATACCTTGAGTCTTTGAAACAAAATATTATCTAACTTGATACAAGTCAGTTGTTTCAAAAATGTCATCTGACTTGAGACATATGTTCTGACTTGACAATACTTATGCATAACGGGGAACGATAACTAGGCCTCAACTCTGTTTCATAAATGTCATTGAAAGTATGTGCAATTCGTAAATGATCCTTACTCACACAATGGAGTAAGTAAAAGTATGTGTAATAGAAATTGAGTAATTAAATCGTATACATAACTTGTGTATTTCAATATAACTTCAAAACTGAATTGATGAAAGTAAAATAGTCCACAATGAGATAAATGGTATTATAGAGGAAAAGGCCTTGATGGCAATAATTGAGAGAATGGTTACGGCCTTTTCTGAAATAAGTTGCTGATACAAGTGTAAGGCTCGCTGATGTATAGCTTGGTTCAAGATAACAGCGAGTACACTAGACTGGCTTGATAAATACATCTGATACAATTTGAATTGAGTAAGTAATAGAGGTATGAGGCCAAGAGAGGTATATCTTGGTTAAATGGCACAAATTGAAATAACTTGGTCTGATAAGTCACAACATCCCACTTCTCGTATTTCATTCATAAATCTATTAGATAAAGAATTCCTCCTCAAATGGGTCACTGAACTCAATAAAAGCTATTAAGCTCACCAAGTATGGTATTTTCTTTGTAAATCCATAACTGAATCAAAGCTCAAAAACAAGCTCCCTATTGTATTTTTGTCTTCTTCTTCCTCATTAATCAAGCTAAAAGCTCCATGAAAATGCATGAATATTTATTTCCCCCTTAAATGACTTGGCCCAAAATACACAAAATGAGTGCATGATAAATCTCACTTAATCTTTATTATTGCTCTTTATACAGTTACTCAAAATGCTTCCAATGATCACCAAACTCAAAATACACAACCAAAATTCATGAGATCTTCCAAGAAATTGAGAAATAATATGAACAATCTACAATAAAATTTTCAAAATTTTCCCCCAAGTATACACTACACAGAAATTGTAATAACAACCTGATTTACACCCAAGCAGGTCAGTTCAGTTCAAAAATTCATAACTTTCATTCTAGACCTCAAATGGATACCTAAAACCTCAATATGAAAATATTAATAAGTCCCTAAAAACGTTCATTTACAACTCAAAACATAATTCCCACAATAGGATTCCCAAAATGGGACTAAAACACAAGTGTATCAGCTTTGATCTCATTCTGCGCAGGTTTGGTAAAACGACCATAACTTTTTCCACAGACCTCAGATTAAGGCAATTAAAGAGGAATTTGAAATATAACACACTGAAATATCCACCCACCAAAAATCAAAATTTTTGGCTGGACCATTCATTACCAATTTAATCCCAAAGTCAGTCCTAATTTCCTGAAATTTCAGTCCTTCACTGATTTAACTTTCTATTCCTTTTTCACATAAAACTCACTTGAAATCATTTCAAATCACTACAATCATGTACGAAAGATCATTTAAAGCCTCATATATATATCCCAACTCTAAACAACTTCATCAATACATAATTACTAAATTCGTATCTAAAACAGGGCAGTTTTCTTCAAAATTCCATAACTCACTTATTACACCTCCAAACTTCATGCAATGTTTTTAGAGAATCCCAAATAATATAGAAAGTTTACAGTAAAAATTTCAGAAATTTTGGACAATCCCATCATTGCCAGAATTTTCGACAGTGGCATTTAAACAAATGCAAAATCATGAAAATCATGCTCTTGATCCAATACCTATGACTCCAAACATCTCTAAACTCAATAAAAATTGCACAATAACTATCAATTTGATCATTCAAGCATAGCCCATAAATAAAACAATCATAAAATTCAAGATATAACAAGTTAGGGTTTGGGATATACCTCACTTTAAGCTTGAATTAGAGGGAGGAGGGGGCTGTTTTGAGTGAAGTAAATGGTTGGGCATGATAGCTGGAAGCAAGGGAAATTCGGGGTAGCCGAGAGGTGGCCGGAAAAGTGGTCGGACACCACCCAAAGTGGCGGCACAAGGGGCAGCAGCTGCTGCCCCTGTTTCTGCTACTGCACACGTGAGGAGGGAGAGAGAAAATGGAGGATGAGTTTGTGAATTTGTTTGCTTAAGTTTTGTGGTTATAAATTATCAATAGGAAGCAACATGTGGCTGAAAATTTTCATCCCCAAAAATAGCTTTTTGATAATTAAAATTAAGCGCTAACATGAACGATTAGTGAAATAACAAAAGTTAGTAAGGTTTTGGGCCCAAAAGGCTAAATTGGGGCTTGAAAAATTATTTGGTGTGTTGAACAAAATAAAAATTTGAATTGCTCGGAATTAAATTTTAGCGAAGATAAGAAAATAATTAATCACTAATTTATACTCACCGAGACCTAATATCGATTCACAGGATATTTAATTAATCAACAAAACTTCAAATTAACAATCAATGAAACTTGAGTTGCAAAGTGGTACCCAAAATGAAATATCTCCCAACCGGGAAGATTAGATACGATGAATGAAGGTGGAAAATTTAAATAACATGATGGAACTCGTTAAATAAATAAATGGAGCGTAATTGAATTTAATGAATATGATTTGGTTAAACAAATAACCATGAGTGATTAAGTCAATAAACATGGTAAAGTAATTGAATAAACATAATTAATGAAATGAATAAAGATGATTTAAATAAATAAATATGGGTTAGGGTCAGGTTATTACAGGGCCTGATCGTAAAAGGCCTTTTATGACCATTCCATTGTAGAACATTTGCATACTATTACAATGATTTTCTATAACCGTTGTTATAGGACCTACTTCTTACAACAGTTTTTTTTTTTCCATTGTAAAAATCCTAAATCATCACTGACTGTTTATACCATTGTATTTAGCATATGAACTATCGTAATTGCAAATTTCTTACCATAACTATTAACCTGATGTACAAAAATCTAATTATTTACAAGGACTTTTTTTATTGCAGCTAACTTGATTATCAATTTTGTTCTAATTCTTTTTTTTAAAATAGTCGTAGAGAACCCGATTTTTGAAATATATTTACAAGACTAGTAACTTAATGAAATTTATATAACATTAAAGAGCGTGGAGAAGAAATGAAACATATACTATTTATATTAATATAAAATGAAGATCTCCAAGATATTTAGGAATGTATACATCCAATAAAATAGCCTTAACTCAAGATAGAAGAGACTAAAAGACTAGCCCATTTACCAAAAATAGTAGGCCTAATTACCAATTAAAATTACCAAAGATAGGCTTATTTACCAAAATGATAGGCCTATTGACCCAAAAAAGGCCTAGCCATTCAATACAAATCAACGACCACAACAAAAACAACTAATCTTTGTGTGCCTGATAATATCCACACAGCATCTACCCGTCAAACTTGCAAAGGTAGAGACATTTCAAATCTTTTAAAGTGTGCATATTTCCCTAATCAAAGCAAGTATAGAACCATAATCAGGTACAAAGACAATGAGCAAGCTAAAATATGTCATATTAAATCCAGATTCAAGGATTTCACTACCTGATATCACAACAAAGTAACACGCCACGTTGAGTGGCATTCAACAAGATAAATGAATCACCATATATACATCCATCATCAACCCATCACTCAGCAACAAACATGCTATATTTTTGTGGCAATTTTTTCCCCCTTGTTCAAAGGAGAAGAGCATGCAAATTGCAGCAATAATGTCCAAAATTAGTTCATAGTTAGCTTAGCCATATTGGCATCATTTTGGACCAGACAAACGAGAATGGAATAGCAGTGAAAAGAGTAAATCTTTCTTCAGGAAGACCCCTTTTTGTCGGTTGCTAGCTAGCAAGTAGAAACCCTTCTTCAATTCTGCCAGCCCCAAATTAGCCCCCAAAGTTTACCTTAGAGCTTCTTCAGTACTCCCATTGAAATTAAACCATAGATATACATACATATACTTATATCATTGTGGATTTGAGTAAAAGGTGGATCCAATTAGGCAAGGCAAGAAGCCCCTCATTCAAGCTCCAAGATGTGATGATGATGGTGATAATGTTGATGTAGATGAAAATGATGATGAGATGAATAAGATGTTGTACTCTTCGGCTCGATGTCAATATGACATGTCTACCATGGTTTCTGCCTTATATTTGTTTCATGGAAAAAACCCAGACCTCCTAGCCTTGTATTAAAGGGATTGGTATAATGCCATCTATGAGAGAGGGAGAAATGTCGTAGATGCAGTCCAAATGACTACTATAGGAATGAAAATGCACACCAACCATATAGGACACCATGTGTATGTGATCATCTTAGTATCCATAGTAACATCCCATATCACTGCATTTGAACATAACAAAACCTCAGTCAAACACAACCATTATTTCAATATAAGACATCCCCTTTTCAAGTGGACTAACACCCTTTTTCTGGCCAAAAGCCCATATCAACATAGAATCAAACCAAACAGCCTTTGAAGACTTCTATCAAACAGGTGGTGGGCATCAGGTTTTCAAAATTTTGCCAAGTAGTAAGGGTTGGAGGAGGGGAGTAAGGAAAGAAAAAGGTAGAAGATATGTATAAAACCACATGAGATAATTACAAATTAAAAGCATAATGAAAAGTATTGGAAAGTACTTACACTACTAAAAAACGTGCTTTTTCCTGCGGATTTTCTGATAGAAAATCCGGCTGAAAACGGCCGTAGGAACAAGTCTCGTAAACCCGCTGGTTCCGACGGCATATCCCGTCCGTCAGATACATTCCGACAGAAAGAGACAGCCGTCGTGAAGCGGGGTGACGGACGCCGACGGATATCGGGTGTCCGACGGATCCATTCCGTCGGGCCCTCCGGTACTTTGGGGCAAGAATCCACAGGGGAATGGTCGGGTTGTCCGATGAAATTTGCCATTTCCGTCGGCCATTCTGATGGAATTTGCAAATTCCGTTGAAAATTTTTTTTTTTAAAAAAAATATTTTGAAAATTTAGGTTGAGTTACGCATCTTTCCACTGCAAAATCATGATATCGTTCAGCAAAAGACCGTTTGATGGGATCGAAACATGTTTGCCATCAGCTGCATTCAATGTAACACCAAGAAACTCTTCATCTTTCAATGGCAATTTAATGTTCTATCTAATAACATTTAGGTTGAATTACTCACTTGAAAGATGAGGAGTTTCTTAGTGCTACATTGAATGCAGCGACCGGTGGAGGCGACGACAGGTAGAGGTGGTGACGACCAGTGGAGGCAGTGAAGGGGACCGATTTTGAGGGAGGAGCGAAGGGTGTCGGACGGCCGCAGATGGCGGTGATGGTGACTAGAAGAGGGTGGCGATAGAGGCCCCTGGCGGACGCGACAGCGAGCAGCAGGCACCGGGAAGGTCAGCGGCACTGGCGATGGCGGAGAGAGAGAAAGGTTTGTGTGTGGAGTGCCTAATTGCTCGAGCAATCGGATTTTTAAAGAGGTGTGGTCTGACGGACATGCTGTCGACCAGACCGTCGGGCAACTTATTTTTTTTAAAAAAAATCAGAAAAAAGTGTTGTTCGACGGATTATGCCGTCAGAAAATTTCGTCGGACCACTTATTTTTAAGAAGAAATTCAAAAAATTGAAAAATTTGAAATTTCAAAAAAATTCAGAATTTGAAATTTCCAACGGACTGTGGTTATTTCATCGGAAATCCCAACGGACTTATATTCTGTCGGAAATTCTGACGCCCACTTCACCTTTTTTGATATTTCGTCGGCAATCCGTCGACCGTTCAGACGGACAAAAAATCCGTCGGAAAAACCCAATTTTTTAGTAGTACTAGTTTATCCAAAAAGATAAAACATCTCTGTGAACATGATTTTCCCATCAATGAGCTAAAGAAGGTGGCAAGATGTTGGATAGTTTTTGAAAAACGATGTCCTCAAGCACCTTGATTTCACCTTGAAGCTCCCCTGTATCTTTCTTATGAGCAGCTTGCATATCATTAATCTTTTTCTGATGGTTAGCTTCGAGATGCTCAATGTTATTGAGTCGGATTTCCAACTCGCTAATATGCTGATTTTTCTTTTCAAGCTGAGCTTTTAGGTCAGCCTTGCTGGGTTCAAGTCCTCTAACATCCTTCGATTTTATACCTAATCCAAAGCATATTACGGGATCTCGATCTTGAGGCCTGAAGTATTTTGCCACAAGCTCAAATTGAGACACAGAAGGGTTCTTCTCTGATTCTCCTAGAATGTTGTCCTACGTTGAAAAATACAATGTTCCAAGCAATGTTAAAATTTTGAAAATTTAAACATAATGCTAGCTCACAACAAAATTAGCAAGTTAATTAGCTGTACATATATAATTGCATCTTCCTTTTCCAAGGCCCCATCCTTTTTCTTTCGGGTGGCTTTAAAAATCTCCGCAATGTCCAGGACCTTTCCATCCTTGCCTCACTTATTCTTCGTTGTTAGTTCAAATGGAATCTCTTCAGAACAATTTGATTTAACGTGTGTGCTTTATTTTATGTACAAGGACCCAAAATATAACAAAGAGATTCAGAGGCTAATAATAAGAAGGAAGATATTCAAGCAAGGAAATTATTTCAATTATTTCAAAATTGATTCCTACACTGTCGTTTTCAATTGGTAGAATTAGGTTTATCCTCAAGAAAGGCAAGCAAATGAGGTATTCAAGCAAGAAATTATTTTTGTTACTTTTTGAGTGCATGAAAGGGAAGAAAATGAGCTCAGCAGGGGACTGGATGTGTGGAGCATACCAAGACATGAATTTCAAGAAGAGGGATTCATGCCAAAAGTGCAACTTCCCAAAGCACGTATCTGAGGCCAACATTTTAACTTTCATGTACATCAATCAGGTATTTTTGCATGTATATAGCATTACCAAAACATGTAATTACTAGTCTACATCTGTAAGAATTTAGGCTACATTTGTACTATTTGGTGAATACATGTAACTGATATTTGTGTTATCACATACCAGCCCATGGGTTGCACAACTACGCATGCATGATGGAGTGTTATAAATGCAAGACACCAAGGGATTTTGGTAAGATTTTTCCCATCTTATTTAGCCAAGAATGATAAAGATTAGCACCATTTTGATGTCAAGCCTTCTCCAGAGTGATGCCCTCTATCAGGTAAATTAAATTCTTGATATTTCTTCCCATATCCAATTGCTTATGAGCTTCGAAATCATTCATTCAAATTAATTTCAGCATGAATCTGAAAATAGTCTAGCTATGGCTTTCATCTAATGTGGTTTGCATTTTGTGTAAACATGCAGTATATTCTTGAGACAAGTGTGTGCCCAATAGAACTAGAGCCCATGAAGGAACTCAGAGAGATCACTGCTAAGCATCCATGGTACATATATGTTCTATCTCTCTCATCTTGATCTAACTTACATGATTAACTAGAGCACTAATAATTGCACAGAGCTGAGAATGGGATGGATTAGTTATTATGCAGGAATCTGATGACAACATCAGCAGATCAAGGGCAGTTTCTGAACATGGTACTTAAGTTGATTAACTCCAAATGCAAATAGTAGCTCAGTAACACCATGGATGAATACCCAACTGTTAATCACACCAGAAAGATGCAAATAAATAAAAATCACACCCAACTATTACTTAAATTGAACATGCTACTTTGGTAAGGTTTCCATTGCAAAACCCAAATGGTGGCTCAGTAACACCACCAAAATCACACCAGAAAATGCAAATAAATAAAATCAGAATCCTCAACCTTACTTGATTGCAATCAATAAGGTAAGAGCGAATTGATTCCATCTATTAGCGAGGTTTTTGGAAAAAAAGAAAATGTAGGATCGTAGACCATAAAGTTGAACAAATTTTACAACAAATTGACTTAACGAGGAAGAAAAATAGAATCAAACAGATGTATGACGCAATGCAATCTAAGAGATAGGAGAGGGGAGCGAGAAAGAGATCAAGATACTTGAGAAAGACAAGATAGATGCCTTAAACCCTGGACAAATCGGTGCCTGAAATTGCTAACAACATCGAAAGCTTCAGTCCTTGTCCATTTTCTCAAACCCTAAATTTGACGTTGCCTTGAACCCTACACGAACCGTGGCTTATTCCAATTGAACCCTAATCTGAGGCTGGAAGAATTGTGCCTGCAATCGTGGCTTTCAATTTCAAGGGATTTGTGAAATAACGAGACAGAGAAAGAGAGATTCAACCTTTGCATGCAATCGCAGTCGCGTTTCTAGGGTAGAGAATGGAAGGAGTAGATCGAATAAGAGAAAGAAAGAGGGTCGTGATTTGTGAGATGAGTGAGTGAAAATGAGCTACGTACCTAGGTTTAGTTTTTTAGGAGGGTTTTTCAATTTTTGGGGGAAATCTTCCCACAAAACGGCACCTAGTATTCCTGCTCAGGCCAACCGAAGACCATTAAATCATTTGCAATGGATGTTTTCAATGATCTACAATGGTATTTTGCATCCATCAGTGCTAAATAAATTTTAACAACGAGAAAATTTCTGTTGTTGATAAAACAATTGCAACGGTACTTTTGTACAGTCAACAGTTATTGGTCATAAATAATAAATTTCTAATAGTGGTAATCGAGATTATTTTTGGATTTTATTCGATTATTGCGTATTTGGGTAGGAATAATGATTTGATGAAACATTGAGGTTATTTACTTGGCATGCAAGACTAAGTGGAATAGATTTTGGAAAGCTATAGCCAAGAAAAAATTGGAAATCAAGTGGATTGCAAACAATTTCCTCATTATGGTGACATTCTTAATATTGATCAATAGTGGAGAACAAGAAACCTACTCTAATCAGAATTTAAAAAGTAAGGAAGGCTATCACCACTATAAAAGGAAGTCTTGGGTACCACAATTCATCATTCAAGTCTTCATCATCTTGGCTTAGGTTTTAGTTTAGATTTTAGAAATAGAATGGTTTGGTTTTAATATGCTGAAAACCTTTGCTTCATGTACTTAGATATAATTGAAGTTTGAGTTTTTATTAATCTATTTGATGCAGCTTTCAGTGTCTCCTTTGAATTATTTCGTAATTTATTTCCTTTCTCTTCCCCCCCTCATTCTCCCCCTCATTCTCCTTGATTAAAGTTTACTACTTTTTGAATCATTTTGCTGATTTGCACACTAGTAGTTGTTAAATCTAGAGTTAGACAAAGCTGACCCGACACGATTACCGACCCGAAACTAACACGAAGTTAAGTGGATTTGGGTATAAATTTTCAACCATTTAATTAAACAGGTTGACACGTTCAACTTCGTTTAATTAAATGGGTTAGGTTTAGGTCAAGATTCTTGACACAAAAAAGTACCTATTTAACCTGTTTAATTAAATTGGTTGAACAAGTCAACTCATTTTTCCATTTGTCATTTATGTGTTGTTCTTTTTATTAGATAATTAAGAATACAAAAATTTTTAAAAATGTGAATTATAATTAACCAAAGGAGTTTTAAGGAGTAATTGTTTAATGTGGTATGTATCCAAACTTAATTTTTAACACTATGCAATTACTTATTAGTTGAAAATGTTAAATGCATCAATGGGTAATTATGCGACTAAACTTGACATGTTTATCTTAAATAAGTTAAGCAGGTCAACCCGTTTAAAAATTAAATGGGTACATGTTAAGATTTTTGGACTCGTTTAATAAATGGGTTATGTTCAGGTCGTGGAATTCTCAACCCATGTCAGCTCGACACAAACACAACCCGACCCGACCTAATTTATTATTCAACTCTAGTTAAATCCAATTGTGTTAAGGTTATATCCAATTTCTAAAGCTGAATAATTTTTGTTTTCACATTTGTTGCTTTTAGTGTAGTTAATATGGGTTAGTTATAGTTATAGTGGCCTAAATTGGACTCCGTCCTTGTGGATTAGGCCCTCAAATACTATGACTAACAACCACACACTTGCGGTTAAAATTTCATATCCTTTAAGGATTATATTACTAGCCCATGTTAGTCAAAACTTCTACTAACTTAGCAAAACCACTTTTAAACATGAATTGCTTAAGTATAAATATTCAATCCTAACGGCATATTTCATGTTCAGAAATTCATAAAAACCACATATTGATGTTCAAGTTTTACACATAAGGTCTCTTGGCACACAAGGTGTAACAACCCCAACCCCTTGGGTTAGGAGTATGAATGATTTCTTAATTCCTACTTAAATTTCAGGGTGAAACGGATTGAGTTCCGCCTAAAAATGGACTAAAACTAAGCTTGTAGCCTTGCAGTGGGTTCCTACATTCGATAAACACACAAACATATATTCATAACTCAATGACTACATGCCAAAAATCACAACTGTACGGGCTACACACCCAGAGTACACTAAACAATATAGTTCAATAATGCAAAAGAAATGAAAAGTACAACTCAACGGATCATACATCCAGAGTACTAGGGTCTACATCCCAAAAGAAAATAAATAACTCTAGCTATTAGAGGACTGATAAATCAAATGCTCGGCTCACATGGCTATACAGAGCAACCTCCAGAAAATATGCATTACATGGCTTCAATAATTAGCTTACATGTACTCAAGAAATTAAATTACACCAAAATACGTTACTAAGCTCACAATTTAATGGAAATTCTTGTAAAATCATCGTTATGCACTAGGAAGATAATTGGAACTCAATAAAACTCCTTTCACGAAGATATGCACCCTTTTTAAATTTTCACACTAACATCACCCTCGAATGAGGCACTTACATCACATAACATGTATGAAATCATTTTCATAAGGCATCGAAATCTCATATTTGTGCTAGGTACGGGTGAGGCCGTCACTCATGTTCCATCGTACAGGTTAGATCGTCGCTCACATTTCATATTATTCCCGTTGGGATCTTCAAGGGTTCCCACTCCTGGCTCTACTCCCTGGGCAACATATTACCCCCATCAGGGTCTTCTAAGGTTCCTACTTCTGGGTCTATCTGCGTAGGTATTAGGGTTTCGAGAACTGGACACTCTTCCTAATCATTATACATTAAGTACCATTTTCCTGGCCAAAAACGTTTTAGATGCATTTCACCTCTAACTGTGTATGCATTAAAACTTTCATTGTATTACAAATAATGACATACTCATTCTCAAGAGGCTCGAAGCCACAAAGATTTCTCATTGACCTTTCAAAGCATAGAACCACTCATTTTGGTAAATTATGCTTAAAATGAGTTAATGACTAAATATTCATTCACTCTTCAAGATAGGTGATATGGAAACTTGTTTGAAAGGTGACATTGCATTCGTACATAATTATCTCGATTATTCACACTTTAGACACAAGCATTTTATGCAATGACATGAAATTCCAACATACTCAAGTGATGTCATTCAAATCGTGAAATAGGTTTACATCGCATAACCACAACCACCTTTAGCTAACATCTGGCCTATTTGCTATAGACAGTTATACATTTTAACTCAAGACGACTTGGCATTACCTTTGATTAAGGGAAACTATTCTCGGTATGACACAGGGTTGATTCAAGTGCAATGACATGTCTATTTTCTTAACACACCAAGCAATCAAACAGTTATAAATGCATCAGTTTAGCATGAAGCTCAGCTCAGGCATACGCACCTAACTCTTGAACGAACCCAAGGCTAACATATCACATTCAATTCATTAATGCACATCGACTAAGCTTGACACTCAACATATATAATGCAGTATTAAACATGACATTGCACTTTTTCCCAGTTGACCACATGACTTATTGTATTGGCCATATTAGGCAACCAATTACTCAGTTATCGACACGCGACTTTAACATGTTGAAAACATACTTATTCGTGATTCGTATTACTTCTCAACTCAATAGTTCACTTGGGTGGTTTCTGAAGACAATGGGGGCATCATTTTAAATTTGACTTAACATTAAGATTAGATAACTCTTAGTTGAAAAGGACTATTCTACTTACTTTTTAAGGTTCACTCTAATGCAATCACATGACCGTTCAAATAAGCCTAAGTAACATAGTTTAAGGGCCGCTAAACAATCGATCATTTAACTACGGCATTGCAAAGACATTTAGAGTGAACTAAGCAATTTTCATTCAAAACTTCTTGACTCACACATCGATTAGTTGAGACACTTAAACAACTAAGCAAACACGTTAATTTAGCAAGAACGTGATTTATACGAACACATATAGCACACAGGTTAACAATTAACATCCTCTTTTCAACTAAGCAGAATAAGCCTAATATCAGATTTATAACACAACATTACACTCTGTAATACACGGAGTTTCACACAACCTGGACTCCCTCCTCATAGCACTGACCATAATAGTCCTCAAAACCATTTCAGTTCAACGCAAATGAGTCACCGACTACTTGGAGTTTCAGAACTCGTTACAGTTTCAACTTAACTACTAAATTAGCTATCACAAATATTTCAAAAATATTTGTAAATTAAAAGTAGGTTTAGGGATCGGGGAAACACCCACCTGGGCTCCAAGTTTAAGGACCCGATTTATGGGTTGTGTGGCCAGTCTCTAGCCCAAACACAGTTGGCAGGATGCCTCCGTCTCGCTTCTCAGTTTAGTCCCGCATTTCATCGAACGATTGTTGGACACCAAGGAGGATCACCAAGATGCCACGGCATGCAAATGGGTAAGCGAGAACAATTAAAAAACTGCTTAATAAAGATGGGCATAATTGAACTCAACGAACAAACTTGGAAGTAACAACAGAGGAGAACCCACCTCACGAAGACGAGTCGCTCTACTGCCATGCTGCCCATCCTTCTTCTTCTCTCTTCCTCTCGACCTCGCCCAGCCACCGGAGCCAAGCCTAACCACTGGCAGTGTAGGTCACGACAGTTATGACGCATAGGGTTTGAAAACCCTAGCCCTCAAACCCTTGATTCGCGTGCCTCTTGGTCGTCGCCGGACTCGAGCCCACCAGAGACACCTCACTATGGACCTATGCCATCATTGACGCTTGATCAGACCCGGTTTCTCTTGCTTTCAGTTCGCTCGATCTCCCTCTCTTTCTGATCTTGGGCTTGCCAGGGCCGTTATGGCTGTCGTGCAAACCAGACGATGCCCTGTTGCCGGTATGACGTCGCCGCCATGTTCAACCATAGCACATATCCCTTACCCTTTCTCTCTCTCTCTTCGCCTGTGTCTCTCGGGGTTGGGGGTAGCACAAACCCCCTTGTCCTGGTTCGTGAATCCGAGAAGGGGCTTCAGCCCTCTTTTGCACCGTCTCCCCTTTTATTTGTTTTGTTTAATCCCACCTACTTAATCGAGTTCAGTCCTAAATCATCTCACTCACTTAATCTCGACCCCAATGTCCTAGTTCAACTTGCTAATTTTGCGTTATTACGACTTGGCTAATTTCTAATGAGTTCACTAATTTCATGAAATTGTGTAATTAACAAAGAAAATTTAGTAAAAAATACTCACATAATCAGTACACCCAATTATGACGCAAAAATTGATATAATATAGCTAACTCAATCAAGTAAGTTAATAAAAATATTAACTCAAACGTTTAGCCTAAGGTTGAAAACCCCGGCTATCACATTCTTCCCCCCTTAAAAAACTTTCATCCTCGAAATTCCGAAATTCACAGTTCAGTCGAACACAAAATGCTCACATGCATACTATGATCTACACGATTTGCACTCGGATCCAAAATTTTCATTTTGCAATCAACTATATCTTTTAAATCGAAAAACGGTTTATGTTATTCAGTCTCTTCCTTGCCAATCCTCTTTAAGCATCTATTCACTCTATTTAGGCATCGAGGGCAAATCGCATCGAAGAGGGCAATTAGGTTGACAGGGATACCCATTTCAAAATCACGTTAGACCAAGGGTTAAACAAGAACTGCTTTACTCATAAGTACATAAGTTGATTCTTGAGGACCATTTCTATACATGACAACTAGTGGTACTAATGAAGGTTGAGTTAGGGTATGCGGCTACATTAAATCCGTCTTAATGTATGAAAGAATCAGATTATTTTAGGATTCAATCAGTCGACCATGAATTCTATATCATCATGAAATAGAAAGCTCATTGTATAGTATCACGTAGCATCACATAGCATTAAATGACTAATGACGACACACAAGAACGACACATAAGTTCGCAACAATGTCACACTTTGAAATCAAGCATAATCCATGTTTCAGTATATGTAGGGCATGTTACTGGGGTAATGCATGTGGTCATCAATCACTAAGCATAGAACAGCTTGGGGAATATGGTCCAATAGCAAATCAATGACAGGGTAGGTTTTCGACACTTCTTATACATACATTGTTTAAAAGGGGCGATGAGGTTGGATGGGTGTAAGGTCACTACTCCCAACGATGCACCTACAACATGATTATTAATAATTCAGCCACCCGAGCAGGTCTTTGTCAACTAGGAAACATCACTGAAGCGGTCACTAGTTCCTATAGGTAATGGAATGTGGTGTGACAAGCACTATGAGAGTTACTCAGGTAGTAATTTAGAGGTCCAAACTAATGCTCCCTATTATGCATACAAATGCAATAATCCTAATAAAGGATGTTCTGCTAATAGGTATAGTTAAACGAGCAATAACAGGCACGGTAATTACATTAGCTTAATAACAATGGTTTACCTAATGTAAAGCTCTACTCTTAAGTTTCCATATGGATTTGGTTTCTCTCTAAGTCAGGAAGCCATGCAGGTAAATTGACATGCCCATGTCCTTATGGGGATGGCACAAGTAGATACCACTATATAGTCAAACCACACCAGTACACTTTAATTAAACACTTTAACTGCCACGTTCCACAACTTTAAGGACTAGGTGATATGGTAAAGGCTCACATATGACCACAAGTACACCTACACATCGCCGTGTCACATGAAGCACATAGGCAATTGCGTATTCAAGCAGAGGTTAGCCCTTAAAATGTGAGGAGCTAGCATGTTATCCTTAGCGATCATAAGACATGCGATGGTGAGCACATGCGAATGCAAATTCTTATAGTCACTAGGTCGTGTATTAAATATATGCGCATTCGACCACTCAAGCTATAGCATAAAGCAATAGGAGTCATGTAATGCAAGTAACACCCCAATGGTCTTATGATGTGATAAGCCACACATATTAGACCATGCATCCAACTCAACTGCATCCTATACAGGCTAAACACAAGTATTAGGAAGCGTATGCACTTAATAGTTTATTCGCAGAACTAGTCGTGATCCAACTCCTACAATGCATCACTGACTATGCATAATAAACATGAGCATCTAATTTATATTGACATGACCTTGGATGCTCTACCATGCTACCTTTCCTACACATGAGGTATACCCTTTTATAGATGTGAATACATAGAAATGTAACTCTATTTACATCTAGTCACGCATTATATACATCGTGTTCAATAACTCCAACTATAACATTAGAAAACAGAATTCATGGACTATAAATGATGATTCAAGAGAAATGTTGTGCAACTAATCGCATAAATCAAATCATGCGACTAATACAATCATAAGTTTATTCAAGTTCAAGCCAAGCAACCACCGAAAACTCATTCTCTTTGCATTCGACCCCAAACATATCGATGGCCACTCACAACAATCCTAACTAATAGGTACTCCTATGGCTTCATGCATCACATGACCCCATAATAATTCCTTAAGTCATGCAGACTCGTGGGGTTGTTGCATAGAGAAAACATCTAGACATGTATGCATACGTGCAATCCCTATTTGCAACCTGTGGTATAACCTAAAGCTTGTCCAAATTTACGAGAGATTGGCAACCAACGGGCTATGATTGTTTTGAGTATGGTCGACATTAATGGTCTCATAGGTATGCATTGAGGCTGTATGAGACAAACGTGTTCCATAGGTAATCATAGGAGCTTACCATGTACGTCACTCCCCTTAGTAGGGATCGCTTACGATGTATAATTCCAAAGTTTGCTAGGTTCTCTCTCCCTTGCACTTTCTAGGTGTATTAGGGTTCATTCTAGTCTAAACATTGGCACCCCACATCGCGAATAACAATCCGTATGATAGAAAGCAATTAATGCACTGTACAGGCAACAATGACAAAGATGGAGAACGGTACGTACACTTACGTAATGTTCAACAAGATCCTATTGCTAGCATTTAATCTTTCAAGCATGCATGCGAAAATGCCCCCTCATTTCCTCAGACAATTTAGAATTCATAAAAGGAAGTTAAAATTTAGAAGGATCATTGATCATAGCAATTGGTCTTAAATCATTCCTCGCCTAGTCCATTCAAACGATTCCGTTGATGTACACATCTTAGTACATACACATTCAAAAGCAACATTCCAACATGCATAAGAACATGTACTTGTGAACCTAAACTTATTCATCATTACTATAGGAACACAAGTCCTTCGGTGCAAAGTAAAACTTAGCTCATTAGCCAAAATGACATTAACATTTCAAAACCTTGAATTTCAAAGGTGGAAAATAACTTATCCATTTTTAGCCTCTTCTCTAAGATCTCTAATATGGTTGCTTTCTCTATTGTAGGGCCCAAGGAGAAATCCGCACATAGGGGCAAAGAATGAGCTTAGAAGAAGATTTTCAATCGTTCGTGTTAAAATGAACGTGCTTTAACTTTCGATTGTCTTATCAAAGCGCACGAATAAAACATTTACTATTCAAACCATCACTTAGCTCACACAAGATTGTGCACGTTAATTGGGTTCATATTCTAACACATGATTCATATTTTTTTCCATCAGCTTAACCGAATCACATAAAAGCCAATAAGGCAAATCAATTAGTTCGCTAGGAACACATTGCACGAATGGAGGATCCCCAATGCCTGCTCAAGGTGTGGGGAGCCATTTAGCCTATACTAATGCATAAATCACCCCTTTTAATCAGTCGACCTACTCGGACCACACATAAGTTGCACTTGACCATGCCATGAGGCACACTTGCACATAGAGTACGATATATGCACATTATCACAGAGTGTTCCAAGGTGACTATATGAAATGCAAGACTCAGGTTACAGCCTATGGTCGCAAGACCTTGCTTTGATACCATATGTAACACCCCTAACCCCTAAGGTTAGGAGTATTAACGATTTCTTAATTCCTACTTAAATTCTGTGGCGAAAGGACAGAGTTCCACCTAAAAATGGGCTAAAACCAGGCTTCTAGCCTCACAGTGGGTTCTTGCATTCGATAAACGCACTAACATATATTCATAACTCAACGGCTACACGCCATAGATCACAACTCTACGGGCCACACACCCGGAGTATACTAAACAATGTAGTTCAATAATAGAAAAGAAATGAAAAGTACAACTGGACGAATCACATATCTGAAGAATTGGGGTTTACATTCCAAAGGAAAATAAACAACTCCAGCTATAAGGCGACTGATAAATAAGATGATCGACTCATATTGCCATACAAAGGGACTTTTAGACAATATGCATTACATGGTTTCAATAATTAGATCATATGTACTCAAGAACTTAAATTACATCACAATACGTTAATAAGCTCACAATTTAACATACGAAAGCATATAAGCCTACGTCTAGTGCAGCAAAGGAGGTTCCACCTTAGCGTACTTGAACCGAGTTCTACCTATCATAACCAATTCTTGGGGAAAAAGGGGAAAGATAGGGGGATGAGCTACCACACGCTTAATGAATGATTCCTAACCCGGAGAAAACAAAACACTTGAACATCATACTTTAGGTAGCACATATGCAGAATCTGATATATAATATCATATAATAAGCATGTAGGGTCTTCCATATTTGTCATCACCTCAATGACCTCTCCAGTATGATGGCAACCCGATTCTCTTTATAATTCACGCACAAGGCACTTAACTTGTTTGACCTAAGTCTTTTATAACTTATTGGTGGTAGTCCCAAGTCATGTCAACATAACATCACATAATGTAAGCATAACGTCGCATAACACGCACACAGGATTCATTAATAATCCATTTCATGCAACAATTCAGGTATTAGATGCAATAGAACACTTAGTCCAGATAAAAACACCCATCATCAAGGAGTTTAAACAAAATCACCATGTGAGACTCCTTTTAACAAGAAAGTAAGATTAATGCATTTCGTTTAAACAAATGGAAATTCTTATAAAATCATCGTCATGCACTAGGCAGATAATTAGGACTCAATAGAAACTCCTTTCCTAAAGATATGTACCCTTTTTAAATCATTACACTAACATCACCCTCGAATGCGGCATTTACATCACATAACATGTAAAAAATAATTTTCATAAGGCATCAAAATCTCATATTTGTGCTAGGTATGGCTGAGCCGTCACTCAAGCTCCATCGTACCGGTGAGATCATTGCTCAGATTTTATATTATCCCCATCAGGATCTTCCAAGGTTCTCACTTTTGGGTCTACTCCCTGGGCAACATATTACCCCCATAAGGGTCTTCTAGGGTTCCCACTTCCGGGTCTATCTTCGCAAGTGTTAGGGTTCTAGAGAACCGGGCATTCTCCCTAATCATTATATATGTAGCACCATTTTCCTGGCCTAAACCGTTTTAGATGCATTTCACCTCTAAATGCGTCTGCATTAGAACTTTCATTGTATGACAAACAATGACATACTCATTCTCAAGAGGCTCGAAGCCACAAAGATTTCTCATTGGCCTTTCAAAGTATAAAACCACTCATTTTAGTAAATTATGCTTAAAACGAGTTAATGACTACATATTCATTCACTCTTCAACACAGGTGATATGGAAACTCGTTTGACAGGAACATTGCATTCGTACATAATTATCTCGATTATTCACACTTTAGATGCAGACATTTTATCCAATGACATGAAATTCTAACATACTCAAGAGATGTCATTCAAGTTGGGAAAGAGCTTTACATCGCATAATCACAACCACGCTTAGCTAACATCTGGCCTATCACCTACAGACAATCAAACATTTCGACTCAAGATGACTTGGTGATACCTTTGATTAAGGGAAACTATTCTCGGTATGACATAGGGTTCATTCAAGTGCAGTTACATGTCTATTTTCTTAACACACCAAGCAATCAAACAGTTATAAACGCATCAATTTAGCATGAAACTCAATTCAGGCATATGCACCTAACGCTTGTACGAACCCAAGGCTGACATATCACATTTAATTCATTGACGCACATCGACTAAGCTTGGCAGTCAACACATATAATGTAGTATTAAATATGACATTGTACTTCTTCCCAGTTGACCACATGATGTATCATATTAGCCATATCAAGCAATCACTTACTTACTTATCGACACACGACTTTGACATGTTGAAACATACTTATTTGTGATTCGTATTACATCTCAACTAAATAGTTCACTTGGGTGGCTTCTGAAGACAATCGAGACATCATTTTAAACTTTTATCCACTTGACATTGACATTGAATAACTCTTAGACAAAAGGGACTATTCTAAGGACTTCTTAATGTTCACTCTAATGCAATCACATGACCGTTCAAATAAGCCTACGTAACATAGTTTAAGGGTCGCTAAGCAATCGATCGTTCAACTAAGGCCTTGGAAAGACATTTAGAGTGAATCAAGCAATTTTCACTCAAAACTTCTTAACTCACGCATTGATTAGTTGAGGCATATAAACAACTAAGCAACCTGGTGGCTATAGACATGTTAATTTGGCAAGAATGTACGAACACACATAGCACACATGCAAATACAAGTTAATAATTAACATCCTCTTTTCAACTAAGCAAAATCAGCTTAGTATTGTATTTATAACACAACATTACACTTCGTAATACATGGAGTTTTACACAACCCGGACTCCCTCATCACAGCACCGATCACAATAGTCCTCAAAACCATTTCAGTTCAACCCAAATGATTCACCGACTACTTGCAGTTTCATAACTCGTTACAGTTTCAACCTAACTACTAAATTAGCTATCATAAATATTTCAAAAACATTTGCAAATTAATAGTTAGTTTAGGGATCAAGAACCACCCCCCTAGGCTCCGAGCTTAAAGACCCGATTTATGGGTTGCATGGTTGGTCTCTAGCCCAAACACAGTTGGCAGGATGCCTCTGTCTGGATTCTCAGTTTATTCCCGCATTTCATCAAATGATTGTTGGACACCAAGGAGGATCACCAAGACAGCACGACATGCTAATGGGTAAGCAAGAACAATTTAAAAACTGCTTAATAAAGCTGGGCATAATTGAACACACCAAACAAACCTGGAAGTAACCACAGAGGATAACCCACCTCATAAAGACGAGTCGCTTTGCTGCCGTGCTGCCCATCCTCCTTATTTCTCTTTCTCTCGATCTCGCCCAACCGCTGGAGCCAATCCCAACTGCCGGTAGTGTGGGTCACGGCAGTTGTGACATATAAGGTTTGAAAACCCTAGCCCTCAAACCCTTGATTCGCGTGGCTCTTAGTGGTTGCCGAGCTCGAGCCCATCAGAGACACCTCGTCGTCGACCTGTGTCATCACCGACGCTTGGTCAGGCCTGGTTTCTCTCACTCTCAGTTTACTCGATCCCCCCTCTTTCTGATCTTGGGCTTGCCAGTGCCGTCACGGTTGTTGTACAAACTAGATGGCACCCTATCTCCAGGTGACGCCATTGCTGTCGCCGACCACCGCCTATGTCCCTTACTCTTTCTCTCTCTCTTCGCGTGTGTCTCTCGGGGCTGGGGGTAGCAGAAAACCCCTTGTCCTGGTTCGTGAATCAGAGAAGGGTCTTCGACCCTGTTTTTGCCCCTTTTTCTACTTTTTTTAAAATTTTGTTTAATCCCACCTACTTAATTGAGTTGGGTACTAAATCATTTCATCTCACTTAATGTCGACGCCAAATGTCCTAATTCAACTTGCTAATTTTGCGTTATTAGGACTTGGCTAATTTCTAACGAGTTCACTAATTTCATGAAATCACGTAATTAACCAAGAAAATTTAATAAAAATGACTCATACAATTATTACACGCAATTATCATGCAAAAATTGATCTAATATAGCCAACTCAATCAAATAAGTTTAAAAATATTAACTCAAACGTTTAGCCTAAGGTTGAAAACCCCGACTATTACACAAGGTCACATAAACAATTTATAAATATCCAGAGCACATTTTAAAAAGGAAACCAAGGTGAGTTAGGACATAGAAATTACCTCAATGAAGTATAAAACCTAGCTTGATTTCACTCCTAAATTTTCGGTCCTAAACAATAAAATAAAATGTCACCATGTGGGCCAACTCAAGGTGAATCTTACACCCCAAAACTAAATTTTTTCACGCAAAAGCCTAGTAAGCCATTAAGCTCACATGACCATAGCTAATACCCCCAAATACTCGTTTTTCATTTACTAATGAAAAACTATTATTAAAATTAAACCAATTAGGGTTTATGAGTAGTTTCAGGGCAGTTTTCTTACCTAATTTGTAGAGCTTATAGCTTCATGTCCGAATATCAAATCCAAGTGTACGAGCATAATACAGAAATATATTTATGCATACTAAAAACTTAATTTTTAAGAAATTGCAAATAACCACATCAATTGTTTTAAACTTTCATGTTTTTCTGTCTGGCCAGTTTCAGGTTGAAATTAAGCACTCAAGAGTGAAAATTTCATTTCTCCTTCATTTTAAGGCCAAAATTGATAACTTAAAATTCATAGTAGAATAAATGCATAAACTGACATCCCTAAATTTTGTCATGATTTTTAGCCTAGTATATAATTCCAAATCATTCTTCAAAATTTGGTCGATGCATGTTAACATTCTGCTCCTTTCTAAACTCATATTTCATGCATCAAGGCTTTGTAGCCATTAATTAACCACTCAAGAAACTAATCTTAACCATTCTTGAACATCAAATAGTTTCCTGACTGCCATTACATCCAAGGAATCCCTATAATGGAGATAGAAACAATGCATTACGGTTTGTACCTCAAAAAATGAGTGATAAGTGAATATGACATGATGTTTCTCTCAAAAACATCCCTAAACTTGAAATTTAATTCACAAGAATGGATTAGGAGGGTTAATCAAAGGCTAAAGAGATTAGATCATGATAAATTACATTAAAACTAAATATTTGAAAGGAAACCCTAGCCTTATAAACACTCATTCAAAATAAGTAATAAAGAGGAGAGAGAGGGTGCGTGGCGGTGACAACAGTGGTGCTGGTGGCTACGGGAGGTAAGAGATAGCAGTGGTTAGTCATCATTGGTGATATCCGCAGTGGCTGGTTAGTGGTGGTTGCGTGGTAAGCAAGGAGTGAGAGTAAGAGAAGAAGTGAGGGAGAGAATAACGTGAGGGATTGGGGGGTGAATTCAGGTAAAAAAACCCCAACCTTTTTTTCTTGGCTAAATAAAAGAGAAAGGAGAGATATTCTTTGTTAGGAATTTCATAAATGAGGAATTTAGGGAATTTTTGATATTCTTTCAAAGTTCAAATGAATTCAAATTTTAAATTTGAAATTTTGGGAGGGCATTTAAAATAATAGAAATTTGAATTTTGTTAATAAAAGTTAATATTTTCCTTATTAAAAGAATTTAGTTGGATCAGAATTAGAGAATTTTTAGGCTTCAGTTGAAGTCCTAATTTATATGAATGCTCAACGCTAAAATGATAACCTATGAGCTTAGGTGACTTACTTTCCATTCTGAAAATTAAAAAATCATCTTAAATGTTTTTTAAAAATTATAAATATGAAAAGATTTCACATTCTATCCTCTTTCAAAGAAGTTTTGTCCTTCGAAACTTCACAAATGACTCAAACGTAAACATCTAACATTTTAGGGTTTACATCTCACCCCTTTTAAGGAACTTTCATCCTATAAATTTGTACATACCTAATCCAACAACAAATGAGAGTGCTTAGATCATATTTCCTCTCCTGCTTCCTGTGTCGCCTCGGTCATGGTGTGGTTATCCCAAAGACGTTTAGAAAGGGAGCTACTTTCTTAGAAAGTGCTTTTTGCTACGATCTCAATTAGTTATTCCTTGTAGGTTCTATTTTCCCAAAGCAGCAAATTATCTGGCTCAATCATGTGACATGGGTCAAGGATGTATTTGTGTAGTTAGGCCAAGTGAAATGCAATGTTGTCTCTTAAGAGTTTTTCTTGTAGTTGTAATTGACATGCTACTTTTCCACTTGCTCTATGATGAGATAAGGACCAATATACCTTTGGGATGAGCTTGCTTGATTTCCAAAATAACCTGACACCCTTGGTGGATGATAGTCTTAGTAGGACTTGGTACTCAACTTCAAATACTAAAGGTCTTCGCCACTTGCCTGTGTAGCTTTTATAACAACTCTAGGTTGCATCCACCCTCTTTTGGATCACTTGAATGTTCTATGTGGCCATCTAAATTAGTTCAGGTTTAATGGCAAGAGCATCATTCTTCTGTTGCCAACATAGAGGAGTTATGCATCTCCTGCTACACAAGGCTCTAAATGGAGGCAGTACTATTTTAGAATAATAGCTTTTATTGTAAGAGAATTTGATTAGTGATAACTGCTCATCCCATGCTTTTCTTAATCCAAATCCCAAGCTTGAAGTACACCCGTTAATTTTCGAGTTCTTTATTCATCTACCATTCAGTCATTTGGCCAAAGATGGAAATAACATTTAACATTTTAACCTAATTTTTGAAGCCTCTTAGAGCTCTCACCAAAGTAGGGTCGTATTTCCAATGTCAAAAACTAGTACCATTGAACATGTGATCCACATCACGTAATTAGCTGGTCTTCTCTAGGTACACATGAGCAAACAAACCTAAGGCGAAGGTATGGCAAACAATGCTTGGTGTTAGCTTATGGATGAATCCATAATTTGCAACTCTCTTGGTTGGTGGTACCTTAAAGGGTACATGGCTTTATACTCTGGTCCTGCTTTACTAATGACATGAGTGTTACCCTTAGTTCGCTACATCGTCCCTATTAGTAAGTGGATTACTTTATCCTACACCCTTAGTTCTCTAAAATATAATCATTAAGATCTCAGACTCACTAAACAACATATCTCAAGCACCCTTAATTCATTATGAAATCCTTAAACTTCAACCAACTCACAGAGATATCCCCTGAATTGTATGTAATACAATAATCTTTCTTTCTTATGCCAGGTGCTTTCCCCCTTCAAACATTCCTTAAGCATTCACAATGTTTGTCTCCCAAGATTTAACCTAGCTACCCAAGCTCAATTAATGTGATGGTACCCAAAAATCTAATTTTGTTGATAAATGAACTTTAAAATTGTAGCCAAACAACACATATCTCAATAGATCACTGTAATTCTTATTTCTTCATACGCAAGTCTATCTTCATATTTTATTATTACTTTTCCTCATTTGTTCTCCAATTGTTTCAATCATGAGCTTTATGGACATGTATATCATGATAAGGAAACCTAATGATGTGAAATCTATACATAACCACATAACATGAAGTGCTCAAGAGTACCTCAAATTATATGTACAACCATGAAAATTGTTAATAAGCTTACCTACAAGCCAAGGTAAGTCAATAGACTATAACTCACTCCCAAAACTCAATCTAATCTAAAGCTTTTAACTAAAAAGGAATCATATAGGTTATAAGTATTAGCACTGAGTTACAAAGTGACAACAAGCTCAAGTAGTTGCAAGGGAAACAAACAAGTGATGCTTGCAATTGGAAAGAAAGATCATTAGAGTCTAGTAGCAATAACTCAAGGGTCATCAAAGCAAGCGTGATGCCAAAAGAAAGGTACAGAATGTCAACCTCAAACATTTAGAAATTTCAGCATAATATAGTATCTCACAAATCCATCCAAAGGGATACTTGTCCAATGAAACAAACAAATGAAAGGAATTAAAAAGATTAGGCTAAGATTCTTGGAGAGTAAAGAAGTAATCTTGAGTGATGATAGAGGACTATTACAAGTATATGCATGCATTAAATACAAGAGTCAATTGAAAATATAAGACTATATGGTTAAATATGGCAAACATAGATGTCAAACTTGAACATATGAGATCAGAAAGCTGACAATAGCATACGACAAAGTTACATTATAAATGAAATCCAAATTTTTAAAGTCAAAATAATGAAGATATCAACAAAACATAATACCAGTTGTCACTCCCAAGAAGCAATTGGTTATAACTCTAGAGTCAATAAGTGAACATAACCCCAAAGGAAACATAAAAAATGCTAAATCCATAAGCATACTCATTCTAAAAATAAGAGAAATCAAGTACTGAGATAAGATCATCATTAATAAAAACAAGTGGAAAGAATTATGAGAGACACGGGGAGAATTGAGGTAGGTCTGCCAATGCAAAGAACATGAGAGCCAAGTGAATGAATAACACCGAAATGTTAGAGCAAGAACCACATGAATAAAGGTAAGGGATCACAGACTTCTAAAACAGTAGAAGACATAATTTACTGGAAGGATAAAGATATCAACAAGATAGCGAATGTTAGTCCCTAAAGGTGATTGATCACATTATATTAGACAAAAGCTGCCCAAGTAAGCTAGAAAGTAGTAGAATAAAAGGGTAAATGATTTTGGAGGTTGGTAAAGTAGAGATAGCAGCAGGTTAAAGAAAATACAAAGATGGTTATAGGCCCCTTATAACATGCCACAATAGTCACCTGCCCCTCTTCCCCCTAAAGCTCACTTATTTCCTAGGACAATATTTGTTTCACTCAATAGTTAGATGGTTAAGTTTAAAATTAATTATTGTAAAGTCAACTAATATCCGCCCTCAACAATCAAATAAGCATCCTGATAATCATCCAGTCAGCTCATAACACTAAGGTTTAATATCAGTCACATGTAACACACATCACAATATTCTCTAGCTTCAGCTAAGGCCATTTGTTATAGTCTAAGAATGCTAGGAAAATAGTTGAAGGCTTTTATTTAGGCTATTTGTCTATTCTACATCATAGTGATTCTCAATCTTAACAATTTCTAACCACATGGTTATCATCTCAAACATGCACAAAAAGAACATGACTTAGCAGCTTTCTCCAAACCCCCAACATTTCAAGTCACAAACAATATATAGAAGATGTAAGGTATATGCATAATGATACTTGTGAAATATGTGCAATCGTCCTTACCCATACTTACACTCATACTCCACTTAATCCCAATGTATTTGAGTTTTAAGACTCTACATAAGATGTAACATCCCAAACGAGTCTATAAGTCAAACATAAAGCTCTGATACCATTCTATGACGCCCTAAAAATTCTAATTCATCTTCATTCTAATCTTTACCTATTTGATGTAGTGAAAAATAACCTAGTTAAGCTTCACTATTGTATTTCATTATGAAATATAGGGTAAAAGGAAATTTATTGAGATAGCCAAAATAAAATCGAAAGTCAACGATTAGAGTCAATGGTCTAACTCAGCTAACTACAAGCCCAATATTTATTTCATGTCAACACAAGTTTAACTAGAGCTTCTATTACATCATCACTTGTACCCAATTTCTATGCAACATATTACTAATTGAAAACAAAACATTTTAATAGTAAGACGGACTCTATAATATCTGCTCCTAATAATAAAATATTATTCAAATTCATTCCCAACTTTTAGAGAAAGAGGAAAACATTCAAATAGTTTAAAACAAGATTGATTCCCAGTCCTTTCAAGATCTTTAAGCTGCCACTTATTTTTCCATTAATCGTAATAAAAAACAGAGTTAGTTTATTGGCAAGTGGCCCCACTATAGGGTCTCATGGCCTTCCCTAAACAACATCATGATTTATCAAAACCAATTTTGGTGTATGCCCATCTACAATGACACACATCCAAACAACCACATGTTCTAACCCATGGAGACTAATTTCTCTTTAGACTAGGATAAACCTACCCTGATCTCGGGAGGTATCCTCCCCCAATCTCGTCTTAATCTTTCACTTTATGATTGAGTATGTTGTGAATAGGCCCGTTTGGCTCTTAGTAAGCCTAAGCCATCTTTGTCAAAACTTCTATTAACTTAGCAAAACCGCTTTTAAATATGAACTACTTAAGTGTAAATATTTCAATCACAACACTATATCACATGTTCATAAATTCATAAAAATCACATATCATAGTTCAAGTTTTACACATAGGGCCTCTTGGCATACAAGGTCGCATAAAACAATTTATAAACATCCAAACCACATTTTAAAACTGCAACAAAGAGGAGTTAGGGCATAGACATTACATCATTGAAACATGGCAACCAAGCTTGAGCTCATTCCTAGATTGTTGAGCTTAAATGTTAAAATAAAATGTCAATGTCACCACATGGACCAACTCAAGGGGAATCTTGCACTCCAAAACCAAGATTTTTGAACTCAAAGCCTAGTAAGCCACTAAGGTGACATGACCATAGCGAATACCCCTAAATACTAGTTTTTAAGCACCTATGAAATTTTAAAAGCTCATTTAGTAAAGAAAAACTATTATTGAAATTTAAACCAATTAGAGTTTGTGAGTAGTTTCAAGTTAGTTTTGTTACCTAACTTACAGAACGTATAACTTCATGTGGGAATATCAAATTAAGTTGTATCAGCGTAATAGCGAACACCATTAATGCCTACCACTTATGAGAAATCACAAACAAACGCAACAACTATCTCAAACTTTCATGTTTTTCTATCTTGTTAGTCTTAGGTCAGAATTGCATACTCACGAAAGAAAATTCATTTCTCCTCTATTTTAAGCCCAAAATTGACAATTCAAAATTCATAGTTAAATACACTGATAAATATATATCCCAAATTTTGTTGTGGTTTTTAGCATGGTATATAATTCCAAATTATTTGTTTAGTGCAGGTCAATATTTTGGTCCTTTCCCAGACTCATATTTCATGCATCAAAGTTTTGGAACCATCAATTAATCACTTAAGAAACTAATCTTAACCATTTCCAAACATCAAATAGTTCCCTAACCAGGATCCAGCTAGGCCCCCCCAAAAGAGATAGAAAGAGAGCATTATGATTTGTGCGTCAAAAAATGAATGATGAGTGAATAAGAAGAGATGTTCTCGAGAAAACAACTCTAAATCTGAAATTTAATTCACAAGAATGGATTAGGAGGGTTAATGAAAGGATAAAAAAGTTAGATCATGATCATTGCATTAAAATGAAGAATTTGCAAGAAGGTGCTAGCCTTGAAAATACTCATCCAAGAGAAGAAGTAAGGAAGAGGAGAGAGAGGATGGGCTTTCGATTGGATAAAAAATAGATAATTTTGGGCTTGGTATGAGGTCCTAACATATATGAAGGCCCGATGCTAAAATTACTATGTATGAGTTCAATTAACTTGTGCTGACTTCTCAAAATTAAATTTCACCTTAATTATTTATTTGGGAATCATAAATATGAATTTTTGAAATACCATACTTGCTTCCAACTCAACCCTTGTTGTCAAGGCTTGTTCGGCTACTTGCATCGGAGTGAGGCTAAAAGACATGTTGGACAAGTTCTTTGTAGGCTATGCGTTTGGTCGAGGGTTGTGTTTAGGCGAAGGAAGTTTGGGCCGAGGGTAGCTAAGTTGTGATGCCACTTGATATACCTAGCCTCAACAAACAAAGACTTAAACCAAAGAAAACAAATAGAATTACTCGGACATATTGCAAGCCAAACAAATAGAAAAGCAAAAGATAGAGAAGACTGATAAACAAGTGATCTGATAAGAGATAATCCTAAGAGCCACAATTGCATTCACTTGGGTAATCTCCTTAGATAATTTAGGTTACAAAAGTCATCCCCAAAATAAAATGTAGTGAGATTCTAGTTTGAAGCTAGGCTCAATTTTCATTCATAAAACTCAAAACTAAATTACACCTGATAATGGGGAGGGGTTATATAGAGCCTTTCACATCCGCTTCTGATGGGTAATACATGTAAGTGGCTAAGACAGCAGCATAAGAAAAGCAAGTTCAAAACAACCCCAAAAGAGCTTAAAGGATCTAATCTAGCTTTAACAGCTCAATAAGATAATCATACAAGCAAGTAAGGTGTGCAGCTTATAGTGTGACTTCCTAATACCATTTCCAGAAATCCTAAGAAAGTTGTAAAGCTTTGTTGGCTCAAAAAGGCAATTCATAAATAGGTAGAGAGAAACCGGGTGAAAGAGAGTTTTGCTTCTTCTTTTGCTGGTCAATAGCAACTCCAAGGGGTCCTTTAGCTCAACTTTAGGCATATCTTTTTATAAATAATTAGATGCATTTTGATGCCGTAAAGGTTTATGAAATATTGCACCAAGTTCCTGATATTGAATCCTCACAAAACTGGTTAGCTCTGTATTAAGTTAGAATCTGCTACCTTTGTTTGTGCTTAGTATTTGATCCACCAGAACGTCTAAAAGTCATGTAACTTATTTTGTTGGAAAATGACCCTAAATACTAAAGTGAAGTGAGTGGTGCAGTACCCTCTCCTCCACGACCTTCTCTAAAAGATTAACAAAGCTGGGTATAATTTTGGATGAATTGATCAGTAAATATTTGGGTTGATTCAGGAGATTTTTGACAAGGGCATTAAGATCCTTGACTTGCTTGGCACTTTTACTCTCCCCTATCCTTGTTGGATGGACTTTGAAACGATGGTTGCAATCACACACGTACACATAGAACAACTCAAGATGCATTCCTAGACTTGAACTTAACACCTTTGGCTCTTGGTTCTCTCAACTGAAGCTCTTCACTTTGTTGTTTTGTAATTGATCATGTAATAGCCTATTAAATAATTGTTAGCTGCAATACCTTTGTAAATTTGCAGTACTACTAACTGTTTTCAAAATAAAAACACGGCATGAGCGTGTAAAAACCATCAAAGCTCATCTATTTCATATCACAAAATTTTATGACAATTGTCGAAACAGTAGCACGCTTAGGGTGTTGAAACCATTGTCAAGGATACTCAATGTAATATGAAAAGCAAAGGGAATTAATAGAGTTATGAAATATATGAAAGTGATTCCTTTGGATGGCAAAACAATGATACACACTTTTAAGCATGATTTATTAATGCATTAAAATTTATACTTGATAAAGACACAATAATTAGCGTACCTTGATAAGTGAATCATTGTCTCCTAGATTTTAGAATTTTATCCTTCTTGTAGGATAATCTCAATTATACCTATACATTCGTCAGATATTATAACTCTATGAGTCACTAGCCTCTATTAGCCATATTAAGAGGTGTTTTTTGGTTAACTTACATCTTATCTTCCTCTAGATTCGTACACTTATTGGTTAACTTAGGAAATTCGTTTTAAAATGAAATTTATCCAAATTCTAATTCTCTTGCAACTTGATGAGACTTCGTTTCTGGTTTCCTTTACATTGGTTATGAATTAGTCTCTTCTGAATTCGAAGTATTCACCACTAAGCAAGTACTGTATTTGGTGAAGTTCAAATTCTCAAATAACTTGATTGAAGTAGTCAAACTTAATAACCCTTCAATTAATTAATCCACCCCATCTCCTAAAGGAACCCACACTCACATAAGCATGTAAGTAACTTAAATAAACTTCACTTCCTTTTATAGGACATAACACTCAACTATCTATTCTTTAACCCGATTTCACGCATTATTTCAAAGTGAGCCTTTTGGCATTAACGAGAGTCTTGAATGAATTCGTCGCCTAAGGTTCTAGACATAGTGATTCAACCAAATACGACACGTACACATGCCCCAAAATTCATCAAATCATTGAGTAGCCTCACCAGTCAAATCTTTTTTTCTTTTTCATGAACATCTAATGTAGCGTTTGGTTGAAAGTAATGCAATCACTATGCAATGGAATCAACCATGTAATGCAATTGTTAGTGTAATGGAATGGGATAATAATTGCATTACAATGTTCGGTAATAAAGTTTTTACAAGTGTAATGGAATGAATTCATCTACAAGCAATACTTAATTTTACATGTGACGTGAATTACTTGCAATTCAATTCGCATTTTATTTTTGCCTATTTTAATTATTTGTAGCTTCGTTGATAAATATCATCAAATATCTTAGCATCATGATTACGATGTTTCGCATAAGACTTATTTCACTCTATTTCTTATAGATTACAATAATGTAATATTGTTCAAGTTTACCAAGTAGAGAGAAGATGACAATGAAGAGAGAGAGAGAGAGACATGACGTCCAGAACGTACAAAAATACAGTTACAATAATACGATCATGCTCTAGGTTAAACTTTATCTAATATGGAGAGGAGAGAGAGATGGGTGAGGAGGGCTTCAAGCCTTTAAAAAAATGGTGTCAAAGTAATAAGAGATGGGAAGTAGAGGAGAGACAATGGAGATAAGAGAGAGAAAGTTCCCAAATATAATAGCTTATAGTTGGATAGATTTTGATTCAAAGGTATGTAATCAAAATTGTTTAGGAAAAGTCAAGTAATTGTAATTGCATAGATTGAGATAAATGTAATTACAATGCAGTCTTGATTACATTCCTTAATGGTAACCAAACATGGTAATAGAATCACCATTGCCATTTTGATTGCATTACCACTTCGATTACATAGAACCAAACAAGCCATAAGTATCCATCACATAAATATTTTGTTCACATACTCAAACCTTCTAATCACCTCAGTTTCATTTACACTCCCAATTTCACAACATGATCGATTCCTTTGCCGGTTTGAGCTATTAGTCAACGTAAACGAAACAAAATATAACTAAAGGACTGACTATGATATGCGCTTATAAATTCAATTAAACCACTTATGATAACATATGTTTGGTCGTATCTCTGTCTTATACATCATCAACAACACCTCGTACTTTTGCACTCCACAATCAAAAAACTCATTCATAGGTACCCATTCAAATTCAACAAATGCACTTATTAATATATATGCAATATGATTATTTCAAAGCTCAATACATTGACTCTCAATTGAAATGAGAATTCATGAGTTTAGAAAAGGGTTAAAGATGGTCTACCTATGTGGAGATTAGATGTGAAAGTGGATGGAACTGAGGAGTGTGAAAGACGGTCGTGACATCTCATTGGGCATAAGATAATGGCTGCCTACGACCATCAGTAGCAAACAACGCCTGCCAAGGACAATAGAAAGAGTGGGGGACTGCCCCTATCTTGGAGGAGTGAAACAGAGATTGTAGACGGAAAAGGGAGCCAATGGTGGCTGCATGATCGTAGATGACGAACCGGGTGGAGGGGGAAGGACGATGACATACTTGCTATGGCTACGTCTCAAGGCGGTCTATTGACAAAAGAACATTAGCTAAAAAGGGAAGAAGAATTAGAGCGCGGAGAAGGGGAGGAACATGGGAAGATAAAGCGGAAATTATTGGGTTTAATTTGCCTTGCCACTTTTTAAAAAGAAATTCCTCCCATTTCTTTTCCCTTTTTTTTGTCCTATTAATAACTGAATCTGATCTTACTTTAGTTCTCAATCTTTAATTTCATCACATAATTAATTTCTTGGCCACCTATTTCACTTAACGTAATTTGCCCCTTTTCTTTGTTATTATACATTTTTATTTTTTACTTAAACATTTATAAATTAAATCGACTCAGTTCAAAATTTTTCATTACTCAAAACTATGTGCATATTTGCATGCAAATGCATATTTTCACATTTGATCTATGCTCAAATGTGCTTGAAAAAAATTTACAACTAATAAAATTGCTTAGTTCAAACTTCTCATTCATTGTGACTTAGACTTTGCGTCGCTTACTGCATTGATTATAATCATATGATTAATACATAATTAACATATTTAGAGATAATAAAATGAGATTAAGTAATAGGGTGTCAAGAAAATGCACTTTTAAATTTATAAAATTCCATGTATTCCACAAGGCCTCCTCCGTCAAAAATTCTAATCCAGTAGTTTTCACGCAATTCAAGCATTAATATCCTATAAAAGTTTTGCTTACTTTGCTATGGCTTTGGAACAAATTTTTTAATTACTTTACTTTGGTCCTAACTTTGTATCAAATCAAATTGAGACTCATAAGAAGCACAGTAATAGTGAGAAAGTAAATTTTGAAAATTTCGTTTGCTTTTTAATTTACTTACTCAGTGCCAATTCTCTTAGGAGCTCCTGTACTTGCAAAACATTTATAATCCACTCAAAACGATAGTCATAAATATTTCATAATATTTCACTAATTAAATAAATGCCTCTAATATCTAAACCATTATTTATTTACCTTTGCTTCATTTACGCCAACTCTTTAAAAGTCATCTAGCACAACTCACTGGTTATTTGTATGTAATCTTAGTCTATGAGACTTAATTAAGCATGCCAAAAAACATTGGGGTATCGCATGTTGGACTTAAACTTAGAAACTAGGCATCATTATGTCAGACTAATTTGTGTGCAAAGAGCTAAGAAAACAAAGGAAAAGATTAGAAGTTGGGCCAAAATAAATCTAAACTCAAGGATAGAATTCTACCCCCACATACCGTCAGTACAACTACACACAACTTTACAACATGACTGAAGGCTTCATGGTAGCTGAGAAATATGATAAGGAGTATGAGAAACTCCTTATAAAGTGTGACTAGCAGGAACCAAAGGACCGCCTTCAGCCTAGGTACTCTACTATTGTTGAGTTGTAGCAGCCCAATACCTTTGAGGATATGTGTTTTCTATCATATGGAGTTAACATAGCAAAAGAGGACCAAACCACTTAGGAAAGAACCACCCAAATTCTTCCCCAAAAGCTAATTTTCTACAAGAGGAGCTCACAACTTATTCTTATACCTACCAACTCCACTTCATATATAGCGTCAAGAACTTCGACCCTCAAAACAAACCCCGACCAAGTTCAAACTCCAACAGAAGGTGCTAAAACTATTAGAGGCTAGGGAACACATCCTCATAATGCCCAAATAAGAGTGATAACTCTAACAGAAGATCAAACACTTCAGGAGGAGTAAACGGAGGAGGATAGAGATAGTTGTCTAATGGAGGAATATGGGAAGAAGAGATCATTAAAAAAACAGTTAAGGGTGAAGCACTCGTGATTAGAAGAGCACTTTGTAGTCACAAATACCTCAAAGGAAGATCAAAGTCAGAACATCTTCCATAACAGGCGCAGCACATAGGGTAAACTATGATCATTGATCATTGACAGTGGTAGCTATTCCAACGTAGCTTCTACGAGCTTAGTCAAGAAGCTTAACATTCAAAATTCAGCTCATCCTTAGCCACGCAATATGTAGTGGCTAAACCAAGGTAAGGTTCTCTTAGTCAACTTTGGATGCTTAGTTTCCTTTTCAATTGACAAGAATTACTTTGAGACGGTTTGGTGTAATATTATTTGTAATAGCCCGAAACTATAGTTAATTTCAATTTAACATAGTTGAGTGGCGCAGTGCAATTCGACATTTGAAATATTTATGCGATTTCAAGTTGAAATGACAAATTGGCCTTGAAAAAAGGTTCAGTAATAGTTCGTATAAAATCATTCTATACTTTATAAAGAAGAATAAATTAGTGTGTCAATAAAAATTTTTAAAAGGGGTATTTTCTAAGGAAGACAATAATTAGTATGATAATTTATTTACCTATGCTGTGTGAATAAAATAATAAGGTGAATAAATTGGTAAATAGATTAATACAAAAAATATATATTACTTATGCTATGTAAATACAAAACTATACAAAAAAAGAAGCAAAACTAAGCAACCCCCCTCACTGACATCAGCGCTAGACAACCCCCTTTTATTTTTTTTAATTTTCCCAGACCCTTTCCTCATTTCCCCTCTGTATTCCAACACTAGACTCCTCCTACTTTTTCCCTTGCTCAGCCACTGCTAGCCACTGCATGGCAGCACATTGCTGCACCACCACTTCTCTGCGCCAACAGAGGCCTCTCAGCACCCACTGCACCACCAGTACCCACCTTCTCCTCCTCCTATTGGTCTTATTCTTGGGTATTGAAGGTAAATCCAAAGTTCCCACTAAATTCCACTCTACACCTTAATTTGATTATAAAATGTGCTCTTTTAGTTGGATAAATGCTGAATTGTGGGAAGCTAAGATTTATGTATAATAATCTTGAGGTTGGAATATGGGTGTTTGTTGAGGTTTGAATATATGTTGTGAGTTGAGTTCATAGGAGTTAAATTGAGTTGAAAATTTAAAGGATTTTGTTGATTTTTGAAAAGAATTATAGATTGTATATGTTGTATTGGATGGTTGCTACAGAAGGGGTTGAGATTGAAGATGGAGGAGAGAGGGAAGAAGCCAACTTTAGAATTTGTAATTTTTTAATTTAATATGAATGTTGGATTGTACATTTAGGGAGATTGGATAGAGTTTCAATGTAAAATATGTGTAGTAATAATGATTCAGAGTAATCATGGAACTTGATTTTTGTGGATTAATCAAAGGAGTAAAGTTAGTGATGAGTTAAGTGTAAATGTAACCTCAAGGGGACAAGTGATGCTTGATTCATGCCTCGGTGAATTGAGAATGGTTTATCTATTGCTACTCACCCAAACAAAAGGGTAATTCCAGTTACTTGAGAATGTGTACACAATACCACATCGATTTGGTTATGAGAATGTGTACTTGACATTTGCGAACAAGAGTACTTATGAATTAGAAGTTTGTGGACTAACCCCATTTTACTAGCAAGCTATTAATTTATAAAGTATAAAAAATAATCACAATAATAACAAGAGCCATTACAATAACGCCAACAATAACAATACTAATATTAATATTGGCAATAAGAAAATAAGTAGATAAACAATAATAATGATAACAAAAATAGTGCAAAGGAGGGACATAGTATACCAAATTTCATGAATCAGCTATAAATGGAAAAGTTAAGATTTAATTGTTGTTTGAGTAAACTAATAGTGAGACATAATAAATAAGAATATACGTAGTGAGATTATTGATTGTATACAAAACTTATAATAATAAAAGCTATCTATGCTTTACTACTAACGAAAAGCCTATTTGGAACAGAAGCAAGACCACTTTTTATTAGACCCAAAATGAGTTTTTCAAAAGGGAGAGCTTTTAAAAGATTTAGGTACATTTACTGCCAGTACCCTTCAAAAGTTCACATGTTTTTTATAAATACCAAAGTCTCATAATTTGTAATTATTTAATGAATCATTTTCAAGCATTGTTTAGCATAATCAAGTGGACGCACCAGTACCAATCATTAGGGCTTACATCCTTTAGTTCACCCGTGCGACCTCATGACAGGCTATTCAATCAGCCTGGTAGGTATACACTTATTCAATGATCGCAGCATACATATGAGCTCATCAGTTGGGTTTCACTGTCAAATAATAATCGTTAACAGTTTTGATGTCATTCTCTTTTTCCTTGGTCTCAAACTAAAATGTTATAGGTTGGACATTAGAAATGTTATACACGGGGCCTCGTAAGTGGAGCAAGGAGTTAATCGATGCAATTTAGCATGGTTCACAGTGACATCTTTCTTAGTCTTGAGGTGCCTACAAGCATATAAGTGGGTTTGGATCTATTCTTTCAACTCAGGCATGTGTACATGCTACTCACCTTGCGTTGTAAAAGGTGTTTTTACATTGGAGTTCAGCATTCAGAATAGCTAAGCTTTATCCTTTCTAGTATGGCGGTAGCACCTTAATCTGACATTTGTTTTCTTCCTTATTGACCATTAATCGCTAATTAATTAATGCTAATTACATGATTAGGATTTGAAGCATTACAGTTATGGTATTAGAGCCAGGTTTGGTTTAAGGGTCACTATGAGCTATAAGGGGGCTTCTGAGTTGGGTTGGATTAGTTAAAGGAGGTGTTGATTGTGAGTTTATACATAGGAGTGCGTAATGAGGATGCTCCCACAAATATTTATCTTGCCTTAATCCTTGGTATTCAGGCCAACCTAGAAGAGCTTAAGAACATTTTGTTGACCTCTTGTTCACTTATGTATTCCAACGAAGCATACCAAGCTCATAGTGATCAGCATGAAGTGTTTAGGGGTTTCCTATTGTTTTATAAGGATGAATTTAATCTAGAGGTTCTTTTAAGACATATAGACACACTTAATGCTTGGGTATGGAAATGTTTAGGATATGATGTAAGGATGTGTTTGCAAATTCCTATGGGACTAATTTAGTACCAAATTACATCTAACTTTCTAGCCAGAGGAAATGCGTTGTGTTGCAATATCTCCGCGTTGAATCAATATAAAAAGACTTTCCAATAGTGCAATTATCTTGGGCCTTGCTGCACTATCATAGGTGATGTCTAGTAATAATTTACTACAGTGAATTATATGACGACAGTCTAATAGTTTATGGTATGCTACTTGATATCAAGTGGGTTATATGCAGCAAGACCAACGAGTCATGAAAAGAAAGTGTTGACATCAATTTGTTTCAAGATTATGCAAACATATTTAGGTCATTATAAGTGAGATACATGTCCTAGTCACTGCATCTTCAGCATTCTAAGCCACTATGTATGTATGGGTTCTTCATTCGAAGTAGACATTATGACTTTGGACCTTAACTAAGGTCATATGATGCAACAAGTTCTAACTAATTTATTAATTAGGATGACAAGTTCCCGAAGAGAGTACTTGATGGAAAAATGCTCATTAGCGAAATTCTTGTTCATTTGGAAAATTCTAAGAAAAGAAATATATACATCATTTTTTACGGGCTTTACTGGTGTGGACTGGGTAGCATGCTCTCTTGACATAATGCATATTGCTTAGATGGAGAAAAAAAAATAGAAAAAAAAGAAAAAGTCGTTGAAGATTAACAAAAAGTGTGGAAAACAAAGAGAGAAGGAACATGGGTGAATAAATGAAAGTTGGGGCTTTAACTATCAATCCACCAAGGGTAAATGGCCTCTACTGTGGCCTCTGAAGCATAGTAATGATGCATGGAATAGGGAACACAAGGACTAAATAGGGAAGATAATGGGATATTAAAAGGATAGAATCCTCATAGTAGTAAAAGCAGTGGTTGGTAGCCTCAAGCATACTCACTTCACCTGAAACATCAAGTCATACATATAAAATCTAATGGAAAGGATTCAAAGAAGTGAAACATATGTACATATATTCTATACTATTACATACCTTATTCTAAGGCATTTGGGGTCATAATTTACATTGTAGCCAATGAATGGACATAATCAATTGTTATGATTTTGGGTAGTGATCGACAAATGTAGAAGCATAATAGAACAATAATCTTTTTATTACATGAATCTTGGGATATTTAAGCTTATCTTCCTACAACCCCTTTGCTAGGCAATTACTATTATGAGTCAAGCATTGTATAGATTATATGGGGCTATATGTAGCAACTTTTGCATGACTAGAATGTCCTACTCTACAAGGTGTGGCCTTGACATAACTCTCAACATGGAAACAAATAGGTATAGAATAGGTAGGGTATGGGAAGATCCTATTTTAAGCATATCAAACCCATATAATTATAGCTATATATACATATATGTGAGCGTGTGTGTGTGTATGTGCGTGCACATGTGTGTCTATATATATCCCTGTATCGATTTCAAACAGCTTATAATAGCCTTGGATGGCTAACGTAAGGCTTCCCTTGTAAAGTATATACCACTACACACTATGAAGTCATCCAAGAAAAACCTTTGGATATTCCAATCCTAATTAGGTTCCAGTCATGCCTATGCCCTAAACTAGCCCAATCCAACCAACCGTTGAGATTTATTCATCTATTATTTGCCAAAATTGCCTAATTAACTTGAAATATCCTAATGAATCCCTTTTCAACAACTGACTCATTTCTTGACATTAACCTGTATTTAATGTCCTTACCATCAAGATGGAGTATCATTCTCGTACTTGATTTATTACCTTTACTCAGGTTACTTCTGAGAATTTGTTTCCTTATTAATTGGTGCCCATATTATTTGTAATAAATCTTGATCCTTACTATTGCTTTTACCTTTATTCTTGAATTCATCATGTCTACCCAAGATTTTTCCTTATATTCTGGAGAGTGGTTAATTAAGCAAGCCAATCAACAAAGTTTACCTCCTTTTTTAATAGTTTCATCTCCTTCCTTAACACTTTCATTGTTGCCACTATATGTTCTTGTGGACACTCTAGCTTCTCTCATTGCCCTTTAAATGTAAGACTAGTATGTTTTCCATATCATTGCTTTCTATTGTAGTACACTTACAACCCACTTGTAAAAAAACATGAATAAAAGCAAAAACAAAAATTAAAAAAACAAACAAAAACAAAAAAAAAATTTTATCTTTTAATTTGTTCTTCTGACTCTTGTTAATAAACTAGTAACCATCGCGACCTTTTCTTTTTGAGGTCACAGAAGCCTACATGTGAACTCTTTCACAACTGTTGAAAGACACCCTTGTAGAAGTTTCGCTACATGTAATTGCTTTGATTCCTACTGTCTATTCTTTCCATAAGTTAAAGGGAAAAAGAATGGTATCATCATCACATCAATTTCTACTGACCTGCGGTTATTTGATTATTGCAACTCGCCGTCATTATAATGCAAATAGACAATGCCATACTCTAAACTTGAGTGAGTATTTTGCAATTAGTACTCCTTGCAATGGTGATGTTCGGCCCGCCCTTAACCATTTAAGCATTATCTAGACCTTTTATTTTATTATTTGCTTAGCTTTTAAAGTAATATCAAATGTTCTTTCCCTTGTGAGACTAATATGTACGCCCATTTAAATCTTACTGCCCCCTATTCTTGAATTGTATATTTCATTGTTTTTGCTTTCTCGTACCATTTTCCTTACTCATCACTTCAAAATTAGTTACCCGTTCTTTTAAATAAAAGTTTACACCGACAATATTCTCCTTACTTTCATTCATTGACTTCTTTCTCCTTGGCCATCTTGATTCATTTATTGGCCTTATCTCTTTACTATTGCATTGCTTCCTTTATCCAGATCATTGAGGTAATAGGTCATCAACAATCCCAACTTTGCCAGTTATAGCTTGCCTTTTGCATTGAAGCTTTATCTCCTAACATTTTTCATATCTATTGATCTGCCCTATCTCTAAAATTAGATTCTTTCTAGTACTACTTAATTCCGCTTATTCTAAACTTCTGCAGTTTTGTGGTTCCTCAAGAGCATCATCAATCTAGCAGGACTAACCATGCCTTTAAATCTTGTCATTTACTACAGAATACATTCTTAATTGACCCTTAAATGATGGTTGATATTATGAAACTTTTGATTTTCATCATAGCTTTTTTTATTTCCTAGAAAGCACATTTATACACATAGCTTGCACGGTGTCATTTAGAGTCATCAGCCTGTACAACTTGTTCAAATTAAAAATGTAATGCAGTTTCCACAAATGTGAGTGAATGTGTGATACCATTAGTCTTCTTACTTCAGACTCTGCCCCAGATGTGATCATAATTTTTATGTATTCAATCTCATCACCTTACCTGAACTTGCTTCATGTGAACAAAGCCATATTTCTGCAAAGTTATTACATAATAAATCTAGGAAGTTACCTAAAGCATTGATTAAAGGGCTAGAGTTAATCCAAGCAAACATAGAGAGAAAATAAGGAAAATATAAGGGTGTATTAGGACTTCCTAAAACTGACAGAGAAGTCATGTTGGTAAAAGAGGAGACTACTAGAGATCCAAGTCAGGGGCAAAACATCATCATTAGGGGTGGTAGGACATTAAGTGTTAGAGGTATACTGAGCACTAAACACATTAGGCCCTATGAAATCACTTAAAAGTTAAACCTAGTGACTTATAATGTGACTTTATCAATACAACGCGAGCATGAGTATAGTATTTTATGTTTCACTACTTTAAAATGTGCTCAAGGCCCACATCACAACAATGTGGCAAAGTATATAGAGATCGTTGGAAACTTGGCTCATAAGGAATGTCTTTTGCGCAAACACTAGATTCTAGTATCAAGCATCTCTGAGTAAGGGCATACCTCTGGTTAACGTTCTAAGGACTCCCCATACCCTTGGAAGACCAAGGGAGAAAGGAGAAACCAAAATCCCTACCTATTCTGTGTGTAAATCAACTAGACCTTTCAAACTTCTAAATTTCAAGGACGAAACTTAATTTAAGGGGGGAAGGTTGTAATAGCCTGAACCTAACCCAGCTAATTAGTTAGTTAATTTTAATTTAACAGCATTGAGTGCCACATTTTACTTCAACATTTGAAATATTTATGCGATTTCAGGTTGAAATGATAGAGTGTCCTTAGAGTAAAATTCAGTAATTCTTCATACAAAATCATTCGATACTTATAAGTAAACATAAATTAGCATGTCAATAAGAAAGATTAAAAGAGATATTTTTCATGGAAGGTAATAATTAATATTATGATTTATTTACCTATGCCATGTGAATAAAACAATAGTGTGAAGAAATGGGTAACCACATGAATGCAAAGATATATTAGTTATGCTACACTAATACAAAAGTATACAAAAAAAAAGGAAAACCAAGCAACTTCCCCTCGCCGATATCAACACTAGATAACCCCCTTTCTGTTTTTTCTTACTTTCCCAGCCCCTTTTCTTCATTTCCCCTCTCTATTCCAGCGCTAGACTTCCCCATTCTGCCCCTACTCAACCACGACCAGCCACCACGAGCAAGACGCTACTGCATTGTCGCTCGCCTCTACCAGCAGTTGCCAACCAGCTCCCACTGCACCACCGCCACCCACCATCTCCTTCTCGTAGTGGTCTTGTTCTTTGGGTATTGGGCGTAAATCCTAAGTTTCCACTAAATTTCATTATACCCCTTAATTTGATTATCAAATGTTTTCTTTTAGTTGGATAAATGCTGAATTATAGGAAATTACCATTTATGTATAATAATCATGGGGATGGGAATGTGGGAGTTTGTTGAGGTTTGAATATTTATTCTAAAATTCACTTCAATAAGTTAAATGGAATTAAAAATTTAAAGGATTTTGTTAAATTTTGAAAAGAATTAAAGGTTGTATGTGTGCTGTCAAATGGTTGCCATGAAATAGGTTGAGGTTGAAGATGGGCGAAAGAGGGAATAAGCTAATTTTGGGATTCAAAACGTGTTAATTTAACATTAATGTAGGGTTGTACATTTAGGGAGATTGGATGGTGTTTTAATGTAAAATATCCATAGTAATAATGATTCAAAGTAACCATAGAGCTTGATTTTTGTGGATTAATCAAAGGAGTAAAGTTACTGGTTTAGCATTAGTGGTAATGATCGCTTAAGTGTTAATGTCACCTCAAAGGGTTTAGTAAGGCTTGATTCATGCCCAAGTGAATTGAGAATGGTGCATCTATTGCTACTCACACCAAACAAACGGGTAATCCAAGTTAGTTGCAACAACAACAACACCTTCCAGTGTGGGTCTCGTTTTCGCGGGGTCTGGGGAGATCTAGATGTAGGCAGCCTTACCTCTACCGGTATCTTTGCCTATAGAGAGGCTGAATTTAAGAGACCCACAAGACAAGATTTTGAGAAAACATTTTATAGAAGAAGAATTTTGTGAAAATATTTAATAGAAAAAAAAAACCAAAGATACAGAACAGGAAATGAACTAAGAAATACTAATAACTCAGGTGGCCATAACTATGTAAACATAAGTATACCATAAGCACATCATAGCAGAGGAAGGTACTATACCTTAACAAACAGAGGTAGGCAAACAATGTCTCTTCCTAGATATGTGTACTTCCTGCATATAAACACGGCATACTAAAAAAACCACAACTAAATCTAGCCTATTGCAACCGAAAAACCACAACCAAATCAGGTGCCCAACTATCTGAGATTTAAGATCCTAATCCTATCCCACCAAAGTCTCCTATCCTGAGCGATATCCTCCGTCAGTCCTATAACTTTCAAGTCCTTTCTAATCACCTTGTCCAAACTCTTCTTTGGTTGTCCCCTCCCTCTTTTACCTTTGAGGATGTTAATCCTCTCATATCTCCTCACTGGAGCGTCCACACTCCTTTTCACATGACCAAACCATCCGAGTCTTGTTTATCTCATCTTATCTTCGATGGGAGCCACTTTAACTAAGTCTCTTATTACTCCATTCCTAATTCTATCCATTCTTGTATAACAACACATCCACCCAATCATCCTCATCTCTCCTACTATCAACCTTTGAACTTGTGTCTTTTTTATCAGTCCACACTCCAATCCATAAAGCACAACAGGTCTAACTACCATATGATAAACTTTGCCTTTTAAACATATATGCATCCTCTTATCACCCCGATTTGGCTTCGAGAATGTGCACATGGCATTGTGAACAACGGTGCTTAAGAATTGGACATTCACGGACTAACCACATTTTGCTAGCAAGCTATTAATTTATAAAGGATAAAAAATGACCATAATAATAACAATAACAATTACACTAACACCAATAACAACAATGCTAATCTTAATATTGGCAATAAAAAAATAAGTAGATATGGTGTAATAATAATAACAATGATAATAGTACAAACGAAGTGACCTAGTATAGCAAATTTCATGAATAAGTGGTAAATAGAAAAAATGAAGATTTAATTGTTGTTGTTTAAGTAGACTAATAGTGAGACATAGCAAATGAGAATATACCAAGTGAGATTATGGATTATATACAAAAATTGTAATAATGAAAGCTATCTGTACTTTAATAATTATGAAATGCCTATTTGAAATATAACTAAGGCCACTTTCGTTGTTATTGAGCCCAAAATGAGTTTTTTCAAAAGGCAGAGAGCTTTTAAAAGATTTCAGTACATTAACTACCTATTCCCTTCAAAGGTTCACTTGTTGTTCATAAATACCGAAGTCTCATAATATACAATTATTTAATGTACCTTTTCCAAGTATTGTTTTGCCACATGATCAAGTGGACCCATCAGTTATCAATCGTCAGGGTTTACATTCTTAACTTCAACCGCGCGGCCTCATGTCAAGTTATCTAATCGATCTGGCAAGAGCGCACCTATTCATTAATTGAAATATACGTATGAGCTCATCAATTTGGGTTCGACTTTAAGATAATAACCGTAGCAATTTTAATATCATTCTCTTTGTCCCTGGCTTTGAACTAAAATGCATTGAGATACAGTTGCTGATTGAAAAATGAATTTTATCCTTCATAGTATAGTGGTGAACATACTGAGCCTTGGCTCACCCTTTGAGCATTTTGTGTCTTCATGTTTTGGTTGGACATTTGAAATGTCATGTATTGGGCATTGTAAGGAGTCAATTGATGGGAGTTAGTGAGGCTCACAGTGACATCTTTCTTAGCCTTGAGGTGCTTGTAAGCATATAGGTGGGTTTAGACCTATTGTTTAGGCTCAAGTTTGTGCAATCTACATGCTACTTACCTTGTGCCGTGCCAGGTGTTATCACGTTGGACTCGAGCATTCTAAATAGTTGAGCCTTATCATTTCGAGGATGGTGATAACAACCTAATTCGGCATTTTTTCTACCTTATTGATCGTTAAAGACTAATTAATTAAGGCCAATTACACAATTAGGAGTTGGAGTATTACATTATCCCAAAGGAGGTCTGTCATGAGTTGTTGGGGAGACCATGGTTATTTGGCAGGCTAGTTATGCATGATGGGTATCGAATCACCTACTCTTTACCAAGGATGGCAACAAACACGCCTTAGCCCCTCTAGCCTTGCATCAATTACCTAAACCAAATCCACAAAAGAACCCTGACTAGGCTAACCTTTTGCTCACTCTAGGAGAGCCTATCCTTCAGGCCTCTTCACATGATCTTAAAGCTTACAAGGAGTGGATTCTCCACTCTAAGTCAAACCCTACAACGAACAATCCCTTACATCTCAGAGTAGTCACTATCCATTGCTAATATGAGCATGTGTCCCTTAGAGGATACCACCTAGCCTTCCTCCAATGAGAACAATGTAGCACCACATTGACCTTATCTCTGGAGTCGTCCTACCTAGGAAACTTTCCTACAAAATGAATCCTAAGGATACCCAAAAGGTTCAAAGACAAGTTGAGGAATTAGTGGTTAGAGGCATGGTTAGCGAGAGCCTTAGTCTATGTGCAGCGCATGCCTTGCTTGTGCCTAAGAAAGGTGGGGGTAGGGTGATGTATGTTGATTAAAAGAACCATTAAAAAAATCACTATCAAGTATAGGCACTCCATTCCAAGACTTGAGGATATGCTAAATGAATTGTACGGGTCAAAGGTGTTCTCTAAAATGGATTTGAGAAGTGAATACTATTATATCATAATTAGGATAAGGGATGAGTGGAAAACAACATTCAAAACCTAGGGTGGTCTCTATAACTAGCTTCTAATCTCCCTTGGTCTTTTTAATACACCCAGTACCTTGATAAGATTGATGAATCAAGTATTCAAGCCCTTCATTAGCAAGTATTCAAGCCCTTTATGGTATTTTGATTTTCAGTAAGACAAAAGAAGAATATTTTGAGCACTTCTTGCAGGAGATCTAAATCCTTGAGAAAGACAAGCTATATGGAAACCTGAATAAGTGCACCTTTTTCACTACGGAGGTTAGTTTCTTAGGATATATTGTCACTCCTCAAGGTACATAGATGGATGAGAGCAAGGTCAAAGTGATAAGGAGTTAGCCAGTCCTAAAAAGTATCTATGATGTGAGGAGCTTCCATGGTTTCGCCTCTTTTTGTGGAGTTTCATTAAAAATTCAAGCACCATCATGGCATTTATGACAAAAGTGATAAAAGCATGTCATTCTAGCAAACTCCAAGACTCAAAAGACTTTTAAGAAATCAAGGGGCAAGTTGACTTAATCACTCATCCTAGCACTTCCTTGTTTTAAAAGGTGTTTAAAGTGGAAAGTGATGCCTCTGTAGTAGACATTGGTGGAGTTCAAACTCATGAAGGAAGACCAGTGACCTTCTATATTGAGAAACTATATTATTCAAAAAAGGAAACATTCCACGTATAATAAGGAATTCTGTGCAACTTGCACATTAGACCCACTATCTAATTAGCATTGAGTTCATTCTCCATTTAGATTGTGAAGCATGAAACACACACAACTAACACAAGCTCATTGTCAAGCATGCTTAATGGGTTATGTATTACAATCTTTTCACTTCACCATCAAGACAAATTAGGAAGCTTAAAAGGAGTAGACGCATTGTCAAAAAGGCACTTATTGTAATTTAGCTTGGAACCTATGTTTCGGGTTTTGAGCATCTGAAGTCCGTGAATAAGCATGATAAGAATTGTAGAAGCCATTCAATCAATGCTAAGAAAAGCCTAAGGGGGATTACCTAGTGCATGTTGGTTATTTATTCAAAGACAGCAAGATGTGCATCACTAGGAGTGGTATAAGGGAGCTATTGATCAGGGAGGTTCTTGGGGGAGATTTAGCTAGTGATTATGGTGAGAGTAAGACTACTATCACGCTAAAAGAACATTATAATTGCCTAAGCATGTTAAAAGATGTACAAACATCATAAATAACTAAGCAACCTATCAAATAGCTGGGAGTCACACCTTACCCTAAGGGCTTTACACTCCTTTACGTGTTTCCATAGTTGATAGATGGATGTGAACATAGATTTGTTCTTGAGTTTCCTAGAACTCAAAGGGGCAAAGATTCTATCGTTGTTGTAGTTAATAGGTTCTCTAAGATGGATCATTTCATTGATTGCGACAAGATAAATGATGCAAATCACATAGCTGAATTACATTTTAAGGAAGTGATAAGACTTTATGGGATCCCAAGGTCAATTGTGTCATACAGGGACACAAAGTTTTTGAGCCATCTAGGGGTGAAATTATGGAAGACAATAGGAATAAAACTCAAACACAACACTACTTAACATTCTTAGATTCATATCTGAATAGAAGTCACTAATAGAACTTGAGGAGCACTCATGGGAGTTCTACTTAGGTCACAAACCAATGAATGGGATCTATTGTTGCTTTGTATGGAGTAAACATATAGCAGGGCCCCTTATAAGACCAGTAGCCTATGGATATACCATCAAGCACACTAGATGGGAAGCCAAGCATTAAAGCTAAAAAGAGTGTTAAAGATACAATACGCTCATGAGAATGGAAACAATTGAGAGATCTAATGTGAACTATCTATCCAGTGCAAACAGGCACAGAAAGAAGGATGTCTTATGGCTTGGAGTGGATTCATTCGAGAAAGGAAAGATTTCAATGTCATTGAGTTGAACCCTTTATGTAGGATGACTCCCTTAAGAATTTAAGGTTAAATTCTCTTCAACAAAGGAAGAGTGGTGTAGGGACCCCTATGATAGACTCAACTTAGTCACCTAAGCCATCATCAATCTATGCCTTGATTCAAGGAGCTCTTTATCGAGGTTAAGGTTGTTATGAACCGATGAGTTTATTTCCTAAGCTTATATTATGTCGCTTGATTTACTGAGGTTAGTGCAAGCTTTTGGAGTGTAACTTGTTTTATTTTTGGGTTCAAGTCATAACCTTTAGGTGATACAAGTTGCACTCACTATTTTAGTAGGAAGAAAGCCAAGGCAGTAAGCTTAGTAAAGCGAGTCCCGTTTTTAGGCTAGTAGGCTGGAATTATATAAGGGGTATCTTTAAACTTACATTGCAGCTTGATTTGGCAGGGTTTAAGGATGTGGAAATGCTCCAAAATTATTATCCAACAAGTTCCTAAAAGCTCAACTCAAAGACCTCCAGCGTCAGCTTCTAACCAGCTCAGAAATATAGGAAATCGCTTTCATTAAAAGGGTAAAATTTTATGCACTTTTGAAAGTTGGTTGGGCATTCTCCAAGATTTTAAGCTGCAATTTGCACTCCTTAAGCATCATTAGTTACGCCAAAAATATTGTATTAGTTTGAGACTTCAATGGTTTCATATGATAATCAAATGAGGGGTCACATCTCACTTAGTACATTTAATAATTCTACCATCTTTTATGTTTTCTAGGATTTTTATTTTTACAATGGCTTATGGAGCTAATACCCATTGTTTAGTAACGCAAGAGCTCATTTAAACCCTAAGACTTAGGTTGTAATATTTAGCTAATGATTAACGAAAGTTGAGCTTGGCTTCTTCCCTCTAAATTCTCTCTTACTTACTTAGTCTTTAGCTAGCTTGAGTGGCATTGTAATGAATCTTAGCCCTTGTTTTAAGGTGTGGAATATCTAATTTAAGGCTAAGGGCCCTGTGACTAAGCTGGTGGTGTGCATTGTCCAGTTAGGTTTCAGTTTATCACCTTTATTTGCTATTTATTACTTGTTGTTCTAACTCTTTACCTTGAGTCAGTCTTGGCCAATTTAGTTGTCATTTGGAACCTCTTGAGATTACTACGAAAATACATCATTTTATTCCAACTAAATAAGATGATTTATGCTTCTATTTCATGCCAACTAAGGTGATGCAGAGCAAGGAATCCAAGAGAGTTCCCTAAACAAAAAAGCACATCATGATTCTAATCAAGCCAAGGATGTAACAACCCAAACCTAAAATTTTGTTAATTACCTTGGGTTATCTTAATTAAAATTTAACTATGGCAATTCGATTTGATATTTTATAAATGTATGTGTGTGTGTGTGTATATGTATATCTATCTATCTATCTATCTATCTATCTATCTATCTATATATATATATATATATATATATATATATATATATATATATATATGTGTGTGTG
>JACYFF010031952.1:71629503-71661038 GCA_017589665.1 Selenicereus undatus | reverse complement strand
TTTATATATATACATACATATATATACACACACACACACACACACACATACATATATATATATATATACACATATATATATATATATATATATATATATATATATGTCTGTGTGTGCGTGTGTATGTATATGCATATGTGTGTATGTATATGTATACGTATTTGTATATGTGTATATGTATATGTATATGCATATGTATGCAATGCTTATATATCCATACACATATTCAATCTTATCTATCTCATACAAAGAAATAAAAGAAAGATTTACCTATGTGTTGGCATGGTTTCCCATAAAAAAGAATGGATCCATCATTGTCATTTTCAACAGGTTTGACTCGGAACATGTTTGCATTTGTGATTCCCTTCTATTTTACGGTCTGTTATGCTTTCCCATATTTATGTTTGCATTAGTGGAACCATTCCTTTCTACTTCAAAAATACAGGTTCATATTTAGAGTTGTGTTACAAGATATCACCAGTTGCAAAGAGTTCACTGTTTTTCATGAGGATTTGCGAATTCCTTTGCATATGACCGCTACACAATTGGATATGTATGCAGCGTAGGTATTCTTATTGTCACTGCTTATCATGTTCACCCAGGTTATTGTCGTTGCCTAACCTGTGTTACTGTTGTCCCTAGGCATATGGTCATTTATCTCTCTATGCGATTATAGATGATTACATCGAAAAACCTTGGGTTTTCATTTCAGAGCCTCCACGACGGCATGAATTGGAAGCTCCTGTCGCCCTTATTGTGCCAGTTAATTGGGAGGAAAAGGTCCATTACATACAACGTACTAATGTTAGGTACACCAGGTACATAATCTGTACATACAAAATTCCCTTCTATCATTGTTAATCAAGTTATCACTAAATCTTGATTTTTAGTTCAGGTACAAGAGGAGGTGGATTCTTCATCACTGGCGTCATAACGTAACTTATCATCATCCAATTTAGCGTACTTTGTATCGAGTTCACTACCTAATGTGTCAATCACACTTACATAGACTTCTCCCAGAATAATATAGTTTTCAATTGTTAATCGTATTGTTTACGCACGAACTTGCTGTATCTTTAATTTTTTTGTTGGGTTTTTTCATTCTCTTTACTGACTTATAGTATTAATTATTTTCACACTAACTATCCATTTATTCTTTTAATAAGATAGCTATCAAATGTCCATTTAAACATGCTCGGCGCTTTTGCACGGGCCCATACTAGTTTAAAAACAAAACCATAAACCCCTCATCCCCTGTTTCATGACGATCCCCTTCTCTCTGTTCGCTGCTCTAGTATCCCCCTTCTCTAATCTGTTTCATCCCGCCGTGTCACTGGAAGCAGCCCAGCTGTCCATCGTCGCGATTGTTGCCGTTGAGTTACCGGTTGTCGTCAAGTCATCGCTACTGCTCCCTTCTCTCTCTTGTGTGTGTAAGCAAGTGGACAAGAAGGTCAAACCCTAACCCATGATTTAGTTTTATTGTTTCATGCTTGAATTTTTGGTAGTAAATGATGTATTTCGCTTGGGCAAGTATTAATTTCTAAATTTCTTTGATTATTTTGTATGTATGGATCGAGTTATATGTTTGGGGGAGGGAGGTTATGGGAGAGTGTGGTGAGTGAGGGTTTGGAGCTGAATCTGAATTTCAATTCGATAGTGTTTAGCTAATGACGTGTAAATGAATTTTAATGAGTATTTGGAAGAAATTGATGAGATATACATGTGCTAGATGTGTGTGTGACATGGATATAGTGGTTTGGATGAAATTTAAGTTTAATTGTGTTGATTTGATAATGCTTAAGTAAATTTTGGTGCTAGTGGAATGAAGATAAAGAGATGAATGTATATGTACGATGCTTTTGAATGGGGTTACACCAAGAGCATGTAGGTTAGGGTTTGGAGGTTTGAGTAGAAATTTAGGTTGAATTCATTGAAACAATGGGGTTTGAGTGAATTTTAATGAATGTTAAATAAAAATAATGTAAAACAAGATATATGAGGGTATCTGGGCGTACAAGGTATGAAGGTTGTATTTGGGGTTAAGGTTCCTAATGCTAGCTTGGAATTAGTTTAAGGATCTAGACATGTTAAGAAATGTAACTTTTGTATTAATTATGTTATGATTAACATTCTTGCAATGTCTAACTTTTGAATTGGGCTAACTAATGGTCTAAACGACTATGGAAGGACTAATGACAATGTACACGGTTAATGCTAGCATAGAAAACAAGGAAGGAAAGGTAGACCTTGAGGTCGATCCGAATCCAAGCCCTTGACATTAGCAACTAAGCTGCGACTGACTTGCCTAATGTGTGATAGCGACTACTAAGGATATGCTGTTAAAAGGGGGTAATAATAATTAAAATTAAAACAACTACAACAACCACGATACAGAGATAACGACATTCTAATAATAATGCTATTAATGATATTGTTATACCAACAAGTGCGACAAAGGTAATAGTATTACATTTGAGGCAAAAATATTAATGTTAGTAAGCTCTTAATAATGATAATAATAATCTATATCCGTAATAAAAGGAAAATAGATTTGACTTCAACGGGAGTGAATTGTGGAGCATTGGCCAATTATAATCGTTGATCGCATGTATGCATGTATCTCAGCCATCTAAATACCATAAATTTACAAAATAAAAAATGTAGCTATAGAGTAACGTTAGATATACGTTTCTCTCTCTATCATATTAACTACCTACTGGCCCACTTTCTGCTCCTTCTCCCCTCCCCCCTAAAAACCATTAACAACTAATGACATCGCTCTTCACTTTCCATGACTGATGATAGATGCACAGTGGTCCTCTTTCTCTCTCTTCTACCTCATTTTTCTCTCTCTCTAGTAGACCTGTTAAATGAGTCATTCAGTTTGAGTATAGATCGGGTCAAGTTATGGATCATATCATATTCAGATTAAGTGACATTTTGAGTTTCTTCAGTTTGGGTCGGGTATGGTTCAGTTCGGGTTGATTTTGGATCAACCAATTTTTAGTCAAATACGCTCGCCATGCCAAAACAAGCAATTTTGTAGAAAATTTCGGGTCAGGTATAGTTCGGTTCGGGTGAATTCAGGTTTCAGGTCCACTTTCGAGTAATCATATTTCGGATGTCGGGTCGGTTACGAGTCCGAATCGTTAGATTCAGGTTTCGGATCTCGTATCAGTTTTGTCAAGTCTACTCCCTGGACCTTTGCACCCTTCTATTTCCTGTCGGGTCCACTGTAATTTTTTTGTTGAACAGGGGCCCATTTCCCCAAAGACTTTCTTTGCTTTTGCACCTACAACTTTATTGATTACTAATGGCATTCATATTTGAAAGGCAAGTGGGAGAGCACTCATTCATCTATCATCCATCATATATGTGTAAATATGTAGGATTTTTCAAGGATTTAGGCAATTTCGATTTCGAGTTCATTTTGGTTATTTTGAGTTTGATGTTAGTGCTTTTGACAGACACGATATTCAATGTGTAGGAAGAATTAGGACTAACTTGGATGCGGAACTATACTGTCGGTAATACTCCACAATAATAAGAATACCAGTCTTGGCCAATCAGAATACCAAGCGGCTACTAGAGCCGCTTTCGAGATGTCCACGTCCTAAACCCGAGAACTCAATGGATGGTGTTCTAGCCGTGAGAGAGAAAGCGAGAGAATATGTGAGGGAATAGATCTTATGTTGTATGTCTTGACTGACCCCCCAAACCCTCTTTATATAGGTTGGGGTACAGTCAAGATTGTTGCCCTAGGCAACTCGCATGGCCGTCGGGCCTGGCACCACAAGGCCCGACCTACAGCTCCCACTCGGCCACGCAGGCCGCTGAACACTTATTCTCCATGCACCACAACTCTTTCATGCTTAATACCAGGAATAGGACGTGCGACCATAAATAACCAGTAGTGTTATCTTAAGTTACCATCCAACTAACATAACACTTTCACAAAATATGATACCCCAAAAATATCCCAAGACATCACCAGTGGCATCTCTAATCCCTTATGCCTGATATATCATATGATTATGTTCTCAACATAATTGCCTGGGCTGATATGGTGATGATGGATAGATTTTTCCTTAAACACTCATGAAATCTCATCTTAGCTTAATTACTTTCGTAACGTGTTCTCGCTAAACCGTATACACTGTGGTTCTTGAGAATCACATTAAAGTAGCATCATTAAGCTTCGACTTAATATCATACCTTTAAGTCAAAGGGTTACCGTCCATAGGGTCACACAGTGACAAGTGATAGGGAATTCAATTGTCACCCCACATATGGGTCGTCTTATAAGCACACACAGTATGAGATGTGTGTCATGGCATAGTTTCCACTTAGCTGGGTTCGTCACTCTTTATGCCATGTGAATCGTCAGTCTAGATTTTCACCCAAAAATCTTACATGAGCCACTAGATCAACATACTGAATGTTGGTCTTGACACTCAAGATTCGGCTTTTAAGGCTTCAATATGAAAACTCATTTCATACTAAACTCATTTCATACTCGACTCCCTCGAGTCTCATTTTAGTCTTACTAAGGCGACTATATTCATTCCACTCACACACTTCCAGTGTGAGTAATCAATATTGCACACTTAGTGCTAATATGATTCAATTTTATCCTACCCGCTACTCAAGCGTTAGGGTGATTGCCTGTGCAACTAGGCCAATCAGAAGCCTGTGACATTTCAATACGCCTAACGTACAACAATGAGCATCTTGCCCATAAAAGAAACGTGTCCATCACATAACAGAACATGTCTAGATACTAAACCTTATGAAATCCAAGACTCAACGAATGAGTTTTGGACACATCACTAGGAATGGGTTTAGTTAAGAGAATATAATCACCTTGTTAGTCTCTATATATATATACCCAATGGCAATGCTTTTTTTCTCTATGGCACAAGATACACTATCTACGTCCATATCCGACATTGTTGTGCAGTTGTGCTTCTTTGCTGCACCATTACATGGCTCTCCCACTCAGGGTGAAGACATGTCCTGAGGTTAACTTAGACTCATCCGAGTTACCACCCCAATCAAAATTTGAGCATCCTCTCAACTTGAGGCCTGCTCCGTGATAGCAAAATGCTGAGTTATCAATACCACGAAGGTAGCATTTGATTCTCCTGATGACTTGTCAATCAGGAAGTCTTGGGTTACTTTCATAACGACTTATCAAATTATCCGCAAAGCAATATCAGGTCATGTACATAACATGACTTTCATTAAGCTTACTATGATACTAGGGTTAAGGACATTGTTCATTATCTCTATTTTGTCATATGTTTTAGGGTATTGAGCAAGACTTAAGGTTGAACCCTTCTCAACTGGAGTATCTATGGGTTAGGAATTATAAACCCAAAATCGTTCCAAGGCATTTTTGATGTATGCTTCTTGGGAGAGCTTTGGATTATTTCCACTCCCAGGACAAACCTGGTTTCACCCATGTCCTTCGTTTCAAAGACATGGAATGGCTACCTTTTAGTAGCTTTAATTATCTCCAAGTTGTTCCTAGTCAACGGTATGTCATCAACGTGAGGAACGCAATCCCCATGTTGATCTTTTGACATACACAATGGCCTTCTGAAACCATAGATAAGCCAAGATGGCTTTATGGAATCTAGAGTACCAAAAACCGGAAGATTGCTTAAGATCACATATGGACCTTTTAGAATGACACACATTGTCCTCTCGTCCCTTTGATACAAAATAAATGGGTTAGTCCATATAAATCTCCTTCTCAAGATCACCATTGAGAAAAACAATCTTTACTCCATTTCGAACAACTCAAAGTCCGAATGGGCAACTAGGGCTAGGAATATTCGGGCCTGAACCTATCAATTGAACTATCCACCAGGTGTTTTATCTTGAAGACTTACATCGGGGTGGAGTTCCAAGGGGTTCTTAAACCTTGTCAGTGAGTTTATTTCATCCCTTATGGCATCCAGTCACTCTTTGTAATTTGGTGAACCAACCGCCTCTTGATAAGAGGTAGATCTCTCAACTCCCAATGGAGTGCATGAGGATATTTCTTCTTCGATGTAGAAAAATCATTGAAGAATTCTTCCATGCCAACTCCTTTGGATTGTAGGAGCTTCATTATTTGTCTGACGAGGTGAGAAATCCCTCCCCCTTTCTCTAAGAGGTATGGGACCAGGAGTTCCTCCCCCTTTCTCTAAGAGGTATAGAACCCTGAGTATGGAGAGAAAGTTACTCCCACTATCCATTTGAGGTAGGATCCTAAACATGTGGACTAACTGCATGTTCAGGAATGACTCTCCTCAACATTTGAAGATTGAGGACGAACCTCATTCTCCTTGATAGAGAAAACTTCATCATTTTTACCAAGTAAGGAATGTGTACCATCCTCGGTGACTTAGTGAGAATTCAAATCCTCCCACTCACCGAGAGGTGGTTGAAGGCGTTGTTGTAATGTGTACAAATTGAGGTCCTTTTAAATTTCACTAAATGCTAAAGAACTCATCCTTAAGAAAATCGACATTATGGGATTTTGTTTCACGAAGAAAATATTTATGATCTCGATTGGTTCGAAGAGTTTTAATATTTCGTCCCAATTGAGTCCTACTACCGTTATAAAGTATATGATCACATCAAGTACTTAATAACGGTGAGATAGTAGGTACATATACCTTTATCATGAATACATGTGGTTCCATGACATGCTTTCATATTCATGGACCCGCAGATGTCTAAAGTGAATGAACGCTAAGGGATTCGATGCCCTTGAAACCTTACAAAAAGGATTTCCTATTCCTTTACTAGCTAGACATAGCTCAAATTTTGCACCTTAAGCCTAGTGAGTTGGCCTTAAAAAGGTCATCTTTAGCTAGTCTATTGACCCTATCTTGACCCTCATGGTCAAGTCGAACATGCCTAAAACATAGTCGAAAATGAGACAAGGATGGAAGATGTTCTTTTTCGTCCATTGAAAACACCTTTCAATGTGACATGGCTAAACAAATCACTGTGCCATATGATGCCTAAAGCATCTGGATGAAAATTAAAGAAGACTAAACTTAGGGACAGAAGACACAAGGAAACATCGCACTCCAGGTGCATAGAGAGCATCGGGAAGAGACTACGTAGTCCCTTCAAGGAGTCTAGAATAATTTGTCCTTAATTCAAGAACATCTTTTTCATCGTCATTACCTAAAACGACAATTTGTGAATCCACCGTGTAGTGGTGAAAGTTCATAAAAATCAACTCGTTCCCGAACTGTGTGCTTGGTTCCTCCCGTATCTGCAATCCACTAAAGATCACAGTTCGCAACAAATGCTTGGGAGCGCACACATTATCCAGGAGGGGTTGTGGAAGGAGGTACCTTAATCGACGTAGGACAATCCTAAGCATAAGATGCCTAATTTCCACAATCACAGCACTCACACGTGCTATATGCTTCTCTTTATTTCCTTAGCCTTTTTCCCTTTCGCAATACCATTCTTAGGTCCAGAATCTTATGAGGGAATGGATCCGGACGAACCTGATGCTAAGCTAATCCCACTCGTACTCAACAGTGGGGTGACGTTATTTAATTCCCCCACTAGATCGACATTGATGCAATAAGACAAAGTATAACATCTTGATCGATCTATTCTCGAACCACTTTCGGGATGCTTTTAAGTTTTCTAGATACTGTTCACTTACAGTACCATTTTTGCCATCCTATGAGACCTAGAACCTAGTGAGTGTTCTAACATTTCACGTTCATTCAGAAGAAACTAAATCTTCTGACATTATGTATCATAGTCAGCGTTATCAAGTTCTTTATTGGTAAACAAATTACCAACCTTATTTTAATTACCATATCTAAAGGTATATAATCTGTAAAGTGGAAATTAGGCATATCTTCAAATAAATAAATTATCAAAAACTCCATTATCCATGTCGTATAATCGAAAATTTCGCTAAACTCATAATCATCTCATACAAGCATGAATTAGAAGTTTTTATAACTTATTTATCATAATTTTCCATGAAACAAAATTTATGAAGAACATTACAGTTAAACATATTAATATTCCAGAAATATCACGAAGATATCAAACTTTATGTAACCAAATTTATATGAAGTTATCTCATTATATATAACTTCTAATATGTCATTTAAAACTCTATCAATGACATCTCAAATATGAAATTTAGATTATCATATAAAACACATTTATATAATAAAATGAATCTATAATGCGAAACATATTCGAAATATAACATGTTACAAAAGAAGTTCATAAAAGGCCCAAATAGTATTATATAAAACACATTTATATAATTATATAAAATGAAACTTATTCAAATGTTACTCGCAAATTATAAACATATCTATAATATTACGAATTTAAATTTCATGAAACCAATTCATAAAGTACCGCTAAATTACATAATTAGCAAGTAACATGAAACGAATCCACATTCATTAATTTGGGCAAGAAAAAAGTGATAAAACAATTAGCAAATTTACTACAACTCATGCAGTTCGCACATATAAAACACATTTATATAACGCTGCTAATTATTGGCTGACATGAAACCTATTCATGTATCGAATGCAACATACTTTGTAACATAAAATATATCTAAATATTAATCACAATTAATCATACATAGAATAGATCTATATAATATTAAAATTTGGATGAAACAAGTTCATAATAAAGCTTGCAAATTATATAAAACGTATTCATATAATACTGCAAATTTAAATTTCATGAAACAAATTCATAAAATAATTAAATATACTATGCTTTCGAAATAATAGCATGAAACTTGTTCATGTAAAGCTTAATGAATCATTTGTTAACTACAACAATGACAGAACAATTAACTGATTTATAATTGCTCATGTTTTGCATAAAATTACTAAATCATGAAACATATTCATGTGATGGGATATTATATAAAACATATTTATATAATATAACTTATGAAACATATTCATGTCATGGGATATTATATAAAACATATTTATATAATATAACTTATGAAACATATTCATTTACCGACCAAAGGAATCTTTATATCACATAGATATTTATTGAGTTCGAGTAAAATAAATTTACATCATACACACTAATCATATATATGAAACGAATTCATATAATTTCAACCCAATTGATCGATAACAAGTTATTCGGTATGAAAATTTCAAGTCGATACATACATAAAACAAATTTATATATGACATTAAACATATTAATGTTTTCATAACGAAATCATGCATTCAGGATTAAAACTAATTCGAAACCTTAATTCAATGAATGAATTAAATACATGAAACTTTGTCAACTTGAATATCATTATAATTTAATCATAAATCATGCTATAACTATTAACCTCAATTGACTTAAAACCAAAAAAAAAAACAACCCTTAAATGAAACTCTCTTTTAATTGAGGCCATCCCTCTCTACCCCCCTCTGTTCGTGCCTGGCATGGCCGAGTCTCTCTCTCTCTCTCTTCTCTCTATTGGCCTCTCTGCCCCTCTACTTCTCGACTCCATGGCCATAGAGCACCGAGCTCCTTCTTCCTTCTTTCTCACAGGTCTTCGCAGCTTCGGCTTTCATAGCAGCCACTGCCGCCAATTGTGAAACATTAAAAACTACCCAGATGATGTGAAGTCGGCCGCCCACAGCTTTCAATCCACGCCACTCTGACAAGAACCATTATAACCATCGTATAGATCGGCCGAGGACGAGCCATAGCATGCGCCACACGCCGCCAATGCGCCACACAGGCGGCGGTGCGTGTGGCTCACATGCATCCATACGTGGTTGTTTTGGGATTTCTTTGGTCGGTAAAGCATAGATCGGTGCTCTAGAGGGGCAGAGGAGAAAAAGGAAGCTTGAAGCCCCTTCATCGGCGGCGCGTGACGCACATGCGCCACCCCTTCCTTTCGGCTTTGATGGTTATGGATTTGAAAAAGCCATTTTCTTTTCCTGCTACCCTTTTCTCGAAACATCCTTCCTTTTTTTTCTTTTTTTTTTAATTTTTATTTTATTGGGTAATTTGGTGGTTTTGCCGAAGGCCACGGAGACCTTGCCAGAGTCACCGCCATGGACGCCGCAACCGCAAAGGTGCGGTGGATGGAGTTTAGGGCAGAGGCAGGTTTGGGATTTGTTAGGGTTAGGGTTTCAGGTTTTAACACCAACCCGTTCTGGTTGCTTAGTTTGAGGCATAGGCGATTAGGGAGACAATCATGAATTTCATTGATGTTTATGAAAAACACAATTTCTTCTATTTCTTTCAATAATCATAATCAAAACCAGAACATTTTCTTTCACTGGTTGCATACTTATCCTGCTTTCATAGCTCATACATCGATTTAATGGGCAGATTGGGATGAACATATCATCAGTTAAGGCTAAAAATTCGATTTCTTAGCCAGTCATAGAACCATGGAAGCATGAAAAAAAATGTTCTTCGATTTCAAGGAGTAGACACAGAGGCATGCTTTTAATTGGCAAAATCATAGAAATTAGCAATATATGATTGTGGGCACTGTAGTCACGAAAGCATGCTTCAAAACAGTAGGGTTGCATAATTACGAAAATTAAGCAATTAATCGAATAAACTAGCATGCTTTCAATAACTCAGGTTTAAAAGTTTATTGGCCTATCAATCGGGACTAATCCGAACAGTTTAGGCTCTGATACCACTGTAGGAAGAATTCGGACTAACCTGGATGCGAAAGTGTACTGTCGATAATAGTCCACAATAATAAGAATACCAGTCTTCGCCAATCAGAATACCAAGCGGCTACTAGAGTCGCTTTAGAGATGTCCACGTCCTAAACCCGAAAACTCAATGGATGGTGTTCTAGCCGTGAGAGAGAAAGCGAGAGAATATGTGAGGGAATAGATCTTGTGTTGTATGTCTTGACTGACCCCCCAAACCCTCTTTATATAGGTTGGGGTATAGTCAAGATTGTTGCCCTAGGCAACTCGCGTGGCCGTCGGGCCTGGCACCACAAGGCCTGGCCTACTATGATTACTAATGGCATTCATATTTGAAAGGCAAGTGGGAGAGCACTCATTCATCTATCATCCATCATATATGTGTAAATATGTAGGATTTTTCAAGGATTTAGGCAATTTCGATTTCGAGTTCATTTTGGTCATTTTGAGTTTGATGTTAGTGCTTTTGACAGACACGATATTCAATGAATTGAAGGAGAAATTCAAGATGCTAGATTGAGGAATTGGAGAGAGCCAATTATGTTTTAGGTATGAACTCAACTACATACACACTTTGTGATTTTACATACTTCATTGTAACTATGGTCAAGTTGTATCATCTTCACCTAATATTAGTTGTCCAGATCTTGTTCTTTTCTCATTAAGAATCTAGGTTTGGGTTATGTAAAATATCCATAAATATCTTATTTCTGTTTGGCCATTTGTAGAATCGTAGGTGGGCTTGCTCTACTCTTTCACAAACTGGGTTTGTACTGTATAATCTTTTACAAAGTTTGCTTATGCTATGAGGTTTGTACTCTTTCAAAAGTTTCTAGAATTTATATTGGATTACTGTTGAATTGTAGGTGGAACTGCTTTTCTCTTCCCTCCCTCCTTCTTTAAGTTTTGTTTTCCTATATATGGGTTTTCATCTATGTTCTTTTAGATGGGGGAGGGGAGTTTTTAAGGTTGAGTACTCATAATGAGCTTTTGGTGGCGTGATTAGTTGATTACCCCAAATTTGGGAGGGGTAATAGATTTGTGAAGTGGGAGATTGGGGGTTTCCGAATTTCACGAATTACGTGCTCCTCCCCCCCCAAAAAAATCACCACTCAAAAGGAGGATGAATGCATAAATGGTTTGTTAAGTATTGTTATCACTCTATAATTGCCATCATTGCAGGAATTTTTATGTGTGTGTTGGGCAGGAGGTGGGAGGGCCCTTTAGTGCTTGTGCTTTTGTTGAAGCCCGGTCATGGATTTAATATTATGACATCTTTTTAAAGTTATTTCTCTAGATGTTTTGATTAACATTCTTCAAGTTTATCTTCCTATAAAATAATGCATTGATTAGTAGTCCTTCACTGGTTGGGTCCATTTGAAAAACATGTTCTTCTGCTTTAAGAGATAGTTTTATTGCATAAAATGAGTGCTATATTATCTAAATTGGGCATGTAGGTCAAAAATATTTTCTTTCTGCTCTGTTGCCTAAGAAGATCTAATATCATATTAACGTGAGGAGGCTCCCAAAAGTTGCCTAGATTTGTGCAAAAACCAAAATTGATGTAATTGTTTTTGTTAGAAAATGAAAGTCCATGGATCTTGTGCGTAGGTTTCAGTATGATGATTTCCATCCTTCCAATTTAGCAAGAAATAAAAGGAGCTGATTTAATAAATTTCATCACTTAAGGATGAAAGGTTCAAATTAGTATGATGATTTCCACTCCTTCGAATTTAGCAGGAAATAATAATCTAAACACTATAAGATGGGAGTGGGCTATAAGTGGATGGATGTTTGTATACTGAGTTGGTTATTACGTAAGACTTATAGTGGTTTGATGGGGTTGCGCTAGAGGTGTTCATGGTTCGGGCATCTGCACCAAAAGGAATTTTGGTTCGGGTACCCTAAATTTCGGGTCGGCATAATGGTGAACCGTATCCGAACCAAAATATTTGGGTACCTGAAATTCAGGTATCTAAAAATTTCGGTTCGGATTTTTGGTTAACCAATAACCCAATTTTTTAAAAATATTTTTTTCCTATTTTGTCTAATTATTTTTTTTTGTATCCAAAGGGAACTAATACATGATATTATCACATAATATGGTAATACCACAAAGTACATTACTATTATTCACATTTCAACCACTCCATACCTCCATAAGACATAACCTTACTAACATCGTGTTCATGCCAAAACCATTGTCCAAATGCAACAAAGTTAGAAACTCAAAGTCCTTGTTTTCATGGGGCTTGGGGATATGTAACTTACAAAGTCTTTAGGGAAGCGAAATTTTTTTTTAAAAAAAAATCTCAAAAAGAATATAAAATAACAAAAAGTTTCGGGTTTTTGGGTATCTGAAATTATGAAACATCCGAACCATATCCAAACCGAAAACCAAAAAATTTATTGGTTTGGGTACCCGAACCAAAAATTTTTAAATATTTCGGTTCGGATACCCAATATTTCAGGTCAGTTGGCGGTTTTTTGGTTCAGATTTTTGGTTACGGATAGTTTTGAACACCCCTAGGTTGCGCCTCATGATTATTCGGTGGGATTTTGGATTTTAAATTGATTAGGTAACTTTTATCACTTTTTCTTCTCCTCTCAAGAAGATTGATCTCAAGCAACTCGCAAAGTTTGTGGCTAATGGATATGTTTTACTTTTTCTCAGTTCAACTCTTGGTTTTGTGTATGGTACTGAGTTTGTGTAATATCCTTGTGATTAATGAGTAATATCTTTGTGATGATTTTCCAGTACAAAAATTGTAGTGCTTGATTCCAAATTGGAGTGTGCTACTGTGCCTCATTTTCATTGAACGTATGATGTGGGTCAAGAGGCCAAGCTTTTCATCCCCAGTAACCCCTAATTGTAGTAATTAAAAATTGATCATTAGAATCCTCTAAATGTATTTTAATTTTATTGAATGTTGGGTTATTCATTTTTTGATTATTTTATAAAAACGTAGTATTTTGCCTTATTACTGATTTTATTGTTTTTGGGACGGGGCCAAATTTGGTTTTATTTGTCAACTGTTTGTAGTTTAATTTTAGTTTTAATAGTTAAATTGAAGACTTTGTAATTTATCAATTTCCATAATGCAAATTAGAGTAGATTGACTATTTAGACTTCAATGCAGTCAATTGTAGGGGGGCGTGTAAGTCAAAAGTGGATGCTTGCAATAGTTAAGGGGAAGGCGACAACGCTTTCATGGTTTGGGAGGGATTCGTTCGGGGTGCTATTCAATGTAGAAGGGAATGAGAAAAAATACTTGCTCGGTGGTGCCCTCGGAAGCTTGGGCATTCTGGGCTGCTGTTGAGTTGGCTAACAAGAGGGGCAGGACGAAGGCAATGGAGGAGTCAGACAATAAGGAGCTAATGGATGTGTTACAATATGGAATGGATTCCCCATGGGAGGCATGAATCTTGGTGGAGAAGGTCCAGAAATTGTTGCGTGGTTTGAATCTCCGGGAGCTTAATTTTGATGAGCAATTGCTGGATGCCGTAGGATTGGTCTTCATGCATTAGGATACTTTTAAGCTGGAGTTAGCTAGTGAATGTAATTGTTGATTATTTTTTGTTAATGATTTTTCACAATTTGGTTGATATCTCTCTCCTTAACCTACCCGTCGGCACCCTCTTGCTTCCATGTATCATTAATTCTACCCTATATTGAGATCCCCAACAATTGCGTCATATTCTTTGCCATCTGTACAAATTTGGTCCTTAAGTTAGTTCGGTAAAGAGCTTAGATTGGGATGCATAGCAGACTTTGTTGTTGATTTTACATGTTCTCTTTTTTAGTTTGTCTTCACAAAGGGAAGATTTTGGGGGCGGGGGTATTAAGAATTTAGTTTTCGAAGTCCAAACCAATGATTCCTAATCGCATTTGCTATTTTAATCCTTATATTTTGTCTCTTTTTAATTGTTTCCAATTTTCATGATTTAATACCTATTTTTTCTCACCAGGTGCTTTAATTCCTTTTATATGTTCATAATCAAGCTTTGTGGCATTACTTTATTCCCAGGGTTACTTTAATTTCAGTTGTGGGGCCTCGTTTTGATGTTTTGCTTGAGCTTTGACAGGCTTCAATTTGCAACATACAAAAGGGTCTACGTTATTGACCTCATACATATGAATTCAATATTACATGGATTCAATACTATGCGGATTCGCTATGAGAATTGATTATATTTTTCATCCACAGTTGATTATTGCTTTTTACTTTCTAGCTTTCCTAAATTGCATTTACCCCCCCCCCCCCCAAAAGAGAATTTTAGAGAGGGGTAGTGTTTGTAAAATACAGGGTAGGAAAAATTGGACGTAATGGTGATCGAAATTGAGTGCATTGTAACAAATATATACATTTTGACCGTTGTCATGGTGGTAACTGGTGAGAGATGTTTGTTCTCACTTATTAATTTTTCATGTGTTTTGTAAAATCGGATTGTAATTGAATTTTGCTTTGTTTGAGTACAGTAAGCAGGCAATTATTCATTTAAAGCAATTGGCCTACCATTCCAATCAATTTTGAGGGCAATATTTTTAAGTGTTTCTCATATGTGCTTTGCATGAATTTGATACTCGTTTTCTGGAAATTTTCCAAAAATTGTTGATGGTTCTGCCTCTCTAAAATTCCTCAATCTCCCTCCCTTTCTTCTAATTAATGATTATGGATATGATTGGAAGTGAGTGTGAGTGTGAGTGTGTGTGTCCCCTCTCCTATTTTCTGGCTACTAATGGTTTAATTGGGTGGAGCTTTCTGAAGTTCACTTGATGTATTGTGGGTTTATTATGTTTTTTAAATTTAGTTGATACTGTATGTACTGACTACCTAGGTACTATATCTCTACTACTCTACTTTAATTTCTCATTTTATTGTTTGTTGTGCTTGTTCTTTTTTTTATTATACTCCACACTAACTCATATCTGTACGATGTCCCATTATGAAAAGCACTATAATTGGAAAAGTTAAATGGCGAGTCAAAACGTAGGTCTTAACTAGTAATAACAATGATAGTGATAATAATGATGATAAGAATGGCATTGATAAAAACAAGTCAGACAAGATAACGATATTAATAAGCTTATAATAATAAATCGAATGTTAATGATGATAACTTCGGTATTAACAAACATAAGGCGAGTCCTACCATTAGGCTTTTATTACATTTATTAAATGAGCGTTAGCAATATTAATGAAATGGATGAAGACAAAATAAAATAGAATCTAGTTAAGTTAATAATAATTGATATGCTAATAATTAAAAAGAAGAGCCAAAGGAGTTTGAAGTATCTATCAAACTAGAAAACCTGATAAACTTTTCTAAACTTATACTAAGCATGAAGTTGCACATTTGGAGTAGAGGTAAGGCCACCTCTACTTCTTGAAATTGCAAACAAACAATTTTCACTAAAGAGGAGAGAGAATTTGAAGAACGAGGCACATACATTGTATGTGCTCTTTAAAAACTCACATGTTCTCAAACTATGCCAAATTCATGTAATGTTCATATAATGAATTGTTTGGCACAATGTTTTGTTACATAAATAAGTGGCACTACCAATTATCAATCATCAGGGCTTACACTCTTCAATTCACCCGCATGGCTGCAGCTTGGGCTTCCTAATCAACATGAGATATGTGTATCTATCTCAAGATTGCTTCAGATGCCAATAGGGGTCCACTTTCAGATAATAACTGGAGAATAAACTTTACTTACAGATTCTCTCCCTCTTGTTTGCAAACAAAATTGTTTTAAAATGCGGGCGCCCACCTAAATAAATATAAAATTTATTTTATAACATAGGGAAGTACATGTTGAACTTACAACTCATTATTTGAATGTTTTTATATTTTCTATTTTAGTTAAGAGATCAGTAAACAATCCTCCTGCTAAAAAGCTAGAGGGTAGTAGGAAATGAGCAAGAGTTGTAGTTTTTGCTTAAGGCCAGCTAGCCAAGTGTTCATAGTGATTTAAGGTTAAGACCTTTAGAAACTTGCTAAGTGTATATTCTTTTGGAGTTTGTGTTTGTGAAGTTCTTGGTAGTTGTATGCTAAGTTTACCAAGTGTGTTTAAGAATTAAACAATTGTCAAATGTATGTTTCCATTTCAATTATTTAGTGAAACTGATAAATGAGTGGGTCATGTGGTGTTACAGATAGTTCCAGGTATAGCCTTGTTCCATCATGGAATGACAGTAATGCCTCCAATCAAAGGACTCCTACCGTAATCATAAATAATTAGTTATTATATTAGGATAATTAGTATTAGGGATTGGGGGCATTATAAAGGAAGATCAAGGAAAGACAGCATACACAAGTGATCGATTCCTAGTTTACCTGTTCCAATCCAAAACTGAGCATGGTTTTGGATGGCATGATGCTTGGAGGTTCCAAGACCTCCTGTGGGCAAATCCTACTTTGTTGGACTCCCTAAGATGTCTATATCCGTTGAGGAAACTCAATTTTGGCCTAACTCTTAGGAATTTTGCTTCATAGTGAAGGTATACTGAGAAGACTCCAGTCTGCCCGTATTGAAAGATTAGGTGGGATCACCACCTAAAAGCATATTTAGGCCAGTATAATTAATGATAATGATAGCCAACATCCTAAGGTATCAATCCATGGAGCGAAATCCAAATCATGAGAAGTTCTTCATGGTGATTCAGCTGTATTTTTCCAACCATTGCCGGTTGAGCTTGTTTCAAACCTGATTGGAGTTTCTACTTTGTTCTCTCACCTAAACCTGATTTACAGGTGATTTTTCTATTTGGGATGGTTATTGAAAGAAATCCAAATCTGATTTATTGAAGGCATACTGAGAAGATTCCATGATGCCTTTTAACATCCTAAGGAGCCAATCCACGCATTAAAATTAGTTCTAAGTCAAGTATGGGTTGGGGTACCAACTTGATCATTTCCATCACTAATCCGGGTTTATCAGGCTTAAACAAGCTGTTTTGACTTTGTTGAGTTACTCCTCAATGGGGAGGGTTTGGTGACATGTATGCTTGCTTTCTTGGTTTCTTGGACAACTAGGAGCATCATCATGACCACTCTTGCAGGTTTAGAAGTCCACTCGGCCAAGTGCCTTGAAGCTTGACATCCACTTGCTCCCGGATAGGATAGCAACAAAGCAACAGCCTGTAGCCTACCTTCTATCTCTCTCCCATTTGCAAGTTGCTGAATTAGAGTCATTAATAATATCCAAGGTTGAGTTTACTCCAAACAAAATGTATAGGCTTGAATCACGCTTGCAATTAGTTTAGGCTAAGCTCGTTTTGCATTTTTAGTTTAGCTAAGTAGATTAAGGTTGCTAAGGAGATAAGCTACTTGCTTGTGAGCTTAGGGATGTTTATATAAGCTTGCTTAGCTACTTGTTCAAGGGTAGAACCCATGAATGAGAGCTCAGGTTCGTGTTCTTATACTAACTCTCTAAAATCTCATCTTTTTAGTATGGGTTGCTTGCTAAACTTAAGTGGTTTCCTTTGATCTGCACTTGGTGGCCTAGGCTTTACAGTTTGGAGGGTGGATTCCTAATTCAGCTTGGGTGGTGACATGACCTTTATCCCATTCATATCTCCTATTTTGATTCAATTTTATTGTTGGATCAAAACCAAGTCAGAACTCAATTGCAAATAGATCACAGTGCTTAACCTTATTCAAAGCTCAAGCATCAAGGTGGTATCAGAGCTCAACCTAGTAAGTTTTACTTACTATTTCATTGATTTGCAGTCTTCCCTTGTTTTAAAACCACATTTACAGAAACCACAAAGCACTCTACACAACTCAACACACAGCTAACCATAAAAGAACCTTATGCACCACGAACAGCCTTTACTAGTTTTCAATCCATGTCCCAGTAGGAGGAAAGTAATACCTCCCAACCTAAGGTCCATAGAGGACTTAGTCTTGAACAAGCCCGTGATTTGGGTAAGGGAAATACTATTACAACAAGACTTCAAGCACTATCCATGGAGGTTCCCACCATTTTCAGTAGGCTAGAGGAAGTTTCAGCTAGCTTAAGGCCTAACCCAGAGGGGGGAAGAGAAGACACCATGGCTCTCAAAGGGGTGATTCCCCTTCCACTCAACCATCTTCATCCCAAGATGATGAGTTTTCAAAGAGGAGAAGGAGACCTCCTAGGCAACCCACGTATGATTTGAGGGACATGAAATTTAACCCTCTAGAATTTGAAGGAAATTTGAACCCAGAGCTATAACTTTAGCGGGTTCAAGCTTTGGAGAGATTCTTTGAAATCAAGGAATACTCTTAAGCAAAAGCTTTTAAAATTTCCATCTTTAAACTGAAAAAGTTTGCCTCCCTTTGGTATGAAAACACCAAAGGTTAAAGGAACAAGGAAGGCAATCAGGACTTGGTCCAAACTAAAAAAACACACATATAGGAGATTTTTACCGGATAATTACAAGCATGATCTTTATCTTAAGGTCACCTCCTTAAGTTAAGGACACATTCTTGTTGAGCAGTGCATATGGGGTTTTGGGCATCTCTAAATCAGAAGTGGCTTGGCGGAGGAAACTGAGCATACAATTGCTAGGTTTCTAAGAGGGCTTGATCCCAATATTACTAGAAAGGTTGAACTACAACCTTATTAATCCTTTGACAACGTATGTAAACTGAGCACAGAAGGTTGAAAAACAATCCAAGAACTAGAGATCCTTCTTTGGTTCTTACTCACAGCCAAGCACACAAGCTAAGCCCTATGTTCAATCTAAGCTCGAGACTATTCCAAGAGGACATAAGAACAAAAACACGGGTAAGAGCATGGTCAAAGAGTTTCTTAAGAAACTTGATGGCAAAAGGTGCCTCGAATGCCAAGCATACGATCACTTTCAAGCTGAGTGTGCCAACATAAGGGCACTTACCATTACAAAGATTGAAGAGATCGACCAGATTCATTTGGAAACAAGTGAGGAAGTGGAGGAATTGTAGGAATAAGCCACTTTCCTACCCCATATTGTAGCGGAGATGCTTATACTAAGGAGAATTTTGTATACCATGAAAGGTTCCCAAGAGGAAAACCAAAGAGAACTTATCTTTCACTTACGGTGTAGTATCGAAGGCAAGGTATGTTACTTGATAACTGATGGAAGTAGTTGTATCAATGTTGTTTCTATCCATTTGATTGATAAACTAAGACTACCTATTGTCCAATATGCACGACCCTATTCACTTCAATGTCTTAAACAGGGAAATGAAATACATGTGACTAAGCAAGCCTAGATTGCTTACTCCATTGGTAACTTTAAAGATGAAGTGCTATGTGTTGTTTTACCCAGGGATGCACGTCATATGTTACTTGGTAGACCTTAGTAGTTTGATAAAAGTGCTTTTAATCGTGGACCAATACCTACTCCTTTAAAATCAAGGTCTATAGCTATAGTTTGTCCCCCTTACACTCAACTCAAGTCCAGCCTAACAGTAGGTTAAATAGGGTGGGAAACATAAGTGAGAAAGCCTGTTTTCTAAGTGAAACACAGGTTAAGAGTTCCATAAGCAATAGTGAGATCATTGATTCCTTGCTTGTGTTAGAAAAAAGAAAGGATGAGGCACTCTTACATCCATTAGCTTAACCTCTTATTCAAGAGTTTGACAATGTTTTGCTGCTGATTTGCCCCAGGGTTTACCTCCACTTAGAGGCATCGAGCACCAAATTGACCTACTACCCGGAGCTACCCTACCAATTAAATCATCTTATAGGTGTCACCCTACTGAAACCAAGGAACTTCAAAGGCAACTTCAAGACCTCATTTATTGGGGACACATTAGGGAAACTATGAGTCCATATTCTTTCTCGACTTTGCTTTTTCCAAAAAAGGATGGAATCATGAGAATATGTATGGATAGTCGTGCTATTAAAAATATTATAATCAAGTATAGGTACCCCATTCCTAGACTTGATGATAAGCTAGATGAATTGCCTGACTATAAGGTATTTTCCAATATTTATGTAAGGAGTGTATACAATCACATTAGGATGAGAGATGGAATGAGTGGAAAACAACCTTTAAGACAAAGCAAGCATTGTTTGAGGGCTTATCATGTCATGTGGTTTATCTAATGCTCCTAGTACTTTCATAAGCTTAATGAATGAGGTCCTTAAACCCTTCATTGGTCACTTTATGGTGGTATACTTTGATGATATTCTAATTTACAACCAGAATGAAAGAGACCACAAAGAGCATTTGAGGTTCTAAGAGGGCAGAAACTCTTCACTAAGATAGAGAAGTGTGAGTTTTTCACTCCACAACTCACCTTCCTTGGTTATATAGTTCTAGCTAAAGGCATACAAGTTGGTCAAAGAAATAATGAGGTAATCCAAATTATGCAGACTTATTTGAGCTTGAATGTGATGGAAGTGGAGCTAGGATAGGAGCTATCATAATCCAATCCAAGAGGCCCATAGCCTACTTCAGTAGGAAACTCAAAGGTTCTAGGTGAAGCTATAGCACTTACGATAAGGAATTCTATGCTATTATGAGCGCTCTGACTCATTGGGGTCATTACCTCAGGCCTAGACCTTTCGTGTTGCACTCCAACCATGAAGCACTCAAATGTATCAACAATTAGTGCAAGTTGAATCTAAAACATGCAAAATGGGTTGAGTTTCTTCGATCATTCAACTTTACTTGCAAACATATGAGCGGAAAAGAGAATGTGATTGCGGATGCCCTCTTTAGAAGGTATAACTTACTTTCTATTTTGGAAGCAAAGGCACTTGGATTTCATTCAATCCAAGAGATTTATAAAGAAAATGGATATTTCCACCTCTTAACCAAGGAAATTCCAAAAGATAGCCTTTACATCATCCAAAGAGGCTATTTATTCAGGGACAACAAGGTTTGCATTCCTAAGTGCTCTTTAAGGGAGCTACTAGTTCGAGAGGCTCTAGTGGTGCTCTTGCTAGCTATTTAGGCCTAAATGAGACTATTAATATTCTAAAAGAGCATTTCTATTGGCCTAACATGAGTGGAGGTGTTCACAAGATCATTTCAGCTTGCTCAATTTACCACAAAGCTAAAAGTTAATTCCACCAAAGCTTACACACCCCACTGCCTGTACCTTAAGGCCTTGGGATAGTGTAATTATAGATTTCATTGTGGCTCTCCCTCGGACGCAGAGAGGGAAGGATGCAATTATGATGGTTGTGGATACATTTTCTAAGATGGCTTACTTTGTTCCATGCCCCAAAACTAATGATGTAAGCTATATTGCCGAGATCTACTTCAAGGAGGTCATCAGCATCCATGGTGTGCCTAAAACCATTATATTTGACAGAGACTCCAAGTTTCTATCCACACTTTTGCAGGAGTTTGTGGAAGTTATTAGGCACTAAAATTTTATTTAGTATAACCTATCACCGTCAAATAGACGGCTAAACAAAGATAACCAACTAGACCTTTACTACCTTGCTTAGGAGTTTGGTGAGCAAAAGTTTCAAAGATTGGGATTTGAAGTTGCCTCATGTTGAGTTTGCTTACAATAGGACTCCATTTTATGCTACAAAATACTCTCCCTGTGTGTGCGGGGTAAACCCTTTTACTCCTATTGACTTGCTACCCATAACAACTGAGTCAAGGGTTAGCTATGATGCTGAGCTGAGAGCCAAAGAGATGAAAATGTTGGATGAGCAAGTAAGGAATCATATTGAGAAGACCGACGCAGCTTACATGGCAAGGGCAAACAAGCATAGAAAGGAAATGGAGTTCAGCCCGGGAGATCTAGTATGGTTACGCCTCAGGAAGGACAGGTTTCCATCCAGAAGAAAGAACAAGCATATGGTAAGAGGGGATGGGCCATTCAAGATCATTAAGAGGGTGGGAGACAATGCAACAAACTACAACTCTCTGGTGATATGGCTGTTTCAACAACTTTTAACATTGGTAACTTAAGTCCTTATGTGGAGGATTATTTTGAAGACCCTTCAAATTTAAGGTCAAATCCTATCAAAGAAGGGGAAGTTGATATAGAGCAAGGGATCCAAGAGAGTTCCCTAAATCTAAAACAACATCATGGTTCTAATCAAGCTAAGGAAGAGCAAGGAAAGCAAGCAACAACACAACTAATCCAATTTTTGTTCTCCTGGTCCAATCTAGAACTGAGCATAGTTTTGGATGGCATGTTGCTTGGAGTTTCCATGACCTCCTATGGGCAAGTGTTCAGCCCAAAATTGTCACATTTTATACCCCTTTATTATCTAATATTTACTGAAAATAAACAACTAAATTAGAATTTTAATTTGTTTTGTTTGTTTTGTAGGTAATTGGGAAATCATATACAGAGATTGAAAATAAGGAAGTGTTGGATCATGTGAAAGTGAAGAAAGAAGCCAAAAAAATAGTAATAAAAGATACAAGCAGTCCACGCTGCGGCCCAACTACTCAGATCTACTTTTGCCTTCCATTCGAAGTCCTACAAAACAAATTAAAATTCTAATTTAGTTGTTTATTTTGAGCAAATATTAGATAATAAAGGGGTATCAAATATAATAATTTTGGGTTGAAGGAATATTCCCACACCTAAGTTTTGCTCATCCTCAAGTAAAATCAAACTAAAAATCCTAGAAAAAAAGACAATAAAATCCTAACTCACTTTTCTAGGAATCACAGTTGCACTTAAAATGTACAATAAGCCGTTTAAATGCCTAGTTTACCCCTAATGGACGATTAAGGTCATGTGAGGGTTTGTAAAAGATAGACCCACAAAACCTATAAAAAGAAAAAAAAATCGAAAATCTTTTTGGTTTTTGACCAAAACTTATGTATACAATTTCCATTTAACCACATCACTCAATTAACCTAAACATTAGATTCCATATAAACACAATGTACACATCAAGAAATTCTTAATCCCTATTGATGACATCTATACCCAATATTTCACCTCATTTAAGAATTATTTATAAGCCTGATTGATAGAAACACACTTTAGGGATATGTGGAACACTCCCGTTCATGTGTTTATGTCACAAGGCTTACTCAAATCATCTTCCAATCATACAAAGTACTACAAGCTTGCTAAAATTCTCACTTCTCTACAACTAAAATGCAATATGCAACACGATAGTCAACAGGACTTTTCAAGGGTTGTAACGAGGTTAAGGTTGAGGGACAGTAGAGGGACAAATGATTTGGAAAATGTGGAGGTAAAAGCCAAGTGACTTAAGAGCAACCAACACTTATGCCAACTATAATAATCACATCTCCTCTCAATATGATAAAATAAGGCACATCCCACAAAACTAGACCACTAAAAATGGGTATTTACAAGGACAACATTCATGGCAAATTGGCAATCACTCTTATTCACAGTATTATTTTTCAATTTTGTTTTCCTTCTTTCTAGCTTTTTTTCCTCTGTTTTTCTCTTTTTTTTCTCTTTTTTCCTGAAAGAAAAATGAATGATTGGCATGAAAGAACACAACTTACTTCCAAATGGTCAAAATGATACATCTTCACGCATAACCAAGATCAACCACTAATTGCATAAAATACTCAAAAGCTACACACTAAATATTAAAGTGTTGCTTCACTAGTCCTGGCTTTGATAAAGCAAATGTGTTTTAGGCCAATGGTTAAAATGAAGGGTCCATAACAAGAAAGGATCAAGGTTAAAGGCGTTTGCACGAAGGTTAATCATTAAAATCAAGTCGCAATTTGGCTATGTGGCTCATAGTTTAAATGAATGCCTCTATCATATTATCATAATGCACATGCTAAATATGATTTCAAAGAGATCATAGCAAATTCTAAAGATGTAATCAAGGAAGAGACACACAAGGAAGAAAAATGTGAGACTAAAAACAATAAATTAGTTTATATGGCACAAAATCTGACTGGTTATCTACCAAAGTTAAGCTTGCTTTGAAAACAATGTTAGGGGCTAAGACTGCATACAAACATCACACTTTGGACTAAGTTCTATCAATACACACTACATGTATACAAAACCTAATGACTCAGGCACAAGAAAACATGGCCAATCAGAATAGCATATATAGCCCACAAAACAAAATAAAAATCTTTTTGGATTTTCAAAATTTTCCATTTTTTTTGGTCAACTTTTTTCCTTTTTTCCTTTCCTGAAACCATGTTTCCCTACCGTATACCTGAATCTCACAATGTTCTCATTGGGAGTGAAATGAAACATAAAATAGAAAATAAAAACTAACAAGAAAAACAAATATACAAAAAGAAAACAACAAAACCAAAATAAAGCAACAAATATATACAAAAGAAAACAAAATAAAAAGAGAAAATAGAGAGGAATGATTGTACTAGGTCAAGTGCAGAGATACACCTAAGCTATAGCCTCCTAGAATCTATTTAGATAGAGGCTCTGGAGCATCAGCCCCTCCATTTCAAGCTAAACAATGCTACTCAAATCAAAACCCATTAGCACACGAATTAGCTTATCCAATAGGCAAGAACAACTCTCCGTAAAATAAAGACAATGAAAATTAAAGAGTTGATACTGCCTAATAGAGCACATCTAAAACATCAATGCAGCATAAGTAAGGGCCTTCTTCAACTTATCAAATCATTGGGCCCAATCAATAAATAGATGAACATACTCAAAATTAGCCAGTAAGTAGGTTAGCGACCTAGAAATATGATCGTCAGGAATTAACTATATAAGCAAAGTAGAGGATCCTATGTCCACAAGTCTCTTAATTTCAATATGCTTGTGAGTTTGGTCTAAATCAGCAATCATGGGCACAAAAGTCTCAAACTCTAAAAGTTCATACTTGGATGGCTCAAAGAGAGACAATTATGATGGGGTCAAAGAAAAAACATATATATTCAACATGATAACCCCATCAAGAGTTTCATTTTCATCAAGCCCACATGAAAATCACTACTAAAAAGCAGGCTTCTTTCGCCGGAATATTCCGGCGAACCGCAATGTCCGACGGATATTCCGGCGACACACCCGTCGGATGCCCTTTTCTGAAAAGCGGTCGCACCTTTTTTTTTATTTTATCATTGGGGCTTTTTTAGAAGGGTCCGACGGACATATCCGACGGGGAACTCAACAAGAGATAATCCAAATGGAGCCACTCAAGCCAAGGACTTGGGCGATCCCTTAACTCAGCTAGGATACAGAAGTTAATCACCACCTAATTAAGAAAGAGGGACCTAGAACACCACTTGAGAATGCCACAACTCAAGATATAGAACTAGGGTTTAGAAAAGAAGTGAATGAGCACTCAATGCTTAAACTTCCATTTGTATTTCTTTAATAGGATGATCCGAAACAACTTGGTGCTAGGCCTTTATATAGAGTAGGCTGTGTACATGAAAAGATACAAGCTTTCAAATGAAAAGGCATGAGAGAAAAACAAGCAAATACGTGTAACTAGCTGCACACAGTTTTGGTGTGAAGAGGTATGTCTCTTGGAGTGTCTTGAGTGAAATGCACCTTAGAAGCCATGACATGCATGTACCCTCTTGTTCACACACATTTTGAACTTGTGAGAGAAGGGGGAATGCAGCTTGGAAGGGAAAGGATGCAGCAAAGGGCCGAAGAGACCAAATACATAGGCTTTACACGTTTTGTTATTAATGCGTTCACACTTGCAGCTTAGCCAGATTCAAATGGGTATATTCTCTCTCGTTTGTGATCCAAATTAGATGATTCTTGATTCCCTCCAAATATGGAAGATTCTAGTTTATAAGGGAAGTAGTTTCATTGCATTTGGATAATCTCTTTAAAAGTTATGGACCGAAGAGTGATGACTGCCCAAAACTGGACTGCATTTCGGCACTTGATTTTGTGGGCTAAAGATGACCAACCAAATGGACTCCAAATAATGCGTGGTTAGTCTTGTTGGAAAGCTTATTCTTTAAGATTGAATAAGGGAAAGACCTTGAAGAGAATTGCCCATTATTTCTTGCTACAACAGACTTACAAAATTGGGCCTTTGCGTGGATGAGCTAGGTGCTAGAAGGGGGTTGAACTCCATGGCTTTTCTAAACATAAGCACAATCTCCTTGACCCCGTTAGGTTTCTTTTGAACTTCTTTGAGCTCACTCACAGTAGTAGAGGTTTGGGCAAGATGGTCTCCATCATGGAGTATAGATGAAAGTTGCCTCAAAGTTGGACTAGCTGACTGTTCCAAACTACCGAGTTGTTGAACTTGCATATTCTGCCCATACTTGGTTCTCCCTATGCATTTATCCCCAAAATGACTCAAGGGGTCTTTAGAGGACATCTTGGGCCACCCAAATGATGAAATAAAAGCTCCTAAATGCATTGGATGCACCTTCAATTTATGGTTCAAAATCACCCTTGAATCTGATGCTTGAGATCAAATCATATATACATTAATAAGGCTCAAATTGAGACCTACACTTAAGGGGAAAAGGTGCCAAGCCACCTACTCCTACCCATGTTGGTAATCTATCCTTTTTTTCTTTTTTTTTTCTCTCTCTTTTTTTTAATAAGACAAGAAAAGTCACCATTTTAATGAGTTATTCGAGTAATTCAATAGTCTAGGAAATGGGCTATGTCATTTTATTGCCTTTGAAGCGGCTATATAACATGACCAAATAAGATGGATAATCATGACAGTTACTCATTAAAGAGATATATGAGAATCAACTCAAACTTCTCTGAATGACAGCTAGCATGCTCAGAAGTCTTCACTCATAGAAGAATAAACTACAAATAGCTAAGAAAATAATTTTTTTTTAAAGCAAACAAGCCTAGCATAAACTCATATCACGCATTATCTATAAGAAAATCAAAAAAAAATTTACTTGTTTTTTTGCTTTTTTTTTCAAGAATATTAAATATTGCAGAAACTAAATGCAGGAAGCACCCCCCCACTTAATTCATACATTGTCCCTGCATGCTAATTAATAAAAGAAAAGAAGATGCTAAAAGCGAATTAAAAACTTCCCTGAAAAATGTTGGGTTGCCTTCCAACCAACGCCTTTGTTTACTATTGTTGGCTTGACGCAATTGAGCTCATGGATCTTCTAGTCGGATCTCCCCCACTAAGCATAGTTTACTTTCAGACACCTCAAATGTACGCTTCTTTCGATCATACGACCACTCCTTAATGTCATAAACCAAAACAACCTACAAAAATGAAATACTAGGGTTAAAACAAAACAATAAAAGTAGTAAAATTAAATAGAAGTGAACTAATGATTTTATTTTCTTTCCCTACCAATGGTGCCAAAATTTGTAGAGCTTGTCGTAGAGCTACAAATTAAACCACTAATTTGATTTATCAATAATATTTATAGCATAGGAAAGTAAGGATCAATCCCACGAAGAATGAATATGATAATAAGCTAGTTTAATTCTAATTAAATTCACTACCCTAATTTATTATAAATTTTCTTTATATTACTAAAATAAACCAAATTTAATAAGTACAAATCTGAAAAAATACTTAATATTGTTCCTAAATATTCTAAATTTAATCTTGGAAATAAAACATTAAATAGCTATCCTAAATAATCTGAAAAATAAAAATAGAAATAATGACACAATATTAGACTGCAAATTAAAACAGAAAATAACAAGCAGACAATTAATATTAAAAATTACAAAAAGTAATCCAAATTAATATTCTGCAAGTTTGTAGCTTTATAACTCCAAAATTATATGTAATGAAATTCAGAAAAATTAAAACAGAAAATTAACTAGAGAAAATTAAAACAGAAAGTAAAATATGAAATTAGAGAAAGAATAAACTGAACTAATATAAATGCAAAAATGAATAACAAAAACGCCCAAATTTTAGGATATAATTTTTTGGACTTAATAAAACCCTAAAAACATAAAATAAAACTTAAAAACGTAATTTTTAGATTTATTAAAATAAAAACCTACGCACATCCAATTCACGAAATAATTTTGCAAAATTATCAAATAATTTCAAAAATTCCAAAACTAAATAGAGGCAGAATAGGGTACTATATAAACCCTAAAATGGATTAAAACAAGGAAAAACAGATAAGGAACTATTGTTAGCCTAATTTCTAACAAACCGGCAAATAATTTACAAAACAAAATAGAAATTAAATTTGAAAATTTTAATCACACTAAAAACTCAAAATCTAACTGATCTAATATTACCAAGACACTCTTAAAAGGCTACTCTTCTGGGAGTTGGGGGGGGACAAAATTTATATTAAAGCTTATAAATTGAAGAATTAAAATAGACAAACTAGAGATTTTAACAAAATAGCAACAAATAATTATCAAAGACACCAAATTTGTGAAAAATACTCAGCATAATCTATATCCACTGTGCAAATTAATATTTATCATCAACACACAAATTGATTTATCCATGAGTTAGACTGTAGAAGACACACACCAGTGGATCTTCCTCGTTTTTCCTTATATTATAGTTTATTTAGGTCCAGCACTGATATAAACCCAACTAGTTTTGATAACCCTAACACCAACGCAAGAATTTAATCAAACTAGAACATTACGTATTAGAAAACATCATCTAACGCCTTGTAATCAATTTACCAGCAAATTGATTTAACAAAGATCTATAACGATTATCTTATTAAAAGAGATGAGTTTGAGCCATCCATGATCAATTAGGTGACACTAATGCCTAAAAGACTATAACTTTTATGTATTAAAGCCTTTTAAACTATCATATGAATTGTATTAAACTATTTAGCATGCATTCTAATTAATCTAATGCGAATATCATAAACGATGAATACTAATCGTTATAGAATCATGAATAAAAATTAACTAGACAACAATGCATGAAACTTGTTTTAAAATAATTGATCTAGCATTGTTTCAAATAGATTATAATAAGTACAAGGAAATTACTCACTCATATTAAAAATAAAATCACGACAATTAACTAAAGCCTTCATGTTCACCAAAAACACAAAAGAATGAAAATAAAATAAAAATAAAAATAAATAAGAATGCTACTACTTTGGCTTTGATGATGATGATAATCTTGGGTGATGGTTGATGATATGGAGGTGAGGAGGCTAGGGTTGGAAATGAAGAAGGTGATGGCGTGAAGGTTGGTGAGGTTAAGCGTGAAGGAGGCTAGGGTTTTTGGTGTGTGGATTTTAGAGGATAAGAGATAGGTTTTATAGTATCATTCTACTAGGATTTTCTTCTTTGGGCTCATTCTCTTCCAAGTCTTCTAATCCCTCTTTAATTAGGAGTAGTAATCCAAGCCCAAATAAATCATTATGAAAATATTATTTTTCATAATTCAGTATTTTTTTTTCTTTTTTTGGACCGACTTGATAAATTTGTTTTTAAAATCTTTCAGTAAATAAAACCCGAACTTCAACTTCTCTTCTCCTCTTTATTTTATTAGCACTTAACCTGAAAAATATATAAAATAAAGTAAATTAGATGAAATAATATATATAATATAATCAAAATAATTATTAAAACAATGCATGATTTATGACTTAACAAGACTTCATCAAGGGTAGATAAAGGTAAAGCTGTAGCCCTCCCTTCTCCTAAGGAATTGCCAAAGAAGCTTTGCTTCAATTGCCAAGAGCATGGAAACTACCGATTTGACTGCCCTAATAGTAGGGCCATGACCAAAGCTAGAAAATAAGAGGTGCTTCAAAAACCAAGCGTAGGGACACCACCAATGTGATTGCCCTAATAGAAGAGTCATGACCATCCAAAAGATGAAGGAAGTTGATACCTTATTCTGGAAGCACAAGAAGGGCTCAAAGAGGCGGATTCAGACACTATGGAGGAGGAAACTCACCTTGAGATCGATGAAGGTGAGTTACTTGTCCTAAGAAGGGTATTACATACCCAATACGCTCCTTTGGACAAGACACAAAGGGAAATAATCTTCAATCAAGATGTATCATTTAAGACAAGGTATGCAATCTAATCATGGATGGAGGGAGCTGCACCAATGCAACCTCTACTCTTCCTATTCATGAGCTTATAACTCTTATAATTCCCCATTGTAAGTCTTATTCTCGATGTGGCTTAATGAGAGAGGTAATGTAACAGCCCAACCGTAAATTATGTTTATTTATTTAATCATCTCACATTAATGATTTTCTCATATTTATTAATCGCATTTAATCATCCCGATGGGGAAAAATTTATTTGGGCAATCACTTGGCAATTCGGGTTTATTTACTTATTTGTGTATTAACGAAAATTTTGGGAGAATTGATAGTAGGCCCTGACAATTATAATCTAAGTGATTTATTTTGTTTTTCGTAGAAACACAAAAGTTTAATTTTGATTTACACTAAACCATTATCATTATGAAGTGTTTTATTCCCGAACCCAACTTATTTCGGCCCAACTTGAAGCCCACCAAGTTTGCATTCTTAACTTAGCTAATAACCATGATTTAAGCTTAACCATGGTTAATAAAAAGCTACTTTTGGCAGATAAAAACTCAGCCAAGTTTGTTAGATTAGTAAAAAAAATACAACCAAACCCAAACCACATTTTCTCTCTCTTTTCTCTCCCTAACCAGGGCTAGCCCACCCTCCCAGCTCCAGCCACTATTCCTGGTGTTTTCCGGCTAGTTTTTTGCCAGCCTTGGCTATCTTCGACTTCCCCCAACACCCTAGTACCACTAGCCACCATCCTCGATCCTCAAAATCACCAAACATCACATCCATCTCTACTTCTTTCAAGCTCAAAGTGAGTAACCCTAAGCTTGTTTCTTTGGATTTTTGATTTTGATTCTTGTTTATGTTGATTTGAGTTTTGATCATGTTCTTTGGATGGAAACAAGAATTATTTTGATGTTCTTAGTGGTTGATTGAGTTTGAAGCATGTTAGGGTTAGGGTT
>JACYFF010031952.1:71614614-71629493 GCA_017589665.1 Selenicereus undatus | reverse complement strand
ATGTTCTTAGTGGTTGATTGAGTTTGAAGCATGTTAGGGTTAGGGTTATTCATAATCATGCAAACTAAAGGTTGGAATTATGTTTTTTCATGGGTTGTTTGTATTCGATTTAGTGGTTTCAATCTCTAATAATGTTTATGAGGGTGTTTTCGGTGATTTTGGGATGTGATAAAGAAGAGGTAAGTTGGTGACAAGCGAGGGTTTTGGCAAGTAATGCATGGTTTGAATTATTTTGGCATTAAGTATGTTATTTGTGTATATTTGATTGAGAAATGAATCTTTGGTGTATATGATTATGAATTGAAATTGATTATGGTGGCTTTGTATGGTGATGGTAAGGACCAAAACTTTGTCACATGCTTTTAAGGACTGATTTTAGATCAAGATTTGTGTGAAAAGAGATGAGAAAGCAATGACAGTGAGGGCTGAAAAATGACAGAAAATAGGCAAAATTTTTCAATAAATTGGTAATTATTAGCCCAACGAAAATTTATGCATTTTCGTGGGTAGATAGATAAGTGAGTTAGCTTTCAAATGCCTTTTAAATCGCCTCAATCCAAGGTTTGTGGAAAGAGTTATGTCCATTTTACTAGAACTGCGCAAGTTAGAGCAAAACTGGCACACTTGTGTTCTAGCACCATTTTGGGAATCCTATTGTGGGAATCGTGTTTTGTGCTGTAAATGAAAGTTTTTCAGGACCTGTTAAGATTTTATATTGAGGAGTTAGATCTCAAATAGAGGTTGGGAGGTTAGGTTGCGAGTCATTTATTCTGGCCCTATTAAGCTTTCACTTTTGTTTTTACTAAAATAATCAACTATGAAAAGAAAAACATTGCCAACTATATGTTCTTATAACGATATTTTTGTACAGAGTCAGGGCCTAATCTATCATTTCCTCTCCTTCTGTGCATAATCTGACTTAGTGACATTTCATTAAAAGACCCAAGTATATTCATTGTCTATATCTTTAGAAATGAATACGTATTTATCAAAATTATAATGTTTTGGTGACTAAATCAATGAATCAGATTAATTAGTGATTTATCACATAATTAGCGACTTCATCAATTATCAGTTACAGGGCATTGCCTTTCAGTTACCCGTGCGGCTACAAACCATGTCCCTCAATCAACTTTGCAGGTGTACGCCTATCTTCAAATCATAATAGTTACTAGGGGTTCACTATCAGATAATCATTAACAATACAGTTTTATATTTATCTCATTCCCTGTTTTAAATTAAAATAAATTGCAATGCGAGCCCAATTAGTTTTTTCATGAACGCTTAACAATACAGGAATGCATGTACTGAGATTCGGCTCATAGCATGAAATGTTTTCATGTTTTGTTTTAGGCAAATGTTCAGTGAATTAGCCCCAGGCTGGCAGGCTGACGGAAGGTGATAAGTGAGCAAGGAAGTCTGAATGGAACGGTGGTATACTAGAGTTGAGATGTTTTCAATACTGTATTGTGAAATATTTTGATGTTGGAACTGTATACTCTACAACAGTTACTATATTTTGCTGTAAACCTTGAGATAGTTGAATGGTTTGACATTAGAACATTTCATATATGGTTTTGATGGTTTGTGATTATGTGAGTGCCTTGTGATGGTAAATGTTGTTTAGCATTGCTATATTTATTATTTACAAGCCAAGCCTTGTCCTTTTTGGACAACAGTAATGCCCCGATCATTTAGGATTTTACTTCTAATTGGTGCAGCTAATGAAGAGAACGTAAATAGTGAATTAGTTACTTTTAGGGCGTTACAGATTTCGTATCAGTGCCAGGTTTCAATTTTCATGATGGGATATGGAGTATGGAGCTTAAATATAGGAGGGTGAGAAGGGTTATTACTAAGGAATATTGTATACTATTAGAGACTTGTGATGTTAGAAATGGACTTGTGATGTTAGAAATGCATGTTGCTTATCTTCTATATGCCTCTCATTTGTATTTTCCTTGCTAGATGGATCCCTACGCAGTCAACATGAAGCCTGGTACCTTTGTGGCTGTTTATATTTCACGGTTGCATGCTAGCATGATAGCTTATGCGCATGACCCTTTCTCCGAGTTTCACAACATCAAAGTCCGTGCAAACAGAGTGTTATGGTCCTCACCCATGGTTGACCTGTGGGTAGAGTTAAGGCTACGTTATCATAATTTCATGATGACGGGGAACCCAGGTTGGGATGGACCTATGTTCCAGGTTCAGGGGGCTCGGGCTACCATCACTTCAAAGTTGATGTTGCGGGAGGAGTTTGAGTAGAGGGGGATTACTATGGAGACTCTTTAGCATGTCTTTCCTTTACATCAAGCACATCCCTTGCTTGCACCGCCTGCACTAGCACAGGGACCCCCTTGGTGGCCTGTAACGGGTACTACACAGATGCCCAACAGTCCTGGGGAAGCTCATACGTTGTTGGATCTCCCGATACACTGGAGGTCGTGGTAGTTAGTTCTGACGACGAGCCCATTGAAGGTTTCAAAGGCCATGTAAAGGAATAGGATGATCTAGAGGAGGATCAGGAGATTGATGTGTTAGTAGAGGAGTGGTAGATAGATCAAGAGGTCGAAGAGGATGTGGGAGAGCAGCAGGTCGATAAAGAGATCGACGAGGTAGAGTTAGGAGTATTGCACAGCAGCTTCGACTTAGGCAAGGAACTGGATGATGAGTCCGACCCAGAGTATGATCCGTCCAGGGATCATTAGGTGTGGATTTGAGTAGGTCATATTTTGAGCCCCGCATGTATGCACTATGGTCGAATTGGATAGTTGCATTTTGTGTAGCATATGACAATGTAATAGTTAGTCAAATCCTTTCGACCGTGATGACGTGGTCTGTTTGTTTTTTGGGCATGTGCTGGACTTAGGATTGGGGGCTAGTTAGTGTTTTAGGTAGGAGCCAGGGCTGATCTTACTTAGTTGGCTAGATGTGTTATATTTTGTTGATCATGTATATAAACAGAAGGCTATGTATGTAAATAAGTAGTTATGAAATGATTTAATGAAAATTTAGGTTCTGTTTTAAATAATATTTGAGTAAAACTAAATGTATTTTTTGGGCATGCTTATCTTGTATATTTGGGTATTCCAGTGATTGAATTGTTTCGTTTAATGTATGATCAGAATGTATGAGTTTGTGCAAAATGATGCGGAGATTCATACAGAGGATAACTCAAATCATGGCTAGGGATCGGGCGATCAAGCCTCACATTATATGCCACCAAATTTCGGCCAAATGCCGCCAATTCCCCCTGAGTTAGCTAACAACATTAGGGACCCGAACTACTGGCCGACCTTAGTAGTTGAACAGATGAAGCGGATTCCCCAACTACCTACTGAAACCCCTTCCTGAAGTTCATAAGTTAGTAGATAGGGTAGCGAACCACAACCCTGAAGTGTCTGAGGGAAATTATGATGTAGTAGTATTGGAGGAATGGGTAAGGGGAATGGAGAAAATTTTTACCATGGTAGAGGTTCCAGAAGAGAAGAAAGTAAACATTGGGACATATTATTTTACTGGTGAAGCTAATATTATGTGGAACACTGTTAAGGGTAGGCTCATAGGGCCTGAATTCACCTTAAGTACATCTCTGAATGAGTTGAGGGCAAAATTTTACCCAGTCATGGTCTAAAGGCAAAAGGAGAAAGAGTTTATAGAGCTGAAGATGAATGACAACATGAATGTGATGCAGTATGACGGTAAGTTCACAGAATTATCCAGGTAGCCTTCTACATTCGAAACCAATTAGCTAGGCAACCAATCTTAACTTATCAAGAGCTATATGAATGAGTCGTAGAGGTGGAGCGAGTGAAGGCAGAGTTAAGGGCCCTGAACCTGATCAACCAAAAGAGAAAAGGGATTAAGTAGGGATTAAGCGAGGAACACAAGTGAGAGCGTGAACCAGAAGAAACCTTTTCCCATTCCTCCCAAGAGTCGTCCTACAGGCTCATCAGAGCCATATGGGAAATGCTGAAGAACAAATCACACCACCCCTAAATGCCGAGTAGGAACCAACAAATGCATGTGGTGTGGAAGCCCGGAGCACCTCATTGCTGCCTGCCCAAAAAGACTGAAGGCAGGGGATAAGGATACAGCAAAACACTTTGCCCCACCTCGCCAAGGGGCCCCACCACCAAGGCCTGCACCAGTTGGACGGGCGTATGTAATGAGCAAGAAGGAAGCTGCCACTTCTGGTACGGTAGTCACTGGAACTCTCCTTTTAAATTCAAAGCCATTTTATGTATTATTTGATTCGGGTGCTACTCATTCATTTATATCCACCGATTTGCATGCAATTGAACTTGGAGGGTAGGAGGGCGGAAACCAATTATAGGATCAAGCTACCTAACGATTCTGTGCTTGAGTGACCCATCTCCAATTATAGGATGTGGGAGAGCAGCAAGTTGATCAAGAGATCAACGAGGTAGAGTTAGGAGTATCGGACAGCAGCTTCGACTCAGGCAAGGAACCAGATGATGAGTCTGACCCAGAGTATGATCTGTCTAGGGATCATTAGGTTGTTTCAGGTGTGGATTTGAGTAGGTCATATTTTGATTCCTGCAAGTATGTAGTATGGTCGAATTGGATAATTGCATTTCGTGTAGCATATGGCATTGCATATAGTTAGTCAAATCCTTCTGACCGTGATGACGTGGTTCGTTTCTTTTTTGGGCTTGTGCTGGACTTAGGGATTGGGGGCTAGTTGGTGTTTTAGGTAGGAGCCAGGGCTGATCTTACTTAGTTGGCTAGATGTGTTATATTTTGTTGATCATGTATATAAACAGACAACTATGTATGTAAATAAGCAGTTATGAAATGAATTAATGAAAATTTAGGTTTTGTTTTAAATAATATTTGAGTGAAATTAAATGCATTTTTTGGGCATGCTTATCTTATATATTTGGGTATTCCAGTGATTGAATTGTTTCGTTTAATGTATGATCAGAATGTACGAGTCTGTGCAAAATGATGTGGAGATTCATACAGAGGATAACTCAAATCATGGCCAGGGATCGAGCGATCAAGCCTCACATCATATGCCACCAAATTTCGGGCAAATGCCGCCAATTCCCCCTGAGTTAGCTAACAACATTAGGGACCCGAATTATTGGCCGACCTTAGTAGCTGAACAGATGAAGCAGATTCCCCAAGTACCTACTGAAACCCCTCCTAAAGATGATAAGTTAGCAAAAAGAGTAGCGCGCCGCAACCCTAAAGTGTATGATGGAAATTATGATCCAGTAGTATTGGAGGAATGTGTAAGCGGATTGGAGAAAAGTTTTACCATGGTAGAGGTTCTAGAAGAGAAGATAGTAAACTTTTAGACGTATTATATGACTGGTGAAGCTGATATTTGGTGGAACACTATTAAAGTTAGGCTCGTAGGGCCTGAATTCACCTGGAGTACATCTCTGAATGAGTTAAGTGCAAAATTTTACCCTTTCGTGGTTGAAACGCAAAAGAAGAAAGAGTTTATGGAGCTGAAGATGAATGACAACATGACTGTGATGCAGTATGACAGTAAGTTCACATAATTATTCAGGTTTATCCCTGAATTTGTTTCATCTAAAAGGTGCACGATGAGAAGGTTAAAAGAGGGTTTAGCCTTCTATATTCGAAATCAATTATCTGGGCAACCAATCTTGACTTATCAAGAGCTATTTGAATGACCCATAAAGCGTGGCGAGTGATGGCAGTGTTAAGGGCCCTAAACCTGGTCAATCAAAAGAGAAAAGGGATGTAACGAGGAACTCGAGTGAGTGCGTGAACCAGAAGAAACCTTTTCCCGTTCCTCCCAAGAGCTGTCCTGTAGGCTCAGAGAACCTTGTGGAAAATGCGGAAGAACAAATCACACCACCTCTGAATGCCGAGTAGGAACCAACAAATGCATGTGGTGTGGAAGCCCGGAACACCTCATTGCTGCCTGCCCAAAAAGACTGAAGGCGGTGGATAAGGTGTAGCAAAACCCTTGGCCCCTCCTCGCCAAAGAGCCCCGTCACCAAGGCCTGCACCGGTTGGATGGGTGTATGTCATGAACAAGAAGGAAGCTGCCATCTCTGGTACGGTAGTCACTGGAACTCTTCTTTTAAATTCAAAGCCATTTTATGTATTGTTTGATTCGGGTGCTACTCTTTCATTTATATCCACCGATCTGCCATGAAATTGAACTTGGAGGGTAGGATGGCAGAAACCAATTATAGGATCAAGCTACCCAACAATTCTGTGCTTGAGTGACCCATCTCCTATAAACTTGTTCCCATTACCATTGGTGGAACCACCTTCCTTGTGCATTTGATTCAATTTGATTTGCCTGACTTTGACATCATTTTGGGAATGAATTAGTTGCGCACTTATAGAGCTAAGATCGACTGTGAAGATCTTAAGGTTATTTTGAAGGATGAAAAAGAAAGAGAAGTATGTTTCTATGGGCGGAGAGAGGAAAAATCTTTTCCCTTGATTTCTGCTATGAAAGCAAGTAAGCTGTTATGTCGAGGGTGTATTGGATATTGGTGTTATGCTATTGACACGCAAATAAAAGAAGAGAAAGTAGGAAATATTCCTGTAGTTTGTGAATTCGAAGATGTTTTTCCTGAAGAGTTACCAGGACTACCCCCACAAAGGGAAATTGATTTTGGAATTGAATTAATCTTTGATGCCCAACCTATCTCCAAAGCCCCATATCGTATGGCCCCAACTGAGCTCAAGGAACTGAAGATTCAGTTAGATAAGTTGTTGTAGAAGGGCTTTATAAGGCGAAGTGTGTCACCTTGGGGTGCCCCAATGTTGTTCGTAAAGAAAAAGGATGGAAGCTTAAGGCTATGTATTGACTATAGGGAGCTGAACAAAATCGTAAAAAAAAAACAAGTACCCTTTGCCACAAATAGATGACTTGTTTCACCAACTGTAAGGAGCAAGAGTCTTCTCTAAGATTGATTTGAGGTTAGGGTACCATCAACTTAGGATTAAACTTGAAGACATCCTCAATACTGCGTTTAAGACCAGGTATGGTCATTATGAGTTTACAATAATGTCGTTTGGCCTCACCAATGCCCCCGCAACTTTCATGTATTTGATGAACAGGGTCTTCAGACCCTATCTAGACAACTTTGTAGAGGTGTTCATAGATGACATCCTAATCTATTCTGAGGACAGGGAGAAACACGATGATCATTTGAGGATGGTGTTACAAACCTTGATAGAGCATTAACTTTATGGAAAATTAAACAAGTGTGAATTTTGGTTAGAAGAAGTGTTATTCATGGGACATTTGGTGTCAAAAGAAGAAATCAAAGTCGATTGACTTCCAGAAGGTAAAGACAATCACGGAATGGTCAAGGCCTACCAACGTCACTAAGATTAGAAGCTTTCTAGGTTTAGCAAGATATTATTGAAGGCTCGTCGAGGAATTTTTGAAGATAACTTTGTCCCTGACCAACCTATTGAAGAAAGTGAATAGCTTTAAGTTGACAAAGAAGCGTGAGAGAGCTTTTCAAGACTTAAGGTAGCGATTAACTACCATCCCAATCCTAACACTACCAGTGGAAGGTAAGGAGTATACCATTTATAGTGATGCTTCAAAGAATGGATTAGGGTGTGTTCTGAGGTAGGAAGACAAAGTAGTAGCTTATACCTCTCAACAACTCAAGCCTTAAGAGAAAAATTACCATACCCATGTCCTGGAGTTAGCAGTCGTGGTCTTTGCATTGAAAATTTGGAGATATTACTTATATGGGGTACCATACAATATCTATGTTGACCATCAAAGTCTGAAGTATATCTTCACCCAGATGGAGCTCAATTTGAGACAATGGCGTTGGCTTGAGTTGCTTAAAGACTATTATTTGCATATTCAATATCATCAAGGAAAACCAAATGTTGTAGCAGATGGCCTAAGTAGGAAAGCGCAACATAGTTCAAACACTGTGGTGATTACTCAGTTGAGTCTCTTGAGAGAGCTTGAGAACTTGGGAATTCAACTAGTGTCCCACGGGTAAGCAAATGTTCAATTATCAGCACTTACTTTACAGCCTTCCATAGTGGAGGAAATTTGGATGAACCAGGAAAGTGATCCTGAACTCCGAAGAATAAATCAAAATTTAGACAAAGGGGAGTCTCTTGGGTTTGTTGTACCTGAGCATGGGGCCCCTGCGATTCCAAAATTGCCTATGTGCACCCACAAATGAGGAATTGAGGAAACAGATCCTAGATGAGGCTCACAATACTCACCACTCGGTGAGTCCAGGAGGCACCAAGATATATAAAGACTTAAGGCAATACTTCTTGTGGAATAATACGAAGAAGGGGGTTGCAGAATATGTAGAAAAGTGTTTAACCTGCTAGAAGATTAAAGCAGGGCATCAACGTCCCGTGGGTGAATTGCAACCCCTAGAAATTCAACTTAGAAGTGGGATTCGATCTCAATGGACTTCGCTATGGGTTTACCCCTTTCTGCCTCGAAGACGAATGCTATCTGGGTCATCGTTGACCGACTTACCAAGTCGACCCATTTTCTACCAATTAGGGATACTTAGGGACTGCGAAAACTAGCCCAACTATATGTTAAGGAGATAGTATGCTTGCACGGGATTCCCTTAGACATACTATCGGACAGAGATCAAAGATTCCAATCCCGTTTCTGGCAAGGTCATCAGGAAGCCTTTGGGACTAATTGAACTTTAGTAGCTCTTATCACCCTAAGATAAATGGGCAAGCTAAAAGAGTGAATCAAATTCTAGAGGACATGTTAAGAGCTTGTGTATTGGAATTCCAAGCGAAATGGGAAGAAAATTTACCATTGGAGAGTTTTCTTATAACAATAGCTACTAGTCCACTATCAAAATAGCCCCGTTTGAGGCTTTATACCAACGAAAATGTAGAACCTCACTGTGCTGGAGTGATTTGGACAAGGCATTGATCATAGATCCCCAAATGATCCAGGAAATCATTAAAACAATAAGAAGAATTCGGGAGCATATTAGGGTTGCCCAGAGTCGGCAAAAGAGTTACGAGGATAGGAGAAGGAGGCCTTTGGAGTTTGAAGTAGGCGATAAAGTTTTTCTGAAAGTCTCACAAACTAAATACATCAAGAGGTTCCGAGTACGGGGCAAATTGAGTCCAAGATATATTGGATCTTATGTCTAAGATATATTGGACCCCATGAAATCATTGAAAAGTTAAATCCCATAACATATCTACTGGATTTGCCAGTAGAACTAGAACACATGCATGACGTGTTTCACATCTCTCAGCTCAAGATGCATATTCCAAATCCGGACCACAACATTGTATCAGAACCTATTGAAATCATTAAGGATCTAGTATATGAGGAGTGTCTAGCCCAAATACTAGATCGCAAGACTAAGCAGTTGCACAACAAGCAGATTCCTTTAGTCAAGGCGCTTTGGACAAACCATACCTCCCAAGAAGCCACTTGGGACATTGAAGAGGAAATGAAATCCAAGAACCAACATTTATTTGAGGAAATTTTGCATGACATGATAAAGTTCATAAGTTTCGAGGAAGAAACTCTTTAAGGGGGGAAGGTTGTAATAGTCCAACCCTAAATTATGTTTATTTATTCAATTCCCTCACGTTAATGATTTTCACATATTTATTTATCACATTTGATCATCCCGATGGGGAAAAATTTATTTGGGCCCTCACTTGGTAATTCGGATTTTATTTACTTATTTATTTATTAACGAAAATTTTTGGAGAATTGATAGTAGGCCCTAACAATGATAATCCAAGTGATTTATTTTCTTTTTCGTAACAATAAAAAAGTTTAATTTTGATTTATGCAAAAATGTTATCGTTACGAACTGTTTTATTCTCGAACCAAACTTATTTCGGCCCAACATGAAGCCGAACAAGTTTGCATTCCTAACTTAGCTAATAAGCATGATTTAAGCTTATCCGTGGTTACTAAAAAGCCACCTTTGGGAGATAAAAACTCAGTCAAGTTCGTTAGATTAGCCAAAAAAATACAACCAAATCCAGACCACATTTTCTCTCTCCTTTCTCACTCTAACCACGGCCAGCCCACCCTCCCAGCTCCAGCCACTGTTCCTGGAGTTTTTCGGCCAGTTTTTATCTAGCCTTGGTTGCCTCAGACTCTTCCCGCCATCCTAGAACTACTAGCCACCATTCTCCATCGTCAAAACCACTAAACATCACTTCCATCTCTACTTCTTTCAAGCTCAAAGTGAGTAACCCTTAGCTTATTTCTTTGGATTTTTTATTTTGATTCTTGTTTATGTTGATTTGAGTTTTGAGCATGTTCTTTGGATGGAAACAAGAGTTATTTTGATGTTTTTAATGGTTAATTGAGCTTGGAGCATGTTAGGGTTAGGGTTACTCATGATCATGCAAACTTAAGGTTGGAATTACATTTTTCTTGGATTGTTTGTATTTGATTTAGTGGTTTTAATCTCTAATAATATTTTTGGCGGTGTTTTTGGTGATTTTGCGAAGAGATAAAGAAGAGGTAAGTTGGTTACAAGCTAGGGTTTTGACAAGTAATGCATGGTTTGAATTATTTTGGCGTTAAGCATGTTATTTATGTATATTTGACGAGAAATGAATCTTTGATGTATATGATTATGACGTGAAATTGAGTATGGTGGCTTTGTATGGCGATGGGAAGGACCAAATCTTTGTCAGATGGTTTGAAGGAGTGATTTTAGATGATGATTTTTATGAAAAGAGAAGAGAAAGTAATGACAGTGAGGGCTGGAAAATGACAGAAAATAAGGCAAGCTTTGTCAATAAACTGGTAATGATCGGCCCCAAGAAAAATTAAGATTTTTGGTGGATACATAGATCAGTGATTTATCTTCCAAATTCCTTTTGAATCACCTCAATCTGAGGTCTGTGGAAAACGTTATGGTCATTTTACTGGAACTGCACAGGTTAGACCAAAATTGGCACACTTGTGTTCTAACCCCATTTTGGGAACCCCACTGTGGAAATCATCTTTTGTGGTGTAAATGAAAGTTTTTCGTCACTTTTTAAGCTTTCTGTATTGAGAATTAGGTCTCAAATAGAGGTCAAGAGGTTAGGTTACGAGTCATTTGTTCTGGCCCTGTTACACTTTTGCTTTTGTTGTTGCTAAAACTATCAACTATGAAAATAAAAACATTGCTAGTGGTATGTTTCTATAACGATATTTTTGTATAGAGGCAAAGCCTAATTTATCATTTTCTTCCATTTTGTGCATAATCTGACTCAGTGACATTTCATTAAAAGCCCCAGGTACGTTCATGTTTTATATCTTTAAAAATCAGCACGTATTTATCAAAATTATAATGTTTTGGTAAGTAATGTTAGTTACAGGGCACTACCTTTCAGTTACCTGCGCGGCTATAGGCGAGGTCCCTCGATCAACTTGGCAACTGTATGCCTATCTTCAGATCGTAACAGTTACTAGGGGTTCACTATCAGATAATAATTGACAATGCAGTTTTGTATTTATCTCATTCCCTGTTTTAAATTAAAATGAATTGCAATGTGAGCGCAATCAGTTTTTCCATGAATGTTTAACAATACAGGAATGCATGTACTGAGATTCGACTCATAGCTCAAAATATTTTCATGTTTTGTTTTAGGCAAATGTTCAGTGAATCACACTTGGGCTGGCTGGCCGACTGAAGGTAATAAGTGAGTAAGGAAGTCTGAATGGAACGATGGTGTACTAGAGTTGGGATGTTTTCGACACTGTATTGTGAAATATTTTGATGTTGGAACTATAAACTCTATAACAGTTACTATATTTTGGTGTAAACCTTGAGATAGTTGAATGGTTTGACGTTAGAACTGTTCACATATGGTTTTGATGGTTTGTGATTGTGTGAGTGCCATGTGATGGTAAACCTGGTTTAGCGTTGCTATATTTATTGTGTACAAGCAAAGCCTTGTCCTTTTTGGGCAGCAGTAATGCCCCGATCATTTGGGATTTTACTTCTAATTGGTGCAGCTAACGAAGAGAACGCAAATAGTGAATTAGGTACTCTTGGGGTGTTACAGATTGGTATCAGAGCTAGGTTTCGGTTTTCCTAATGGGATATGAGTATGGAGCTTAAATATGGGAGGCTGAGAAAGGTTATTAGTAAGGAATATCGTATACTATTAGAGACTTATGATGGTAGAAATGGACTTGTGATGGTGGAAATGCATGTTGCTTATCCTCTATATGCCCCTCATTTGTATTTTCCTAGCCAGATAGATCCCTATGCAGTCAACATGATGCCTGGTCCCTCTATGGCCGCTCATATTTCATTGTTGCAAGCTAGCATGACAGCTCATGCACAGGACCCTTTCTCCGAGTTTCACAACATCACGGTCCGTGCAAACATATTGTTATGGTCCTTACCTGCGGTTGATCAGTGGGTGGAGTTCAGGTTCTATTATCATCATTTCATGATGACATGGAACCCAGGTTGGGACGAACCTAGGTTCCAGGTGCAAGGGGCTCCGGCTTGAGGATAGATCAAATCATGATTGAATTGTTTCGTTTAATGTATGATCAGAATGTATGAGTCTGTACAAAATGATGCGGAGATTCATACAGAGGATAGCTCAAATCATGGTTAGGGATCGGGCGATCAAGCCTCACATCATATGCCACCAAATTTCGATCAAATGCCGCCAATTCCTCCTGAGTTAGCTAACAACATTAGGGACCCGAACTACTGGCCGGCCTTAGTAGCTGAATAGATGAAGCAGATTCCCCAAGTACCTACTGAAACCCCTCCTGAAGATGATAAGTTAGTAGATAGGGTAGCGCGCCACAACCCTAAAGTGTATGAGGGAAATTATGATCGAGTAGTATTGGAGGAATGGGTAAGGGGGGGAGAAAATTTTTACCACGGTAGAGGTTCCAGAAGAGAAGAAAGTAAACATTAGGACATATTATTTTACTTGTAAAGCCGATATTTGGTGGAACACTATTTGGGTTAGGCTCATAGGGCCTGAATTCACCTGGAGTACATCTCTGAATAAGTTGAGGGCAAAATTTTACCCAGTCGTGGTCCAAAGGCAAAAGAAGAAAGAGTTTATAAAGCTAAAGATGAATGACGACATGAATGTGATGCAGTATGATGGTAAGTTCACAGAATTATCCAGGTGGCCTTCTATATTTGAAACCCATTAGATGGGCAACCAATCTTAACTTATCAAGGGCTATATGAATGAGTCGCTGAAGAGGAGTGAATTAAGGCAGAGTTAAGGGCCCTAAACCTAATCAATCAAAAGTGAAAAGGGATTAAGGAGGGATTAAGCGAGGAACACGAGTGAGAGCGTGAACTAGAAGAAACCTTTTCCCATTCCTCCCAAGAGTAATCCTACAAGCTTAGTAGAGCCTTGTGGGAAATGCTGAAGAACAAATCACACCACCCCTAAATGCTGAGTAGGAACCAACAAATGCATCCGGTGTTGAAGCCCGGAGCACCTCATTGCTGCCTGCCCAACAAGACTAAAGGCAGTGGATAAGGGTGCAGCAAAACACTTTGCCCCACCTTGACAAGGGGCGCCACGACCAAGGCCCGTACCAATTAGACCAGCGTATGTAATGAGCAAGAAGGAAGCTGCCAGTTCTGGTACGGTAGTCACTGGAACTCTCCTTTTAAATTCAAAGCCATTTTATGTATTATTTGATTCGGGTGCCACTCATTCATTTATATCCACTGATCTACCATGTAATTGAACTTGGAGGGTTGGAGGGCGGAAATCAATTATAGGATCAAGCTACCCAACGATTCTGTGCTTGAGTGACCCAACTCCTATAAACTTGTTCCCATTACCATTGCTGGAACCACCTTCCCTGTGCATTTGATTCATGATTTATCTAACTTTGCTATCATTTTGGGAATGAATTGGTTGCACACTTATGGAGCTAAGATCGACTGTGAAGGTCATAAGGTTATTTTCGAGGACGAAAAAGAAAGAGAAGTATGTTTCTATGGGTGGAGAGAGGAAAAATCTTTTCCGTTGATTTCTGCTATGAAACCAGGTAAGCTGTTATGTAAGGGGTGTATTGGATATTGGTGTTATGCTATTGAGACCCAAATAAAAGAAGAGAAAGTAGGAAATATTCCTGTAGTTTGTGAATTTGAAGATGTCTTTCCTGAAGAGTTATCAGGACTACCCCCACAGAGGGAAATTGATTTTGGAATTGAATTAATCTCTGATGCCCAACCTATCTCCAAAGCCCCATATTGTATGGCCCCAACTGAGCATAAGGAACTGAAGATTTAGTTAGATAAGTTGTTGTAGAAGGGCTTTATCAGGCGAAGTGTGTCACCTTGGGGTGCCCAGTGTTGTTCGTAAAGAAAAAGGATGTGATGGAGGTCCATCCACGAGTCCATCCCAAGTCCAAATGGTCCAAAACAATTCCACAATCAAGTCCGTCTTCACGGCCAAGGAGAATTTTGAAGTGGATGCACATGGTTTTGCATCCAGAAATTTACCCGGTTTTTGTTACTTAATTACTTAAGCTTAATCCAAGCTTAGGTGATTAAAGTTTGGTGATTATGTGAGCTTAAGGTGTTATCTTTCATTTCCATTTTGAATCATCGGATTTGGAGCTCATTTGCTATAGGAACGAAGCTGTTTTTTGAAGACGTGCTGAACTGAACCCGGTATTGCACGGTTTGGGCATTTCAACCTTTTCAGGGGGCAAACGACGTCCAAATGCTCTAATTCCAAATGGAGGGTATTCTAGACATCTTGAGGTTTTCAGAAATATAAAAAAATCTCAGATTACTCACCATTTGGGTTGTCAAACATGCAGCACAAGTGAAGGCAGAAACCGGCACCTATAGTGCCCGATTGTCAAGCTAAGGAGGTTTCCTCCCTAGGTGGGTTTTGTGACATGT
>JACYFF010031952.1:71579870-71614604 GCA_017589665.1 Selenicereus undatus | reverse complement strand
GTAATATATACTTTGAGTTTAAATTTGAGAGAAAAGACTTTGTGTCTTGAGTTCCCTAAACACTTTCCTTGCTTATCTTAGTTCTTGGCCGAGCTAAGTGGTGATCAAGAGAGTCTTAATCTTTGGTTAGGTGGTGTATCTTATCCTCATCCGAGATTAAGGGCCTTAAGCTAGTGATTAGTGGTGTATCTTATCTAATCACCTAGCTTAGTACTATCCAAAGTCATTTGAAAAACACTTGAAGTACTTGAGGTTGCCTTAGGTTTCTCCTAAACCGTGAAGCTTCCTTGAGTTCTAGCTTGTGTTCTTCTTCTATCCTTGCATTCCTAAACACACTCCCATCATTTCTCCCTCAAAATAAACCTTCTACAATCCCATTCCCATTCCCCTTCAAGGTTTAGACTACCTCTATTAGTCTAATACCAAGCCATACACACAAACACCTCCAACCGTGCAAAGTGAACCTACACGGTTTCATGGAACAGCAAAGTGGCACGGCCTACCCGTGCCTAGGGGCACGACCGTGCCACCTTTGAGCCGTGAAGTTCTCTTCTTTTGCTTTGTGTTCTTGGAAGTTCATAGCTAGGGTCCTTCTTCCCTTGCAGACTTCCATCAGGATGGAACCTTAAGGCTATGTATTGACTATAGGGAGCTGAACAAAATCGCCAAAAAAAAACAAGTACCCTTTGCCAGGAATAGATGCCTTGTTTCACCAGCTGCAAGGAGCAGGGGTCTTCTCTAAGATTGATTTGAGGTCAGGGTACCATCAACTTAGGATTAAACCTAAAGACCTCCCCAATACTGCGTTTAAGACCAGGTATGGTCATTATGAGTTTACAGTAACGCCGTTTGGCCTCACTAATGTCACCGCAGCTTTCATGTATCTGATGAACAGGGTCTCCAGACCCTATCTAGACAACTTTGCAATGGTGTTCGTAGATGACATCCTTGGCTATTCTAAGGACAGATAGGAACACGATGATCCTTTGAAAGCGGTGTTACAAACCCTGAGAGAGCATCAATATTATGGCAAATTAAAGAAGTGTGAATTTTGGTTGGAAAAAGTGGTATTCTTGGGACATTTGGTTACAAAAGAAGGAATCAAAGTTGACCCCCAGAAGGTGAAGGCAATCATGAAATGGTCAAGCCTACCAACGTCACTAAGATTAGAACCTTTTCGGGTTTAGTGAGCTATTATCGAAGGTTCGTCAAGGAATTTTAAAAAATTGCTTTGTCCGTGGCTAACCTATTGAAGAAAGTGAATAGCTTTGAGTGGACAAAGAAGTGTAAGAGAGCTTTTCAAGTGTTAAGGCATCGATTAACTACCACCCCCATCCTAACGCTACCAGTGGAAGGTAAGGAGTATACCATCTATAGTGATGCTTGAAAGTAAGGATTATGGTGTGTTCTGATGTACAAAGACAAAGTAGTAGCTTATGCCTCTCGACAGCTCAAGCCTTATGAGAAAAATTACCATACCCATGACCTGGAGTTAACAGTGGTGGTTTTTGCATTGAAAATTTGGAGATATTACTTATATGCGGTACCATGCAAGATCTATACTGACCGTTAAAGTCTAAAGTATATCTTCACCCAGAAGGAGCTCAATTTGAGACAATGATGCTGGCTTGAGTTGCTTAAAGACTATGACTTGCAGATTCAATATCATCTAGGAAAAGCAAATGTTGTCGCAGATGCCTTGAGTAGGAAAGCGCAACATAGCTCAAACACTATGGTGATTACTTAGTTGAGTCTCTTGAGAGAGCTTGAGAGCTTGGGAATTCAATTAGTGTCCCATGGGCAAGCAAATGTTCAATTATCAGCAATTACTTTACAACCTTCCATAGTGGAGAAAATTCAGATGAACGAGGAAAGTGATCATGAACTCCAAAGAATAAAGTGAAATTTAGAGAAAGAGGAGTCTCCTGGGTTTGTTGTACATGAGGATGGGACCCTGTGATTCCAGAATCGCCTATATACACCCACAAATGAGGAGTTGAGGAAACAGATCCTAGAGGAGGCTCACAGTACTCACTACTTAGTGCATCCAGGAGGCACCAAGATGTATAGAGACTTAAGGCAATACTTCTGGTGGAATAATATGAAGGAGGTTGCAAAATATGTAGACAAGTCTGTAACGTACTAGAAGGTTAAAGCGGAGCATTAGAGTCTCGTGGGTGAATTGCGACCCCTAGAAACTCCCACTTAGAAGTGGGATTCGATCTCAATGGACTTCGTTATGGGTTTACCCCTTTCCGCCTCGAAGAAGTATGCTATTTGGGTCATAGTTGACCAACTTACCAAGTCGGCCCATGTTCTACCAATTAGGGATACTTAGGGAGTTGAAAAACTAGCCCAACTATATGTTTCGAGATAGTTTGCCTGCACGGGATTCCCTTAGACATACTATCGGACAGAGACCAAAGATTCCAAGCCCGTTTCTGGCAAGCTCTTCAGAAAGCCTTTGGGACTAAATTGAACTTTAGTAGCTCTTATCACCCTAAGACAAATGGGCAAGCTAAAAGAGTGAATCAAATTCTAGAGGACATGTTAAGAGCTTGTGCATTGGAATTCCAAGTGAAATGGGAAGACAATTTGCCGTTGGTGGAGTTTTCCTATAACAATAGCTACCAGTCCACTATCAAAATGGCCCAGGTTGAGGCTTTATATAGAAGAAAATGTAAAACCCCACTGTGTTGGAGTGATTCGGACGAGGCATTCATCACAGGCCCCGAAATGATCCAGGAAACCATTGAAACAATAAGAAGGATTTGGGAGCATATTAGGGTTGCCCAGAGTCAGTAAAAGAGTTACGAGGATAGGAGAAGAAGGCCTCTGGAGTTTCAAGTAGGCAATAAAGTTTCTCTGAAAGTCTCGCTAACTAGAGGCGTCAAAAGGTTCAGAGTACAAGGCAAATTCAGTCCAAGATAAATTGGACCTTATGTCCAAGATATATTGGGCCTTATGAAATAATTGAAAAGTTAAATCTCGTAGCATATCGACTGGATCTGCCGGTAGAACAAGAACGCATGCATAACGTGTTTTATATCTCTTAGCTCAGGAAGTATATTCCAGATTCGGACCACACCATTGCGTTTGAACCTATTGAAATCATTGAGGATCTAGTATATGAGGAGCATTTAGCCCAAATACTAGATCATAGGACTAAGCAGCTGTGCAACAAGCAAATTGCTTTAGTCAAGGCGCTTTGGACAAACCATACCTCCCAAGAAGCCACTTGGGAGACTGAAGAGGAAATGAAAACCAAGTAGCTACATTTATTTGAGGTAATTTTACATGACATGATAAAGTTCATAAGTTTCAAGGACGTAACTCTTTGAATGGGGAAGGCTATAATAGCCTAACTCTAAATTATGTTCATTTATTTAATTACCTCACGTTAATGATTTTCTCATATTTATTTATCACATTTAATCATCCCGGTGGGGAAAAATTTATTCGGGCCCTGACTTAGCAATTCGAATTTTATTTACTTATTTATTTATTAACAAAATTTTTCAAAGAATTAATAGTAGGCCCTAACAATTATAATCTAAGGGATTTATTTTCTTTTTCGTAACAATAAAAAAGTTTAATTTTGATTTGCGCAAAACTATTATTGTGACGAAGCGTTTTATTCCCGAACCCAACTTATTTCAGCCCAACATGAAGCCCAAGAAGTTTGCATTCTTAACTTAGCTAATAACCACGACCTATGTTTAACCGTGGATAGTAAAAGGTTATCTTTGGGAGATAAAAACACGGTCAAGTTTGTTAGATTAGCCAAAAAAATAAGACCAAACCCATACCACATTTTCTCTCTCTTTTCTCACTCTAACCATGACCAACCCACCCTCCTAGCTCCAGCCACTATTCCTGGAGTTTTTTGGCCAGTTTTCGACCAACCTTAGCCGCCCCTGACTCCTCCCGACACCCTAGTACTACTAACCACCATCCTCCATCCTCAAAACCACCAAACATCACCTTCATCTCTACTTCTTTCAAGCTCAAAGTGAGTAACCCTAAGCTTGTTTCTATGGATTTTTGGTTCTGATTCGTGTTTATATTGATTTGAGTTTTGATCATGTTCTTTGGATGGAAACAAGAGTTATTTTGATGTTTTTAATGGTTGATTGAGTTTGGAGCATGTTAGGGTTAGGGTTATTCCTGATCATGCAAACTTAAGGTTGGAATTATATTTTTCTTGGATTGTTCGTATTTAATTTAGTGGTTTTAATCTCTAATAATGTTTATGGGGGTGTTTTTGATGATTTTACGATGGGATAAAGAAGAGGTAAGTGTGTTATAAGCTAGGGTTTTGGCAAGTAATGCATGGTTTGAATTATTTTGACATTAAGCATGTTATTTGTGTATATTTGATTGAGAAATGAATCTTTGATGTATATGATTATGAAGCAAAATTGAGTATGGTGGATTTGTATGATGATGGGAAGGACCAAAACATTTTCTCATGGTTTTAAGGAGTGATTTCAGATAAGGATTTGTGTGAAAAGAGAGGAGAAAGTAATGATAGTGAGGGCTAGAAAATGACAGAAAACAGGGCAAGCTTTGTCAATAAACTGGTAATGATCGACCCTAACAAAAATTATGATTTTTGGTGGGTGGATAGATCAGTGAGTTATCTTTCAAATTTCTTTTGAATAGCCTCAATCTGAAGTATGTAGAAAAGGTTATGGCCATTTTATTATAACTGCACAGGTTAGACCAAAACTGACACACTTGTGTTCTAACCCGATTTTGGGAACCCTACTTATGTATTCTAGCCTCACTATTGCACAAGATAGCAAAAGGGAGTCAAGAATGCACACGGGCAAATTGAGAGTCACATGGAACCGAAAGGAGAGACGTGGAGATAGAGGAATAAGTAGGCTAGCAAGGGTGATCCGAATGACCCGCCTTGGTTCACACACTTAGGCAATCTTCTTAGCTCAACTAAGTTATAAAACTTAATCACCTTCTTCGTTGAATCAAGCAGACCTAGAGACCCACTTGAGGTTGCCATACTGAAGATACAACACTAGGATTTCAAGAGAGAAAGATAGAGCTTTCTTAACTCAAGCTTATGCATCCATTCAAAGTTGTAACACAAAAGGAAGTGCCTAGCTTTTAAAGAAGCAAATTAGTCAATTCAAACTTCAATGTCAGGTAAGGGGACCGAAAGTATAGAGGGGGAGTAGGGAAGGGTCAATTTGGCCGCCCTAAGTATATAGCAAGTCTAATCCACCTTTGGCCACCTCATTAGGACTAATGATGCTCCCAAATGAGGTGTCACTCTTTCTAGGTAGCCTAATTACATTAGTATAAGTCAACTTCCTGCAAAAGTACAAGATAAACCGATGAAAAACGATCGTTGTACCGGCTAGTGTATAACCGGGTAAAGGGGTGTTTTGCTTATAGTTTGAGCTGGATAAAAGCAGCACAACGGGGTGCTTTGGGGGCCCTTTGAACACCTATCTAGATAAATATTTATGTCTTCTTTCATGCCTCAAAGTTTTAGAGAGGTTAGACTTTAATAGGTCAACTTAATCTCCCTTGAATCTGGGCTTCGCTGGATTTACGCCAAAACTACACCATCCGAAAGAAGTTCTTGGTTCACCTAGCAAATGTCCTCCAAACGCCTTGAAACATGATTTATTGGAAAGCTAACATCTTAAACTTAAAGGGGGTGGTCAATGCCATCAATCATCACCGCAGTAGCTGGTCCAAACAGATAGATAAAATCGGGTTAATTTTTTGTTGAACTAAATAGGTTGCTGTTGAATTGATTTAGGGTGTTTCTGACCAAGGCCTACACTTCCTTGACTTCTTTGGTGTTGCTAGACTCTTGTAGGCTTAAGGGGATAGGTTAGAAGGTTTAATGAGATGGTCCCCATCAACTACTGTGGAAATCATATTTTGTGCTGTAAATGAAAGTTTTTTGGGATTTTTTAAGCTTTCCATAATGAGAAATTATGTTGCAGACAGAGGTCAGGGGGTTAGGTTACGATTAATTTATTCTAGCCCTGTTACGCTTTAACTTTTGTTTTTACTAAAACTATGAACTATGAAAATAAAACAATGTCAGCTATATGCTCCTATAACGATAATTTTACGTAGAGGCTCGGCCTAATATATCATTTTCTCCCCTTTTGTGCATAATCTGACTCAGTGACATTTCGTGAAAAGCCCCATGTACGTTCATTGTCTATATCTTTGGAAATCAGCACGTATGTATCAAAATTAAAATGTTTTGGTAAGTACATCAATGAATCAGTTTAATCAGTGATTTATCAGATAGTTAGTGACCTATGAGTTATTAGTTACCGAACATTGCCTTTCAATTACCCACGTGGCAACATACCAGGTCCCTTAATCAACATGGTAGGAGTACGCCTATCTTCGGATCATAACAGTTACTAGGGTTCACCATCAGATAATAATTCACAATGCAGTTTTAAATATATCTCTTTGCCTGTTTTAAATAAAAATGAATTGCAGTGCGGGCCCAATCAGCTTTTCCATGAACGTTTAACAATACAGGAATGCATGTACTGATATTCGGCTCATAGCTCGAAATGTTTTCATGTTTTGTTTTAGGCAAATGTTCAGTGAATCAACCTTAGGCTGGCAAGTCGACTGAAGGTCATAAGTGAGCAAAGAAGTCTGAATGGAACGGTGGCGTACTAGAATTCAGAAGTTTTCTACACTGTATTGTGAAATATTTTGATGTTGAAACTGTATAGTCTATAACAGTGACTATATTTTGGTGTAAACCTTGAGACAGTTAAATGGTTTGACGTTAGAACTATTCACATGTGGTTTTGATGGTTTGTGATTGTGTGAGTGCCTCGTGGTGGTAAACGTTGTTTAGCATTGCTATATTTATTGTTTGCAAGCAAAGAATGTCCTTTTTGGGCGACAGTAATGCCCCGATCATTTGGGATTTTAGTTCTAATTGGTGCACCTAATGAAGAGAAAACAAATAGTGAATTAGGTACTTTTAGGGTGTTATAGATTTGGTATCAGAGCCAGGTTTCGATTTTCCTGATGGGATATGGCGTATGGAGCTTAAATATGGGAGGGTGAGAAGGGTTATTAGTAAGGAATATCGTATACTATTAGAGAGTTGTGATGTTAGAAATGGACTTGTGGTCTTGGAAATGCATGTCGTTTATCTTCTACATGCCCCTCATTTGCATTTTCCTTGCTAGATGGATGCCTATGCAGTCAACATGATGCCTGGTACCTCTGTGGCTACTCATATTTCACTGTTGCATGCTACTATGATAGCTCATGCATAGGACCCTTTCTCCGAGTTTCACAACATCATGGTTCGTGCAAACAAACTGTTATGGTCCTTACCCTCGGTTGATCCGTGGGTAGAGTTCAGACTTCGTTATCTTCATTTCGTGATGACGGGGAACCTATGTTGGGATGGTCCTATGTTCAAGGTCCAGGGGGTAAACTGAAAGAGTGAATCAAATTCTAGAGGACATGTTTAAGAGCTTGTATATTGGAATTCCAAGTGAAATACGAAGATGATTTACTATTGGTGGAGTTTTCTTATAATAATAGCTACCAATCCGCTATCAAAATGGCCCTGTTTGAGGCTTTATGTGGAAGAACATGTAGAACCCCACTATGTTCGAGTGATTTGGACAAGGCATTGATCATAGTTCCCAAAATATCTAGGAAACCATTGAAACAATAAGAAGGATTCGAGAGCATATTTGGGTATGCTAGAGTCGGAAAAAGAGTTATGCGGACAAGAGAAGGAGGCCTCTAGAGTTTCAAGAATGCGATAAAGTTTTTCTGAAAGTTTCACCAACTAAGGGTATTGACAGGTTTAGAGTACGAGGCAAACTGAGTCCAAGATATATTGGACCTTATGAAATCATTGAAAAGTTAAATCTCGTAGCATAAGGTGTCTCACATCTCTCAGCTCAAGAAGCATATTTTAGATCCGGACCACACCATTGTATCTGAACCTATTGAAATCACTGAGGATCCAGTATATGAATAGCATCTAGCCCAAATACTAGATCGCAGGACTAAGCAACTGCACAACAAGCAGATTCCTTTAGTCAAGGCACTTTGGACAAACCATACCTCCCAAGAAGCCAGTTGGGAGATTGAAGAGGAAATGAAAACCAAGTACCAACATTTATTTGTGGTAATTTTACATGACATGATAAAGTTCATAAGTTTCACGGACGAAATTCTTTGAGTGGGGAAGGCTGTAATAGCCCAACCCTAAATTATGTTTATTTATTTAATTACCTCTCATTAATGATTTTCTCATATTTATTTATCACGTTTAATCATCCCGGTGGAGAAAATTTTATTTGGGTCCTCAGTTGGCAATTCGGATTTTGTTTACTTACTTATTTATTAATGATAATTTTGGGAGAATTGATATTATGCCCAAACATTATAATCCAAGTGATTTATTTTCTTTTTCGTAACAATAAAAAAGTTTTTCTGAAAGTCTCGCCAACTAAAGGCTTCAAGACGTTCGGAGTACGAGGAAAATTCAGTCCAAGATATATTGGACCTTATGTCCAAGATATGTTGGGCCTTATGAAATCATTAAAAAGTTAAATCACATAGCATATCTGCAAGATCTGCTGGTAGAACTGGAACACGTGCGTGACGTGTTTCATATCTCTAAGCTCAGGAAGTATATTCCAGATCCGGACCACACCATTGTGTCTGACCCTATTGGAATCACTGACGATCTAGTATATGAGGAGCATCCAGCCCAAATACAAGATCGCAGGACTAAGCAGCTGCGCAACATGTAGATACCTTTAGTCAAGGCGCTTTGTACAAACCATACCTCCTAATAAGCCACTTAGGAGACTGAAGATGATGAAAGCCAAGTACCAACATTTATTTAAGGTAATTTTACACGACATGATAAAGTTCAGAAGTTTCAAGGACAAAAGTCTTTGAATGGGAAAGGCTGTAATAGCTGAATTCTAAATTATGTTTATTTATTTAATTACCTCACGTTAATGATTTTCTCATATTTATTTATCACATTTAACCATCTTGGTGGGGAAAATGTTTTTTGGACCCTCCCTTGGCAATTCAAATTTTATTTACTTATTTATTTTATAATGAAAACTTTGGAAGAATTGATAGTAGGCCCTATCAATTATACTCCAAGTGATTTATTTTCTTTTTGTAACAACAAAAAAAGTTTAATTTTGATTTACGCAAAACCATTATTGTTACGAAGCATTTTATTCCTGAACATAACTTATTTCGGCCTAACATGAAGCCCAATAAGTTTGCATTCTTAGATTAGCTAATAACCATGATCTAAGTTTAACCGTGGATAGTAAAAAGTTATCTTTAGGAGATAAAAACTCAGTCAAGTTTGATAGATTAGCCAAAAAAATACAACCAAACCCATACCACATTTTCTCTCTTGTTTCTCACTCTAACCATGGCCAACCCACCCTCCCAGCTCCAGCCACTATTCCTGGAGTTTTGTTGCCAGTTTTCAGCCAACCTTAACAGCGTCTGACCCCCTCCCGACACCTTCATATTACTAACCACCATCATCCATCCTGAAAACCACCAAACATCACCTCCATCTATGCTTCTTTCAAGCTCAAAGTGAGTAACCCTGAGCTTGTTTCATTGGATTTTTTATTTTGATTCTTCTTTATGTTGATTTGATTTTTGATCATCTTCTTTGGATGGAAACAAGAGTTATTTTGATGTTTTTAATGGTTGATTGAGTTTGGAGCATGTTTGGATTGGGGTTCTTCACGATCATGCCAACTTAAGGTTGGAATTATATTTCTCTTGGATTGTTTGTATTTAATTTAGTGGTTTTAATCCCTAATAATGTTTATGGGGTGTTTTTGGTGATTTTGCGATGAGATAAAGAAGAGGTAAGTTGGTTATAAGCTAAGGTTTTGGCAAGTAATGCATGGTTTGAATTATTTTGGCATTAAGCATGTTATTTGTGTATATTTGATTGAGAAATGAATATTTGATGTACATGATTATGAAGTGAAATTGAGTATGGTGGCTTTGTATGGTGATGGGAAGGACCAAAACTTTTTCTCATGGTTTTAAGGAGTGATTTTAGATAAGGATTTTTGTGAAAAGAGGTGAGAAAGCAATGACAGTGAGGGATGGAAAATGATAGAAAACACAGCAAGCTTTGTCAACAAATTGGTAATGATCGGCCCTAACAAAACTTATGATTTTCGGTGGTTAGATAGATCAGTGAGTTATGTTTCAAATTTCTTTTGAATCACCTCAATCCGAGGTCTGTGGAAAAGGTTATGGCCATTTTACTAAAACTGCACAGGTTAGACCAAAACTGACACACTTATGTTCTAACCCCATTTTGGGAACCCTACTGATGTATTCTAGTCTCGCTATTGCACAAGATAGCAAAAGGGAGTCAAGAATGCACACAGGCAGATTCAGAGTCACTTGGAACCGAAAGGAGATATGTGAAGATAGAAGATTAAGAAGGCCAGCAAGGGTGATCCGAATGACCCACCTTGGTTCACACACTTAGGCAATCTTCTTAGCTGAACTAAGTTGCAGAACTTAATCACCTTCTTCATTGAATCAAGAAGACTTAGAGGCCCACTTGAGGTTGCCACATTGAAGATACGACACTAAGATTTCAAGAGACAAAGAGAGAGCTTTCTTAACTCAAGCTTATACATCCATTCAAAGTTGTAACACAAAAGGAAGTGGCTAGCTTTTAAAGAAGTAAATCAGCCAATTCAAACTTCAATGTTAGTTAAGGGGACTGAAAATACAAAGGGGGAATGGGAAATGGTCAATTTGGCCACCTTAAGTACAAAGCAAGTCTAATCCACCTTCGGCCACCTCATTATGGCCAATGATGCTCCTAAATGAGGAGTCAAGCTTTCTAGGCAGCCTAATTACATTAGTATAAGTCAACTTGCTACAAAAACACAAGAGAAACCGAAGAAAAAGGACCTTTTACCGACCAGAGTATAACCAGGTAAAGGGGTGTTTTGCTTGTACTTTGAGCTGGATAAAAGCAGCACAAGGGGGTGCTTTAGGGGCCCTTTGAACACCTGGGTTGATAAATATTTATGCCTTCTTTCATGCCTCAAAGTTTCTTAAAGGTTGGACTTTAATAGGTCAACTTAATCTCCCTTGAATCTGGGCTTCACTGGATTTGCGCCAGAACTGCACCATCCGAAAGAAGTTGCTAGTTCACCTAGCAAATGTTCTCCAAATGCCTTGAAACATGATTTATTGGAAAGCTAACATCTTAAACTTAAAGGGGGTGGTCAATGCCGTCAATCATCCCCCCAGTAGCTGGTCCAAACAGATAGTCAAAACCAGGTTAATTTTTGTTTGAACTAAATAGGTTGCTGTTGAACTGATTTAGGGTATTTCTGACCAAGGCCTCCACTTCCTTGACTTCTTTGGTGTTGCTAGACTCTTGTAGGCTTAAGGGGATAGGTTAGAAGGTTTAATGAGATGGTCCTCAGCAACTACTATCGAAATCATATTTTGTGCTGTAAATGAAAGTTTTTTAGGATTTTTTTAGCTTTCTATATTGAGAAATTAGGTCTCAGACATAGGTAAGGGTGTTAGGTTATGAGTAATTTATTATGGCCCTGTTACGCTCTAGCTTTTGTTTTTGCTAAAACTATCAACTATGAAAATAAAACAATGCTACCTATAAGTTCGTATAACGATATTTTTATATAGAGGCTCGACCTAATCTATCATGTCCTCCCCATTTGTGCATAATCTGAATTAGTGACATTTCATCAAAAGCCCCATGTATGTTTATTGTCTATATCTTTAGAAATCAGCACGTGTTTATCAAAATTATAATGTTTTGGTAAGTACATCAATGAATCAGTTTAAGCAGTGATTCATCACACCGTTAGTGACCTATGAGTTATCAGTTACAGGGCATTGCCTTTCAGTTACCCACGCGACAACAGACCTGGTCCCTCGATCAACATGGTAGGTGTACGCCTATTTTCGGATCGTAACAGTTACTAGGGGTTCACCATTAGATAATAATTGACAATGCAGTTTTATATTTATCGTGTTCCCTGTTTTAAATTAAAATGAATTGCAATGTGGGCCCAATCAGTTTTTCCATGAACGTTTAACAATACAGGAATGCATGTTCTAAGATTCGGCTCATATCTCGAAATGTTTTCATGCTTTGTTTTAGGCAAATGTTCAGTTAATCATCCTTAGGCTGGCAAGTTGACTAAAGGTAACAAGTGAGGAAGGAAGTATGGATGGAAGGGTGGTGTACTAGAGTTGAGCTATTTTCGACACTGTATTGTGAAATATTTTGATGCTGGATATGTATACTCTATAACAGTTAATATATTTCGGTGTAAACCTTGAGACAGTTGAATGGTTTGACATTAGAACTATTCATATGTGGTTGTGATGGTTTGTGATTGTGTGAGTGCCTCGTGATGGTAAACGTTGTTTAGCGTTGCTATATTTATTGTTTAGAAGCAAAGAATATCCTTTTTGAGCAACAGTAACGCCCCGATCATTTGGAATTTTAGTTCTAATTGGTGCATCTAATGAAGAGAATGCAAATAGTGAATTTGGTAGTTTTGGGGTGTTACAGATTTAGTATCAGAGCCAAGTTTTGATTTTCCTATTGGGATATGTCGTATGGAGCTTAAATATAGGAGGGTGAGAAGGGTTATTAGTACCGAACGTCGTATACTATTAGAGAGTTGTGATGTTGGAAATGCATGTTGCTTATCCTCTATATGCACCTCATTTGTATTTTCCTTGCTAGATGGATCCCTATGCAGTAAACATGATGCCTGGTACGTCTGCGGCCGCTCATATTTCACTGTTGCATGCTAGTATCATAGCTTATGCACAGGACCCTTTCTCCGAGTTTCACAACATCACGGTCCGTGCAAACAAATTATTACGGTGCTTACCCACAGTTGATCCGTGGGTAGAGTTCAGACTCCATTATCATTATTTCATGATGACGGGGAACCTAGGTTGGGATGGACCTAGGTTCAAGGTCCAGGGGGCAAACTGAAAGAGTGAATCAAATTCTAGAGGACATGTTAAAAGCTCGTATATTGGAATTCCAAGCGGAATGCGAAGACGATTTACCATTGGTGGAGTTTTCTTATAACAATACCCACCAGTCCACTTTCAAAATGGCCCTGTTTGAGGCTTTATGAGGAAGAACATGTAGAATCCCACTGTGCTGGAGTGATTTGCACAAGGCATTGATCTTAGGTCCCAAAAGATCTAGGAAACCATTGAAACAATAAGAAGGATTCGAGGGCATATTAGGGTATCACAGAGTCGAAAAAGAGTTATGCGAATAGGAGAAGGAGGCCTCTTTAGTTTCAAGTAGGCGATGAAGTTTTTTTGAGAGTTTCACCAACTAAGGGTATTAACATGTTCGGAGTACGAGGCAAACTGAGCCCAAGATAGATTTGACCTTATGAAATCATTGCAAAGTTAAATCCCATGGCATAGGGTGTTTCACATCTCTCAGCTTAGGAAGTATATTCCAGATCTGGACCACACCATTGTATCTGAACCTGTTGAAATCACTGAGGATCTAGTATATGAATAGCATCTAGCCAAAATACTAGATCGCATGACTAAGCAACTACACAACAAGCAGATTCGTTTAGTCAAGGCACTTTGGACAAACCATACCTCCCAAGAAGCCACCTGGGAGACTGAAGAGGAAATGAAATCCAAGTACCCACATTTATTTGAGGTAATTTTACATGACATGATAAAGTTCAAAAGTTTCAAGGACGAAACTCTTTGAGTGGGGAAGGCTGTAATAGCCCATCCGTAAATTATGTTTATTTATTAAATTACCTCACGCTAATGATTTTCTCAGATTTTCTTATCACATTTAATCATCTCAGTGCAGAAAATTTTATTTGGACCCTCACCTGGCAATTTGGATTTTAGTTACTTATTTATTTATTAACGAAAATTTTGGAAGAATTGATAGTAGGCCCTAACAATTATAATCCAAGTGATTTATTTTCTTTTTCGTAACAATAAAAAAGTTTTTCTGAAAGTCTCGCCAATTAAAGGCGTCAAGAGGTTCGGAGTACGAGGCAAATTCAGTGCAAGATATATTGGACCTTACGTCCAAGATATATTGGGCCTTATGAAATCATTGAAAAGTTAAATCCCGTAGCATATCTACTGGATCTGCCTGTAGAACTAGAACATGTGCATAACGTGTTTCATATCTCTCAGTTCACGAAGTATACTCCATATCCGGACCACACCATTGTGTCTGAACCTATTGAAATCATTGACGATCTAGTATATGAGGAGCATCTAGCCCAAATACTATATCGCAGGGCTAAGCAGCTACGTAACAACCAGAATCCTTTAGTCAAGGCGCCTTGGACAACCATACCTCCCAAGAAGCCACTTGGGAGACTGAAGAAGAAATGAAAGCCAATTACCCATATTTATTTTTGGTAATTTTACATGACATGATAAGTTCATAGGTTTCAAGGACGAAGCTCTTTGAATGGGAAAGGTCGTAATAGCCCAACTCTAAATTTTGTTTATTTATTTAATCTCCTCACGTTAATGATTTTCTCATATTTATTTATCACATTTAATCATCCCGGTGGGCAAAAATTTATTTGGGCCCTCACTTGGCAATTCTGATTTTATTTGCTTATTTATTTATTAACGAAAATTTTGGAAGAATTGATAGTAGGCCCTAACTATTATAATCCAAGTGATTTATTTTCTGTTTCATAACAATAAAAAAGTCTAATTTTGATTTACGCAAAACCATTATCGTTACGAAGCGTTTTATTCCTGAACCCAACTTATTTCGGCCCAACATGAAGCCCAACAAGTTAGCATTCTTAACTTAGCTGATATCCGTGATTTAAGTTTAACCGTGGAAAGTAAAAAGTTATCTTTGGGAGATAAAAACTCAGTCAAGTTTGTTAGATTAGCCAAAAAAATACGACCAAACCTAAACCACGTTTTCTTTCTCTTTTCTCACTCTAACAACGGCCAGACCACCCTCCCAGCTCCAGCCACTATTCCTGTAGTTTTTTGGCCAACCTTAGCTGCCTCTGACTCCTCCCGACACCGTAGTACTACTAACCACCATCCTCCATCCTCAAAGCCACCAAACATCACCTCCATCTCTACTTCTTTCAAACTCAAAATGGGCAACCCTAAGCTTGTTTCTTTGGATTTTTGATTTTGATTATTGTTTATGTTGATTTGAGTTTTGATCATGTTCTTTGGAAGGAAACAAGAGTTATTTTGATGTTTTTAATGGTTGGTTAAGTTTGGAGCATGTTTGGATTGGGGCAATTCATGATCATGCAAACTTAAGGTTGGAATTATATTTTTCTTGGATGGTTTGTATTCAATTTTGTGGTTTTAATATATAATAATATTTATGGGGTTGTTTTTGGTGATTTTGCGATGAGATAAAGAAGAGGTAAGTTGGTTATAAGCTAAGGTTTTGGCAAGTAATGCATGGTTTGAAATATTTTGGCATTAAGCATGTTATTTGTGTATATTATATTAAGAATTGAATCTTTGATGTATATGATTATGAAGTGAAATTGAGTATGGTGGCTTTGTATGGTGATGGGAAGGACCAAAACTTTTTCTCATGGTTTTAAGGAGTGATTTTAGATAAGGATTTCTGTGAAAAGAGATGAGAAAGCAATGACAGTAAGGGCTGGAAAATAACAGAAAACAAAGCAAGCTTTGTCAACAAATTGGTAATTGGTGGGTACATAGACTAGTGAGTTATATTTCAAATTTCTTTTGAATCTCCTCAATCCGAGGTCTGTCGAAAAGGTTATGGCCATTTTACTAAAACTTCACAGGTTAGACCAACACTGACACACTTGTGTTCTGACCCCATTTCGGGAACCCTACTGATGTATTCTAGCCTCACTATTGCACAAGATAGCAAAAGGGAGTCAAGAATGCACATGGGTAGATTGAGAGTCACTTGGAACCGAAAGGAGATACTTGAAGATACAAGAATAAGTAGGCCATCAAGGGTGATCCGAATGACCCACCTTGGTTCACACACTTAGGAAATCTTCTTTGCTCAACTAAGTTACTGAACTTAATCACCTTTTTTGTTGAATCAAAAAGATCTAGAGGCCCACTTGAGGTTGTCAGAGTGAAGATACAACACTAGGATTTCAAGGGAGAAAGAGAGAGCTTTCTTAACTCAAGCTTAAGCATCCATTCAAAGTTGTAATACAAAAGGAAGTGGCTGGCTTTTAGAGTAGCAAACCAGCCAATTCAAACTTCAATGTTAGTTAAGCGGACCGAAAGTACAAAGGGGGAGTGCGGAAGGGTCAATTTGGCCACCATAAGTACAAAGCAAGTCTAATCCACCTTTGGCCACGTCATTAGGACTAATGATGCTCCCAAATGAGGTGTCAAGCTTTCTAGGCAGCCTAATTACATTAGTACAAGTCAACTTGCTGCAAAAGTACAAGAGAAAGCCAAGAAAAAGGACCCTTGTACTGGCTAATGTATAACCGGGTAAAGGGGTGTTTTGCTTCTACTTTGAGCTGGATAAAAACAGCACAAGGGGGTGCCTTGGGGGACCTTTGACCACCTGGCTTGATAAATATTTATGTCTTCTTTCATGCCTCAAAGTTTCAAAAAGGTTGGACGTTAATAGGTCAACTTAATCTCCCTTGAATCTGTGCTTCGCCGCATTTGCGCCAGTACTGCACCATCTGGAAGAAGTTGCTGGTTGACCTAGCAAATGATCTCCAAATGCCTTGAAACAGGATTTATTGGAAAGCTAACATGTTAAACTTAAAGGGGGTGGTCAATGCTGGCACTCATCCCCTCAGTAGGTGGTCCCAACATACAGACAAAACCGGGGTAATTTTTTGTTGAACTAAATAGGTTGCTGTTGAACTGATTTAGGTTGTTTCTGACCAAGGCCTACACTTCCTTGACTTATTTGGTGTTGTTGGACTCTTGTAGGCTTGAGGGGGATAGGTTAGAAGGTTTAATGAGATGGCCCCCATCACCTACTGTGGAAATCATGTTTGTGCTGTAAATGAAAGTTTTTTGGGACTTTTTAAGCTTTCTATATTGACAAATTAGGCCTCAAATAGAGGTCATGGGGTTAGGTTATGAGTAATTCATTCTAGCCCTATTATGCTTTAAGTTTTGTTTTTACTAAAACTATCAACTATGAAAATAAAACATTGCTAGCTATATGTTCCTATAACGATATTTTTGTATAGAGGCTCGGCCTAATCTATCATTTTCGCCCCTTTTGTGCATAATATGACTCAATGACATTTAGTTAAAAGCCGCATGTACGTTCACTATCTATATCTTTAGAAATCAACACGTATTTATCAAAATTATAATGTTTTGGCAAGTACATCAATGAATCAGTTTAATCAGTAATTTATTACATAGTTAGTGACCTATGTGTTATCAATTATAGTGCATTGCGTTTCAGTTACCCGCGCAGCAACAGGCCAGGTCCCTCGATCAATGTGGTAGGTGTATGCTTATCTTCATATCGTAACAGTTACTAGGGGTTCACTATCAGATAATAATTGACAATGCAGTTTTATATATATATATCTCATTTCCTATTTTAAATTAAAATGAATTGCAATGCAGGCCCAATTAGTTTTTCCATGAACGTTTAACAATACAGGAATGTATGTACTGAGATTGGGCTCATAGCTAGAAATGTTTTCATGTTTTGTTTTAGGTAATTGTTCAGTGAATCACCCCTAGGCTGGCAAGTCGACAGAAGGTAATAAGTGAGCAAGGAAGTCTGAATGGAATGGTGGTGTACTAGAGTTGGGATGTTTTCGACACCGTATTGTGAAATTTTTTTATGTTGGAACTGTATACTCTAAAACAGTTACTATATTTTGGTGTAAACCTTGAGAATGTTGAATGGTTTGTCGTTAGAACTATTCATATGTGGTTTTGATAGTTAGTGATTGTGTGAGTGCCTCGTGATGGTAAACGTTGGTTAGCGTTGCTATATTTATTGTTTACAAGCAAAGACTTGTCCTTTTTGGGCGACAGTAGTGCCCCGATCATTTGGGATTTTAGTTCTAAACTGTGCATCTAATGAAGAGAACGCAAATAGTGAATTAGTTACTTTTGGGTGTTACAGACTTGGTATCAGAGCCAGGTTTCGATTTTCCTGATGGGATATGCCGTATGGAGCTTAAATATAGGAGGGTGAGAAGGGTTATTAGTGAGGAATATCGTATTCTATTAGAGAGTTGTGATGTTAGAAATGTACTTGTGATGTTGGAAATGCATGTTGCTTATCTTCTATATGCCCCTCAATTGTATTTTCCTTGCTAGAAGGATCCCTACGCAATCCACACGATGCCCGGTACCTCTATGGCCGCTCATCTTTCACTATTGCATGCTAGTGTGATAGCTCATGCACAGGACCCTTTCTTCGAGTTTCATAACATCACGGTCCATGCAAACGAATTGTTATGGCACTTACCCACGGTTGATCCGTGGGTAGAGTTCAGACTCCGTTATGATCATTTCATGATGACGGGGAATCTAGGTTGGGATGGACCTAGGTTCAACGTCCAGGGGGCAAACTGAAAGACTGAATCAAATTGTAAAGGACATGTTAAGAGCTTGTGTATTGGAATTCTAAGCGAAATGGGAAGACGATTTATCGATGGTGGAGTTTTCTTATAACAATAACCACCAATCCACTATCAAAATGGCCCTGTTTGAGGCTTTACGTGGAAGAACATGTAGAACCCCACTATGCTGGAGTGATTTGGACAAGGCATTGATCTTAGGTCCGAAAAGATCTACGAAACCATTGAAATAATAAGAAGGATTCGAGAGCAAATTGGGGTATTGCAGAGTCAGAAAAAGAGTTATGCGGACAGGAGAAGGAGGCCTCTGGAGTTTCAGGTAGTCGATAAACTTTTTCTGAAAGTTTCACCAACTAAGGGTATTAACAGGTTCGGAGCACGAGGCAAACTGAGTCCAAGATATATTGGACCTTATGAAATGATTGAAAAGATAAATACCATAACATAGGGTGTTTCACATCTCTCAGCTCAGGAAGTACATTCCAGATCCGGACCACACCATTGTGTCTGAACCTATTGAAATCACTGAGGATCTAGTATATGAATCACATCTAACCAAAATACTAGATTGTAGGACTAAGCAGCTGCACAATAAGCAGATTCCTTTAGTCAAGGCACTTTGGACAAACCATACCTCCCAAGCAGCCACTTGGGAGACTGAAGAGGAAATAAAAGCCAAGTACGCACATTTATTTGAGGTAATTGTACATGACCTAATAAAGTTCATAAGTTTCAAGGATGAAACTCTTTGAGTGGGGAAGGTTGTAATAGCCTAACCCTAAATTATGTTTATTTATTTAATTACCTCACGTTAATGATTTCTCATATTTTTTGATCACATTTAATCATCCCGGTGGAGAAAATTTTATTTAGGCCCTCACTTGGCAGTTCGAATTTTATTTACTTATTTTTTTATTAACGAAAATTTTGGGAGAATTGATAGTAGGCTCTAACAATGATAATCCAAGTAATTTATTTTCTTTTTTGTAACAATAAAAAAGTTTTTCTGAAAGTCTATCCAACTAAAGGCGTAAAAAGGTTCGGAGTACGAGGCAAATTCAGTACAAGATATATTGGACCCTATGTCTAAGATATATTGGGCCTTATGAAATCATTTAAAAGTTAAATCCTGTAGCATATCTACTAGATCTGCCGGTAGAACTAGAACACATGCATAACGTGTTTCATATCTCTCAGCTCAGGAAGTATATTCTAGATCCGGACCACACCATTGTGTCTAAACCTATTGAAATCATATAGGATCTAGTATATGAGGAGCATCTAGCCCAAACACTAAATCGCAGGACTAAGCAGCTGTATAACAAGTAGATTACTTTAGTTAATGCGCTTTGGACAAACCATACCTCCGAAGAAACCACATGGGAGACTGAAGAGGAAATGAAAGCAAAGTACCAACATTTATTTGAGGTAATTTCACATGACATGATAAAGTTCATAAGTTTCAAGGACGAAACTCTTTGAATGGAAAAGGCTATAACAGCCCAACTATAAATTATGTTTATTTAGTTAATTACCTCACGTTAATGATTTTCTCATATTTATTTATAACATTTAATGATCCCGGTGGGAAAAATTTATTTGGGCCCTCACTTTTCAATTCAGATTTTGTTTACATATTTATTTATTAATGAAAATTTTGGAAGAAGTGATAGTAGGCTCTAACAATTATAATCCAAGTGATTTATTTTCTTTTTCGTAACAATAAAAATTTAAATTTTGGTTTAGGCAAAACCAATATAGTTACGAAGCGTTTTATTCCTGAACCCAACTTATTTCGGCCCAACATGAAGCCCAACAAGTTTTGATTCTTAACTTAGCTGATAACCATGATTTAAGTTTAACTGTGGATAGTAAAAAGTTATCTTTAGGAGATAAAAACTTAGTCAAGTTTGTTAGATTAGCCAAAAAAATACGACCAAACCCATACCACATTTTCTTTCTCTTTTCTCACTCTAACCACGGCTGCGGCCAGCCTACCCTCCCAGCTCCAGCCACCATTCCTATAGTTTTTCGGCCTGTTTTCGGCCAACCTTAGCCGCCTCTGACTCTTGCTGACACCGTAGTACTACTAACCACCATCCTCCATCCTCAAAACCACCAAACATCACCTCCATCTCTACTTCTTTCAAGCTCAAAGTGAGTAACCCTAAGCTTGTTTCTTTGGATTTTTGATTTTGATTCTTCTTTATGTTGATTTGGCTTTTGATCATGTTCTTTGGATGGAAACAAGAGTTATTTTGATTTTTTTAATGGTTGATTGAGTATGGTATAATTGAAAGTTTTTTCGAGACATCCTAAGCTTTCTATATTGAGGAATTAGGTCTCAAACAGAGGTCGAGAGGCTAGGTTACGAGTCATTTATTTTGGCCCTGTTACATTTTTACTTTTGTTTTTACTAAAATTACCAACTATGAAAATAAAAACATTGCTAACTATATGTTCCTATAACAATATTTTTGCACAGAGTCAGGGCCTAATCTACTATTTGCTCCCCTTTTCTGCATAATCCGACTCATTGACATTTTATTAAAAAAGCCCCAAGTACGTTCATTGTCTATATCTTTAGAAATCAGCAAGTATTTCTCAAAATTATAATGTTTTGGTAAGCACATCACTGATTCAGTTAATTCAGTGATTTATCACATAATTAGTGACCCCATCAGTTATCAGTTATAGGGCATTACCCTTCAGTTACTCACGTGGCTACAGGCCAGGCCCCTCGATCGACTTGGCAGGTATACACCTATCTTCAGACAGTAATAGTTACTAGGGGTTCGCTATTAGATAATAATTGACAATGCAATTTTATATTTATCTCATTCCCTGTTTTAAATTAAAATGAATTACAATGCAGGCCCAACCAGTTTTTCAATGAACGTTTAACAATGTAAGAATGCATGTACTGCATTTCGGCTCACAGTTCGAAATGTTTTCGTGTTTTGTTTTAGGTAAATGATCAGTGAATCGCCCTCTGGTTGGCCGGCAAACTAAAGGAGATAAGTGAGGAAAGAAGTCTGAATGGAACGATGGTGTACTAGAGTTAAGATGTTTTCGCCACTGTATTGCGAAATATTTTGATGTTGGAACTGTATACTCTACAAAAGTTACTATGTTTTGGTGCAAACATTGAGATAGTTGAATGGTTTGATGTTAGAACTGTTCATGTAATGTTTTGATGGTTTGTGATTGTGTAAGTGCCTTGTGATGGTAAACGTTATTGAGCGTTGCTATATTTATTGTTTACAAGCAAAGCCTTGTTCTTTTTGGATGGCGGTAATGCCCCAATCATTTGGGATTTTACTTCTAATTGGTGCAGCTAATGAAGAGAATGCACACAGTGAATTAGGTGCTTTTGGGGTGTTAAAGGTAATGTTAAGGTATCAAATCGGGCCCTTATCTCATTTCAATTGGAATGAAGTATCATAACAACGTCCTTTGTAATCTTGAACCTAAGGGTGGTTATTATCTTCTTTTAGACCACCAGTTTGATGCATGTGTTGCATGATCATCTTAAACATATCTCGACAAAGAAAACAATATCTTGAACCTATTAGCACTCAACTAAGTCCATAAAATTAACCCCGGGGTAGAAATTGTGTAACGTCCCTCCTTCTCTAGGAGGAATATTACATTGCGAATACTCCATTATGGAATCTTTAAGGCTAAGTTAAAAGTTGATAGCCCATAAAGAGGTCACAACATAATAAAGAAAGGAATTGTTTTTTTAAAGAAGGAAAAAAGTTAGGTCCCGCTTGAAAAGTTGCGCTAAGCAATGATTAAAAATGAGTTAACATGTAAAACATCGTTAATGATAATTATGCCACTTACTGTACGAGCTACCTACTCGGAGTACACATCACCCATAAAAGACAAAACAACTACTAAATGGGTTCAAATAAATGAACAAAATTTTCACGGGTCACCTAGCCAAATATCAACGAACTTATGTCACACTTAAAGGAATGTTACAACATGTTCCAGGACGGGATAGGTGGCGTTGACCCTAAGGAGGTAAATGGAGCCAAACTACTAATGCATTACAAAATTACAAATCCAAAAGACAAAGCTCCATATAAACCACTATAAAAGAGAAGCATCTAAACAAAATAAGGCAATGCATCAACATTCCTCAACATAGAGGAACAAACAAAAGAATTATTCCTCCATGAACACAGAACTTACTCCAAACCTGGAAAAGAGGGAAAATAGGGGATGAGCAAACCACACGCTCAATGAATAACTAGCAACCTTAAACCCAAAACATTTGCAAGTCATACATTACTTAATAGCACTCAATTAATAAGGTTATAATAGTAGTGCAGTGCAAGAAATCACTCTTTGTAACTTTTGGCAGAATGAAACTGAAATCCTCATTCAATTAAGTGTTAAAAGAAAACTTCACAAAAGTGGAACATATGCACCATTCAAAACATTTGCATTCACCTATAAGCAAGACACATGCAAACAGTGTGAAAAAAATATTTTTAGTTTTAGCTCAGTGGAATTGAAATCTTTTAAAAAAAAAAAAACTGTTTAAGGTCAAAACCCTTAGAAAATCATAATACTTCACTTCATGAATTAAAACTTATTCTTAAGGCATTCTTTACTTACTAGTTATTAGTTCCTTCTTAACATGGGCGAGATGCATAACATATGGACACTTATGTTTTCTAGACACACTAAAGTCTATAATGTATTATACCATCATTAGCATAATATTATCCTATGATGCAAAGATTAATCTCTGAAAACTCGGAACACATCAAGAATCCCTTGGCCTGGAATGCATAGGCTGCACAATTCTTTGTAGCCCGACTATAATGTAAGCCCTTTAACCATTCCCAACAACAAAGTGTTCTCACATAGACACAACCTTCACAAGCAAAATACCTTTTTAAAACTTTAACCACTCAACCCTTTTCATTTAGAAGACGAAGTAATTTTCAAAACATGATAAGCATTCCAACAACACATAAGTCGTGGCAACATGAATATCAATCATAAGCACCAAACACACATTTTGGCATCGCACACATTGAGTTTACCATCATCTTAATCAAGCATCTAACCACTTCACAAGTCATTGTCAAAATAACAATTTATTGCTTGAAAAAACATCTTAACTAATAAGGACGCCATAATCATCATAGCAACATCAACAAGACTAACAATTGATTAGCATAATCAAGATAACTTTCAAAAGTCTTCAAGCACAATTCAAGGTCTCAAATATAACTTTCGTACCACATGACCATTAGTCACACTAAATTAAAATATCTCTTCAATAAAAGGAACTTGAATTAGGACCCATGTCCAAGACTTTCCAATGCCTATCATTAATATACTACTTTCAATAACAAACATCCAACCTAAGCCTTAAAAGTATACATTGTGTATGTAAACTCCTCTTTTTCTTTATTAATCTACATCAAATGTCTCCTTCCCTTGTTTCCCTTATTTGTTTTTCTCTAAGTTAATTCTTTACTACCTCATTCAACAATCACACATGCCTTCATCTATAAACCACCAAAATTGTGGTCCCAACCCTCTTTTTTTACACACAAATCCAACAATTTCCATATAAATGTGATAGTTGTCCAAAAAAACACATAGATCTACCTATTTAGTAACAAATTCTAATTTGAACAATAATACATACAACAATTCTCAAAATCCACCAAACCATAACTATCAACATTAGTCTTTCCTTTCACTTCAAAATTTCATGAAACAACTAAAAGACCCTAAATTCTACTCATAATCGCCAGCATTTAACATAAATCGAAAAACCAATTTAATTTCAAATTAGTATAATTTGGGAAGAGAGATACACACATGAAAATTTTGATTGAATGGACTAGAAATACAAGATCAAGGTTTTGATTCTTCTCCCTAAGCTTTTCCCCATCTTCTACTTCCTTTGTCCTACTTCTTCCTTTCTTCTTCCCCTCTCTCTCTCTCTTTCTCCTCTCGCCTCTCCTGTCTCTCTGTTATGTGAAGAATGTGTGCATGTGTGTGTGTTGAATGTTTTGTGTATGTGAGTAAACACCCCCCTTAACTGGATGCTACTAACCAAAGGCCTCCCTTCGCTTTTCTTTTTCAAGCTCGAGAGCTATGTGGGCAATCCCCACCACCACATTTCCCCCCCCCCCTTTTTTTCTTTTTATTTCTAGCCAATAATTAACTTAGAAGTAAAAGGCAACTAAGGTTTAACCCAATTCAACTAATATGCCTAGAATTTGACCCACATTAAGAAAATCACAAACTCTAAATTTCAAAAATTAAAACAATTAAATAACTCACAAATAATTACGAACAATTACTTTACCCAAAATAAAACGTCACAAAATCACGATATTAATGAATAACCCAACTAAATTAGTTAAAACCATGAAATTAACTAAAATGAAACTTCATGTTCCTTACACTCTCCCCTACTTAAAGAAATTTCATCCTCAAAATTTTAGATACCTGTAGTGAAGAGGATGGGATATGTTTCCCGCATCTCATGTTCAAGCTCCCAAGTTACTTCGACCACTTTATGATGCTTCCACAAAACCTTGACATAAGCTATAGTTTTGTTTCTCAACTTCCTTTCTCTTCTTTCCAAGATGTATATTGGTTCTTACACAAAGGTAAGATTCTCCTTGATTTGAAGGGGTTCTTAGCAGATTATATGATCCAGATTATGCACATACTTGCGAATGTTAGAAACATGAAACACCTCGTGTATACCTGAACAGATGAAGACAAGGCCAATCGGTAAGCCATCAGTCCACTTCTTGTAGGATTTCAAACAACCCAATGAACCTAGGTCTAAGCTTACTTTTTTACCTAAATCATAGACTTCCCTTCAGAGGTGAAACCTTTAGAAACACATGATCTCCTACTTTAAATTCCAACGACCGTCTTCTTAAGTCTGCATACCTCTTATGTCTACTTTGAGCTGCTTGAAGTCTTTTCCTAATGGTTTTAACCACCTCATTGGTTTGGTCAATCAACTCTACTTTAGATGGTTCTCTTTCTCACTTCATCCCAACAAACAGGTGTCCTACAACGTCATCCATACAATGCTTTAAATAGGGTCATACCAATGCTAGTGTGATAGCTATTGTTTTAGGAGAACTCCACTAATGGCAAGTTATGATCCCAACTACCCGCATAGCCTAGGGAACAAGCCCTCAAGATGTCCTCCAAGGTTTGGATTATCCTTTCTAACTTCCCATCTGTTTGAGGATGAAAAGTTGTGCTTAAATGTAGTTTAGTACCCATTGATGCTTGGAATCCATTCCAGAATTTGGAACTGAAGTTGTATCTCTGTCTGATACAATACTAAGGTGCACACCATGTAATCTGACTATCTCCTGGATATAGAGATCAGTGAGTTGCTATGAAGTTAATGTGATCCTGATGGCAAGAAAATGAGCAACTTTGGTTAGTCTATCAACCACTACCCAAATGTCCTCCTGGTGCTTGGTGGTCTTAGGTAGGTCGGTGATGAAATCTCTGGTGACATGATCCCATTTCCACACCTGGATTGGCAGGGGCTAAAGTAAACTACCTGGCCTCTAGTGCTTAATTTTCACTCTTTTGTTAGGCCAAACACGTAGCCACAAAATCGGTGACATATCTTTTCACCCCAATCCAATGTCATGGTACATTTTAATGCTCCCAAGATGAGTAGTGAAAATGGAGTTGTTTGCTTCTTTCATCACTTCCTTCTTGAGTTTTGCAATAGTTGGCACACATAATCTCCCTTTAAACCAAAGCACACCCTCTTTAAGGTGAAAGTCCTTGATCTTTCCCTGTGAACTCCTTTCATGATTTTCATCAACTCATGAGCTTCACCCAATCGCTTCTTGAACCCATCCAGTAGAAGTGAGGCTACTTTAAGCACTGCCCGGTATCCTCTATCTCTAGTAAGACAATTTTGCTCTAGAGTTCTTCAAACTCTTTCAAAAACTTCTTTTCTTAAGTAAGTAGACAACTAAATAAGCCCGTTGATTTCGTACTTAGGGCATTAGCAACTACTTTTCCTTCCCTAGATGATGCTTGATTTCCATGTCATAGTCCTTTAAAAGTTCTGACCACCTTCTTTACCTCATATTCAACTCTTTCTTGGTGAAAATGTACTTAAGGCTCTTGTTGTCAATGTAAGTCTCACACCTAACACCACATAGATGATGCCTCCAAATTTTCAAAGCGAGCACTACAGCCGCTAACTCTAACTCATTTGTTGGGTAATTCTCTTCATATGGTTTTAATTGGCGAGAAGCATATGCAATCACTCTCCCTTTTTCGCAAAAGGATGCATCATAAACCCTTTTTAGAGGCATCACTATAATCCATCAGTCCCTTCAAGAATTGATAAAATTGGGTCTAATGTTAACGTCTTCTTCAATTCTTGAAAACTCCACTCTCACTCTTCAGGCCACTCAAACTTGGTGTTCTTATGAATCAACCTAGTAATAGGCAGGCGAATTTGGAGAAGCCTTCCATAAATATTTTGTAATAGCCTGCCATATCTAGGAAACTCCTGAGTTCTATCACAGTTGTGGGTCTAGGCCAATTTACTATTGCTTCCACCTTAGATGGGCCTACTTATATTCCATCATTAGTCACCACATGACCAGGAAAGTGGACCCTATCAACCCAAAATTCACACTTCTTGAGTTTAGCATATATTTTGTGCTCCTTTAAAGTCCTCAGTACTGTTCTTAAATGTTTCACATCCTCCTTCTTAGATCTAGAATAGATTAAGATGTCATCAATGAAAATTACTACAAACTTATCCACATAGGGCTAGAAACCCTAATCATGAGATCCATGAAGGAAGCTAGGGCATTCGTCAACCCAAATAGAATAGGAATTCATAGTGTTTATATCAGGTCCTAAAGGCAGTTTTAGACACATTCCCCTTTCTCATTTTCAACTAATGATAACGTGATATTTGGTCAATTTTGGAGTACACTTCTGATCCTATCAACTTATCGAATAAATCATCTATCCTTGGTAGAGGATACCTATTCTTAATAGTCACTTTATTGACCTCTCTCTAATCAATGCATAGCCTCAAATTTCCATCATTGCTCTTAACAAAGAGCACTAGGGCTCCCTATGGAGACATACTAGGCCTGATTAGTCCTTTGTCCAATAGTTTTTATAACTGAACTTTCAATTCAAATAACTTTGCTAGTGTCATTCCGTAAGGAGCCTTGGATATAGGAGTTGTATGAGGCACTAAATCAATGGTGAACTTGATCTTCTAATCTGATAGTAATCAAGAAACATCCTTGAATACCTTAGGAAATTCATTGGTTACAAGGATTTCACTCAAGTTTGGCTCAATGAGAGTAGTCACCTCTACTACACATATGTACCCTTGGCCCCCTTTCTCATCATCCTAAGGGCTTGCATAGCGGAGATGATTGAGATTCCTTTTTTAGGGTTACTCCCTTCTGTTCAAGCTTTTCTCCTTCAGGAGTAGTGAGATAGACTAATTTGATTTTACAATAAATGGTTACCTGATATTTGGGAAATCAGTTCATCCCTAAAATAACATCAAAGTCTTGTCTTTCTATTTTGACTAAGTCAACAGGAAGATTCTTTCCACTAACATTCAAAGGATATATTCTATATATAACATTAGTTTGTAGCATAGAACCCACTAGAATAGTTACACACAATACATGAACAATACATGATCCATTTTCATATGGTTCTCTAGAAAGTTTCTTGGTGAATTCAGAGGTCATAAAAGAATGACTTGCACTAAAATCAAACAAAACATCTGCATAAGCTTTGTTAAGAAGCAAAGTACCTATCATGACAACATTAGGATCCTCCTTTTAGTTTTTACCAAGATAGAAAACTCGGCCTACAACTTGAGGCTTCTTGTCTTCTCTCTTATTACGAACTAGACGGTGACCCTATGGCACTGATTGCTCAGGTCGGTAGTTCTGCCTCTAGGGGTTGCCTCGGTAGTTCCATATAGCTTTTGGGCAATTAGTTACTAAGTATCCAAATCATCACAACCATAACATTGCCCCCGAGCGCCTCTACAAGATCCAAAGTGGTGGCGAAAGCAATTATCACAAAGCCTCCTTTCCCCACTTCCTTCAATTTGCTTTCCCTATTTTGAAACTGCCTGGGGTTGAACCTTTTGGGGTTCCTCCCAGATTGGTGGTTAGAGCTCCTAAAACCAAACTTCCTCTTAGCTTGCACCTCTTCCCGCTCTGTAGCTTCATTCTCATCTACCACCCGAGCTATCTTGACCGCTTTTTGGTACATCTCTTGGAAGTTGACATTGGAGTGCCCTTCTACTACTTCCTTAAGCTTACCCTTCAATCCATGCTCAAATAGTTCCATCCTCATCTTATTAGTGGTCACATAAATAGGAGCAAAGTGACTAAGCTCAATGAACTTAGCTGCATACTTTATCACACTCATAGTCCTCCCTCACTTAAACCTAAGAAACTCCTGGTCATTGGCCCACTTAAAATCCATGGGATAATATTTAGCACCCATAGCATTCTTGAACTCAGCCCACATCAAGTCTCGCTCTCCATCACAAGGTTTCACTGTTTCCCACCTATATTCTACCCCCTTTCGAATTAATTGGTTGCTAACTGAACTTTAAAGCATTCAGGACATTCCATCACGGCGAATAAGTTTTAGATCTTCCTTAACCATTCCTCATATAGTAATGGATCAGATCCTCCCTCAATTTTTGGGGGTTTAAGCTTGTCAAACTTATAGACCATATTCAAGATTGTTGGCTCAAGAGGAGGTGTCGATGATGTTCTCTTAGGTGGCATATGCTCACACAGATATACTACTTAGCTATGCTAACATAAAAAGAAAAGCTACATTCACAATACTTCATTCACAAGCATCATTCAAACACACATATCAATTCATATAATCACACAAACATACTAATTTAATTATACAATAATAGTAGCATTCATACACCATATATAGATAAATAATTACAAGTAGTTCAAGTACTTACCAGCCGGTAGGTAGTTCAATATCATTCAAATAGTTAGTTACAAAATTTGTGACTTATAGTCACTAAATTACTACCATCTACTTTGTTAATCCCAGTCAGAGTTTCAATCACAAATTATTTAACTAAGTCGACTACTACATGCTGGGATAAGCTAATATAGCTTAGATAGAATTAAGTCCTCCTACCATTCCATGCCCACAAGGTAGTGATGCTTACTCTTAACTTGAAGAGCTAGCCTTATACGTGTCTGCTTCCTCCACCTCTATGTCATCAGGGTCGACTACAACAGACTGGTCAGAATAATCGCATTCGGGCTCCAAGGCTAGTCACTTTGCTAGCTGTGAAATAGGTGTAAGTTGTATATAATCCTGCTCTTCTATTGGCTCGAGCATGCAAGCCATAGTATCTTGCCAACCCCTAGGATAGTTTAACTCATTAGTATTTACCCATCGCCCCACATATAACCTACCCTCACGCACCTCACTGCTTGAAGGGATTGATAAGAAGATCCAACATATGGTGATTCTTGAGCTTTATCCTTCCTTCTCATCGCCCTAGAATAACTCCTCTGAGCCGGTCCTACCAGCTCATTTAGAACGAGCTGGTCAGTTGCTGCTTGCCTCTCTACTGGGTTATCACCAGACTATCAATTTGTGGCTCAACCTAGAGAAGAAAAATCACCATCTTGTGACATGTGAAATCAGTCCATCTATAAGGGAGCATCCTCTAGCAGAGATTGGTAGCAATCTCAGCCCAAGGACCTGCTTTCTCAAAAGCTTTCTCATAAAGTATTTGACCCTGTGGTCAGTTGTGAGGTGGTCTACACCCATATGGTTGAATTGTTCGATAAATCTCCAGAAGATAACAGCGTTCCAAGCCACCAACCAAAAGGGCATAAAAATGAAGTCGGTAAGGGCAAATGCCATCCCAACCAAGGCATCAAACATGTAAATAGATATTCGTAAATCATGGAAATAATCATGATTAGCAAATCAATCACACACTTTTAAGGAATTTACGCACACGAACAGATCATGATGTAACCTATAGCTCTGATACCATCAAATGAAAGATACCTCCTTCCCTATGAGGAGCATTACATTGCCAAGACTCCATTATGGAATCTTTAAGGCTAAATCAAATGTTAAAAGTAGTCTGTAAAGAGCTCACAACACAGTAAAGAACGGACTTTTTTTAAAGAAGGAAAAAAACGTTAGGGCCCACTCGAAAAGTCACACTCAACAAGGAATAAAAACGCCTTAACCTATAAAACACCATTAATGATAACTATATCACTTACTCCATGACCACCCTCTTGGAGTACAGATCACCCATAAAAACCCAAACAACTACTAAATAGGTTCAAAGAAATGAACAAAGGCTTCACATGTCGCACAGTCGGATATCAACCAACTTATGTCACATTTAAAGGAATGTTGCAACATGTTCGAGGACAAAGTAGGTGGCGTTGACCCTAAGGAGGTCAATGGAGCCAAACTGTTAATGTATTGTAACATCATAAGTTTAGAAGATAAAGCTCCATATTAACCAAATTAAAAGACAAGTATTTGAACAAAATAAGGCAATGCATCAACATCCCCCAACATATAGTAACAAGCAAAAGAATTGTTCCTCCATGGACACATAACTTACTCCAAACCTAAAAAGGGGGGAATAGAGGATGAGCAAACCACATGCTCAATGAATAACTAACACCCTTAAAGCCCAAAACATTCACATGCCATACATTACTTAATAGCACTCAATTAATGAGGTCATAATAGTAGAATACTGTAAGAAATCGCTTTTTGTAACTTTTATCATAATGAAACTGACACTGTCGTCAATTCAATGTTAAAAGCAAACTTTATAAAACTAGAACATATGTACCATTTAAAACATTTGCATTCACCTATAAGCAAGACACATGCAAACAGCGTGAAAATACGCTTTTTTAGTTTTTAAATGCAGTTTGGGGTCAAAACCCTTAGAAATTCACAACATTTCACTTAATGGATTAAAACTTATTCTTAGGGCATTCTTGTGTTGCTAGTCATTAGTTTCTTTTCAATAAGGGTGACACGTATACCCACTAAACACTTGGGTTCTCGAGACACTAAATTGCATAATGTACTTTACCCTCATTAGGATAATATTAAGTTGTAATGCAAAGGTTAATCTCTTGAAACTCGAAATGCAACGGGAATCCCTTGGCCTGGAACGCTTAGGTCGCACAATTTTTTGAAACCTGACTATAGTGCAAACCCTTTAATTACTCTCAACAACAAAGTGTTTTTATATAGGCACAACTTTCACAAGCACAATCCATTTTTAAAACTTTAGCCACTCAACCCTCTTCATTTAGAAGATGAAGTGATTTTCAAAACTTGGTAAGCATTCCAACACTGAAGTCATGGCAACTTGAACACCCATCATGAGCACCAAATACACACTTTGGCATAATTAACTTTGTAAAACAAATTCACACACATTTAGCTTACCATCATCTTGATCACGCATCCAACCACTTCACAAGTCATTGTCAAAATAACAATTCATTTCTTGATGAAACATCTTAAATAAGAAGGATGCCATAATAATCATAAGAACATTAACAAGGCTAAAAATCGATTAGCATGATCAAGAGAACTTCTAAAAGTCTTCAAGGATAGTTCATGGTTTCAATTGTCACTTTCTTACCACATGATCATTAGTGACACTAAACTAAAATTTCTCTTTAATTAAAGACACTTGACTTAGGACGCATGTCCAAGACTTTCCAATGCCTACCATTAAAATAATATTTTCAATAACCAATATCCAACCCAAGTCTTAAAAGTATACTTAGTGTACGTAAACTCCTCTTTTTCTTCGTTAATGTCTATCAAATTTCTCCTTTCCATATTTCTGTTTTTTCATTGAGTTAATCCTTTGCTACCTAATTCAATAATCACATATGCATTAATCCATAAACCACCAAAATTGTGATCCCAACCCTCCTTTTCCCGCACAAATCCAACAATTTTCATATAAATGTCATGGTTGTTCCAAAAAAAAAAAACATGAATCTACCTATTTAGTCACAAATTCTCATCCGAACACTTAAATCAAACAACTCTCAAAATCCACCAAACCCTAAATATCAACATTATGCTTTCCTTTCACTTCAAAATTTCATAAATCAGCTAAATGACCTTAAATTCTACTCATACTCATCAACATTCAATATAAACCCCAAAATCAATTTAATTTGAAATTAATATAATTTAATGAGATAGTTACCCACTTGAAAAGTTTGGTTGAATGGACTAGAAATACAAGATCAAGGTGTTGATTCTTCTCCCAAGCTTTTGTTCATCTTCTTCTTCCTCTCTCTTTCCTCTGTTTCCTCCCTTTCTTCCTCTCCTCTGTGTGTGTGTGTGTGTGTGTGTGTCTTGCGTGAAATGTGCATATGTGTGTGTGTTGTGTGCGTGAGTAAACACCCCCTTCACTAGATGCTGCTAACAGATGGGCCCCCTCACTTTATCTTTTTTTCAAGCTGGAAAGCTATGTGGGAATCCCCACCGACACAAAGTTTTTTCCCCTTTTTTTCTTTTTCTTCCAAGCCAATGATTGAGTTGGGAGTAAAAGGCTATTGGGGTCTGACCCAATTCAACTAATATGCCTAGAATTTGGCCCACATTAACAAAACCACGAACCCTAAATTTCCAAAATTAAAACAACTAACTAACTCACAAATAATTATAAACAATAATTTTACCTAAAATAAAACATCACAAAATCATGATAATAACGAATAACCCAGCTAAATTAATCTAACCCATGTAATTAACTAAAACGAAATTTCATGGTCCTTTCAAAGTGAAAAATAAAGAGACCTTCTCATGATTGGTGAAAAACAAGGTGAGAGAGCTTTCAGGGCAAGCAACTTCTAGCCTCACTCATGCTGGAATGTAACAAAAGTGAAGAAGTGACATTCTTCAGCTTGTAACATCCCAACTGATAATCACCTTATTGGCCTTAGTTGTCTAAACATTAGTGGTTAATATAGCAGAAGAATAATGTTGGGATGCTATTGTCGTCCTATATAGGATAAGACTTAGTAAATTCACTTAATACAACCATCATAACATATTTTAGCTTACATTTAAACAAAATGGTGCACAATTTATACATATAAACTCAAATAACAATCTAGCAACCTATAACGCTTGCATTCAGAGAACCCATGACATTTTGAAATGTCTATCTAAGCTTATTTAAACTCTATTAGCTGACTCCTTACTTCTCTGGTGTCGCCAGGTAAGGACTTCATAATTTATTTACCTAAAAATGTAAAACACAAAGGCACAAAATATTCAAATAATGAGTCAAGTGTTCAATACTACATTGTTAAGATAGAAATTATTTTTCAAACACGCACGTTTCAATTCATTTTGGTACGAAATAAGATAAGAATAGAACTATATTTAAAGTTGTTACTGGTTATTTTCTGGAAGTGGAACCTAAATTTGTGAGCTCATAAATGAACAATGTGATCATTGAGTAAGGTGCATAGCTTTTAAGCTGACCCAGAAGTCTGATTTTAAGTCATGCGGGTGGAATTGAAAGCCTAATAATTAATACTTGGTAGGTCCAACCATTATGTCATAAAATAATGCTAGAAAATGAATCGTTAAATTCTTGTGTTTATGAGATCTTATATTTATAAGAAGTATATGGATTTCTAAAGGTACAGGCTGTAAACATGCCTTGTTTCTTGAAATATGTTCTCCTTTAGGAATTGACCAATGAATGCCTTGATGGTGATGGCCTCATTTGCTAATTCACGCATATTCTAATACTCCTGATAGATGACATAATTTTTATTTGTTAATTCTAATTACGTATATAAATACGCCACTTGTTTATGTCAAATTTCACTCTTCAATTTACTTTTATTACTCATTCTCTAATTGGCCTACTATAAATAATGAGTTTTTCTAATGTGATTACATGTTGTTGCTTATTATTATTATTATTATTATTATTATTATTATTATTATTATTATT